>JANIIA010000002.1:22577486-22591463 GCA_027478495.1 Erythroxylum alaternifolium
CGGACCCGTTTCTCTGGTCCGACCCGTTCTCTGGAAACGGGATGTTACAGGCAGACTTTATTAGTAGAATATACCTTTGATATTGGAATGATCAAATCTAACAATAATATTATTATTGCAAATTTTTTAACTAGAGATGGTTAACCTCAAAGAAGAATTTGATATTATTATTATCAAATATAATAATAATATTCTTACAAATGTCTGACGAGTTCGATATTTTCCAAACACAAATCAAAGATTTATTATATATTGCAAACTTTAACTCAATACCAAAAGAAGTTGTAGAGCTATTTATTTCATTTTTCCTTATTTAACAAACCAAGATAAACATTACAATTATTCAAAACAAGAACTTTATAGCCTAGACAATAAAGGTAAGATAGTTGAAGACACATCTTCCACAAGCTTTCTTTCTCTAATAAATGAACCTATTAGTCAACAGATTAAGCCAAAAGTGGTTACTCTTGATAATATCTCTCTAAGACCTGATACTACAAAAAATTAGGGATACATAGAAATATCATGATTGATAGCCTTTGAACAGGTTATCATACTGTTCAAACGCATTATGAGGTAATAAGAGATTTATACTCTCTATAAAATAGTGATTCCTGTAATATTGATTTTTTGGGATATATCTTCTATTAAACTTTTTACAAGGCACTCATCCTCAAATTATTTGAGATTGGTATGATTTTGTAACGATAAATGTTATATACTTGACTAACCTAGAGTTTCCTAAGATATCATTACTGTCTACATGGATTTAAGAAAAGGTTAAGGATTGTTATCTAAGTAATCCTACAAATACTCACAAAGATACTTTGGTATTAAAGATATTATCCGTTCAACCAAATTTTTATGAAGATGAACGATATCATGCTTATCATGTTATTACAAATGCTTATCATTTTATTACATTTTCCCATTATAGTGGATACTAAGTTAAGAAAAGAAATTTGTAAATACACTAAAATTGATGTCCATTTTAGAAGAATTAGGATGGGAACCTTTATTTGTGACATGGAGGTGGCATTTAAAAAGGGATTTCAAACTAATGCCAGAAAAGCAAATTTTCTTCTTTAATGATAGCCCTAACCAAAAAGACACCATTAGTTGTTGAAAATTTTGTAAAAATGAAGATATGATTAAAAAAGGTAAGATAAGATCTAGTCTTGAAGCACAGAAAAGGTTCTGTCATTTCCATAAACATACAGAAAATATCTATCCTTCTTGTACACTTGGCTGGAAGACATTTAAAGAAAAAGAACAAGTTGAAGCATCTAACATTTGTACATCTAAGTGATAACTCTGAATCAGAAAGATAAGAAGATAACATGGAAATATGTTAAACCACTTAGAAAAATTCAAAGAAAACCCCATAAAGCTATGGTCAAAACATTAAAGATAGATGTATGGAAGTGTAATCGACCCTTTAATTTGGAAATTGGAAACTGTTCTGCATATAATTATAACACAACTTATTTTTTGGAAAATTTTTATTTAAATTATCTGGAAAAGATTTAGATTATGTAGAATCTGTAAATGAGATAATTATATCTCTTTTTGAAGAAATGAATATTAAAACAAACTCATACATCAAACTTAATAACTTTAACCTATATTGGCCAATTACTAACCCATATAGGTTGACCAATTATCCAAAAAACATGATTTAAAACTTAAAACACTCAAACTCAATTTGTTTAATGCAATTATGATTTAAAAACTTTCCAAAATATTCTTTAAAGTTTGTTTGAAAGATCAAGAGACTTTTATATTAAAACTAAAAGCTTTAAAGCCTCTTGATGAATGTGAATGCCCTTGCAATAAAGTAAAATGAAATAGTTAAGCATAGTGAGCTTTTTAGAACATCAAAATTATTAAATGAGATTATAATTAACATTTTAAACTAAAAACAAACTTGATATGTGTTAATCTTTTTTTCCTTAATTTGATCATCATTTTGGCTACTGTAAACTTTAATTTCGTAAGCTATCTTCTCAAGTTTATGACTTTATTTGTTCTTATATTACTTTTCATCAAAATAACAAATTCATTAGTAGTAATTATATTTTGTTATCATTAAAACATCGATTAGAACCTTCATTGGTTCAATGATCTCCACCTTTTTATGGACGATAAAACACTTGTGATATTAGAGAATAATATTAAAATTAAGTACATAATAAAATGTATAAAACATAATAAAATATTAAAAACATAAATCAATATTAGGAACAAAATAGATATTTAATATCAAAGAAATATCCATACATGTAGATAACATAAATTTTCTCAAGCATATCATATAAAGTGTAAGAAATACAAAAATAACAAAACGATAATCCTCTTGGATTTCATCACTCCCCTAAATCTAATATTACTACTCTTTGTACCCCTTGTTGAAATCATAAAAATAAACCATTTATCCATAAATGCATAATATAAAGTGTCATACATCTACTTAACTTGATTCAAATATCAAAACAAATTGGATTGAGCTTGGGAAATTTTATTCAAGAAAGAAGGCTATTAAATATTTAAAGAGTCAAAGTAATTGCTCAAATTTGAAAAAGTCATGTCTAATTTAAAAAAATTCCTAATTTTGATGTTTTTTAAAAATTGAATTAAAGCAACAAGCGCAAATTTTTACAAAATTTAGGATTGGAGTTGTAACAATATAAGTATAATTCCAACATCCAGTAATCAATTAAAAATGTATGATTTTAAAAGCTTAAAATTTTAAAAATAAAAATATGAAAAAGTTTCCAAGATACTAAAATTAAGCAAAATTAAAAATCTATAAATATAACTGAAAAGGAAACAACCTTGACTCATCTTACAATTTTACTATGAAAGCATCAATTTGAAGAATAACTCTTAATAAAGAGAATTTTGAAAATCCCCAAAATTTGAAACCTAAGAATGACAAAATTTTAATCTACTACAATCTAACAAGAATTTTATGAAATAGGGGATGGAGGTTTTTCAAAGAATAGGGTGAATTGTTGAGGGTTTTGGAAGATATAAACATAAAATATAAACAAAGAAGCGAAAAGAAGGAGAAAGTTCTTAGATCATAAAGATTGGTCAACTACAAAGCTTATACTGATCGATGATAGTTTCTTGAAGTAGTTTTATACATATGAGAAAGTGGAAAAAGGCCATGATTGAAGAAATTGTTGCGATTAAAAGAAATAAAACATGGGAACTAACTGATCTTTCAAAAGTACGTAAGGTAATAGGAGTTAAGTGGGTGTACAAGACAAAAACTAATCTAGAAGGAAAGGTTAAAAAATACAAGGAAAGATTAATGCTAAGGGCTATAAGCAGAGAAAAGGATTTGATTATGAAAAAGTGTTTGCTTCAATTGTAAGAATTGATACTATTAAATTTCTTACAGCACTGGCAGCATAAAATAAATGGAAGATTTATCAGATAGACGTGAAATCAACTTTTTTAAATGGATACTTAGAAAAAGAAGTCTACATTGAGCAGTCACAGGGATATATTTAAAGACAGGAAGACAAAGTCTATCTTCTGAAAAAAGCATTGTATGGATTTAAGTAAGCTTTACGAGCTTGGAACATTAGAATAGATGAACATTTTCAAAAGAATGGTTTTGCTAAATGCTCACATGAGTATGCCTTATACATAAAGAAAAATCAAGATGGTGATATCATGATTGTGTGTTTATATGTAGATGATATGATCTTCACAGGAAACGATCCTAGTAAGTTCAGTGATTTTAAAAAAGCTATGACTCAAGAATTCAAAATGACAGATATTGGTGAAATGTCAAACTTTCTTGGAATTAAGATAAAACAAATAGGAGATGAAATACTTATGTCACAGAAGAAGTATACGAAACATATCTTGAACAAATTTAGAACGAAGGAATGTGAGCTAATGGCTACTCCAGGAGAAACAAGTGTAAAATTGATAATATATTCAAATAGAGAGTCGTTAAACTTGACACTGTTCAAGGGCCTAGTCGAAAATTTGAGATACTTGACTTTCACATGCCCAGATATTATATACGCAGTTGGATTGGTCAGTAGATATATAAAGAAGCCAAACCAAGATCACTTCATTGCTGCAAAAAGAATTTTAAGATACGTTAAAGGTACAAGAAATCATGGTCTATTTTATATACATTCTCAAGATTTAAAATTGATTGCTTATTTAGATAGTGATTATGCTGGCGACTTAGATAATAAGAAGAGCACCTCTGGATGTGCATTTCATATTGGATCAACAATATTGTCGTGGTCATAAAAAAAGCAACAAATAGTTACTCTATCGACATGTGAAGCAAAGTAAATCATTGCAACATCATGTACTGTCAAGCAATATGGTTGAAGGATATTTTAAGCGAGTTATATCACACACTAGAAGATATGATTATAATATACATTGACAATAAATTTGTTATATCATTTGCGAGAAATTCAGTGTCACGTGGCCGAAGTAAACATATAAACACGAAATATCATTTTATTTAAGAGCAAGTGAAAGACAAAACTGAAGAGTTCGTTCATTGCAAAACTGAAGATCAATTTACAGATATTTTTACAAAGTCTTTGAAGATTGATGTATTTTAAAAACTCAAAAAAAAAAAAACTTGGCATGCAAAGTCTGGTTTGAGGGTGTTAGAAGTCAAACCCGTTTGGAACTCTTTTGGGTTCTTCTAGTAAAAAACAAATGAATTGTATTTACTTATATCATTTTCTTAGCTGTGTGCTAACTGTTAAAGTTTCTTAATAGAGTTGTCTTGTTAGTGGAATTATAGCTCTCAAAGTCGGTAAACAATGTGACTCCGAAAGCCTATAAAAGTACTCCTGTGTTTGTAATGTATGTACGAGAGAAAAAAAAGAAGAAAAACATAGAGATAGCGATAGAGCAGAAAAGCTCTTATAGCAGTTGCTTTTGAAGAGTATCAATATATTATTGTTTGAGTTATAATTGTGATTCAGTGATTCTATTACATTCCAACAAATCCAACTGTTCAGATATTAGTACAATGACCTTCTTCCATTCTTTTCTTGTTTTTTTTTCCCTCGAAATTTCTGTTCGTAGACATAACTAATAACCTAATGAGAACCCAAATTGATTGCTGGTCATAATAGCCAGTGCATCAGGTTTTCCTGCATTAGTCCGAAAGGCCGCTGCGAATGTCAATGAACCCAATAATACATTGGAAAAAAGCTGATGAATTTTGTTAGGTGGAGGTTGAAGTACGAGCAGAGGCTGGATGATTGTGGATGGAGGCCTAAAACTACTTTTTTCTTAAGGTAGAATTGCACCTGAGTGCACTTGATGGAAAAATCGCAGTAGAGTACCTTTGCGGACAATCTATTAAAATTTCAATAAACCACATTTTCTTTAATAAAATAAGCATCTTCTATGCGGGTTTGCTTGATAACCAACCTTTTTCTTTTTCTCCCAGTTGCACTTGTCCTCTCCTTCCCATCAGTTATGTGGAGAAAGACGTTTATAAATTAGTTAAAATTGCTTGCTGTAGTGGAGTAGTTGCAACCCCTTGCGCTTATAGCCGTGAGCACGCACATTGCGTATCGAAGGATATGTCGATGCTGTTGAGCTCGAGCAGCAACATGGGAAGTCCATTCTTCCATGACTTAAAAAGGCAAGCTTCTTTCTTCTTAAAAGAGAAGATCAAGAGTGCTCGGTTGGCCTTTAGCGATGCCTGTAGAGCTGTAATATTGCTAGCGCGATTATCTGGTTTGTACATGTTGAAGCTTAATTTCTTTGTTGTCTTGAAGATTGGCTGAAGAGGCTACGAATGGAGATATTTGGCCACCAGACACACGTACTATGCGTATAATATCCCGGGCTGGTTTTGAAGTGGATGATTATTGGAGAGTTGTGCACGTTCTTCACCAGAGGTTCTTACGTCTTATTGTAGAGTTTGATTTAGTTAAATCACCACTTCTAAAGTTTAATCTGCTTATTTCTTGGGCAGGTTGATCAAATTTGATCGTCCAAGTTTGCGAACTCCTTACAAGACTGCTTCTGCTAGAGCAGCTTCTATGCCACGAACCCTAAGAGTTGCTGAGGAGTTTCAGAGTGATAAAGATGCCATCAACAGCCTAGGAAACTTTCAGTTTGTCGACGAGAAAGGGTTGGTTTGGTCCTATTGCCTTCATAGCTTCTACTAATTTCCATGGATCATATATGTTTCTTTCTTCTTGCAGGTTCAACTGGGGCTCGAGCTTTAGAAACCAAAGTGAGAAAATATTGCGACTGCTTGAAGATGGGCAATTTCTCGTTGAAGAAAGAATAAAAGCTCGCAAGTTGACAAGAGGTGTTCAAGGATTTGGCAGCTTCACCCAGCGACCATCTTCAAATGATCCGAGCTTCATCCAGACTTGATAAATGACTTAGTAGAGGCCTCCGATGAGAAATTTGCAATCGTCGGGAAAGACGATTTAATGGAACATGGCCCATTCAGCGGTTTTGATAGAGAAACTACCACACCCCTTCTTTCAACTGCGCTATGACCATTAAAGCGTGTAAACAACTATGATTGGGTATCGAGTCACTTCGACACGTTATGGTGTAATATAAGAAAAAAGATTTGACATCTGAAAGTATCAAAAAATGAAAGAATTGGGCCGTTTTGGCAACAAAATCCTCGCCTTCTCATAGTCCTCACTCCAATACCAATACCAGAAGAAACATAAAATGACAGGAACACTAGATGAAAACACTCGTTTCCTGAGAAATTAACGAGTAGCTTGTCTTTTTGGAAAATCCTATTCTTGCTTTGATTAGAAGCATTTCCGGTGTACGATTGACGGTCCAGACTCATCATACTCTGCCTTGGCGATCCACATCTGCAATCACATGGAAATTTAGATGTAAGAAATTGTCTTAACTTATTAGGGAAAACGAATATGTATGATTCTTAAACCTGCTGGAAAGTGCTAAGTGATGCCAAGATGGAGCCACCAATCCAAACACTGTACTTCCTTTCCGGTGGGGCAACAACCTTGATTTTCATGCTGCTTGGGGCTAGCGCAGATATTTCCTTGCTCATTCTGTCAGCAATACCTGGGAACATGGTAGAACCACCGCTGAGAACAATATTACCGTACAAGTCCTTCCTGATATCAACATCGCACTTCATGATAGAATTGTATGTTGTCTCGTGGATGCCAGCAGCTTCCATTCCGATCATTGATGGTTGGAATAGGACCTCCGGACAACGGAAACGTTCAGCACCAATGGTGATAACCTGCCCATCAGGCAATTCATAGCTTTTCTCAACTGCTGAGCTTGTTTTGGAGGTCTCCAGCTCTTGTTCATAGTCAAGAGCAATATAAGCCAGCTTTTCCTTCATGTCCCTCACAATTTCCCGCTCTGCTGTGGTGGTGAATGAGTATCCACGCTCTGTTAGGATCTTCATCAAGTGATCAGTGAGATCACGGCCGGCCAGGTCAAGACGAAGAATGGCATGTGGAAGGGCATACCCTTCATATATGGGTACAGTATGGCTGACACCATCACCAGAGTCCAGCACAATACCTATAAAAGGAATCCAGAATGTTCACTCTGCATAGACTAAAATGAAGGTTAATGAAAAGCTATGCTATCCAATGAGACGACTGTTTTCAACAAAGCTGATGTAAATGGAGCAAATGAGTTCTAAAGGCAAAAGATAATACATACTACATCAGCTCCATGGCAAGAGATTTTTCGAATAACAAGATCTCAAAAATCAAAATTTAAACTGCCACAACTGATAGAAACAATAATTATTCGGACGGTCAACCAATTTCTACTGCAAATTAAATGAATCAACGTCAATGAGAGATGACTTACCAGTCGTACGTCCACTGGCATATAAGGACAGAACAGCCTGAATGGCAACATACATAGCAGGGGTGTTGAATGTCTCAAACATAATTTGGGTCATCTTTTCACGATTAGCTTTGGGATTCAGAGGAGCCTCAGTAAGAAGTACTGGATGCTCTTCCGGCACAACACGAAGCTCATTGTAGAAGGTGTGATGCCAGATTTTTTCCATATCATCCCAGTTGCTCACAATGCCGTGCTCAATTGGGTACTTGAGAGTCAGAATACCTCTCTTGGACTGAGCCTCGTCACCAACATAAGCATCTTTCTGGCCCATACCAACCATCACACCTGTGTGACGAGGACGGCCAACAATGCTAGGGAAGACAGCCCTTGGAGCATCATCTCCTGCAAATCCAGCCTAGGAGCAACAATAGATATTAATTCTCCACTACATAAAAAAATGCTAAAAGTTCACAAAAGAAAATCAATTCTTAGTCACAGCACTGGAAAACCAATAGTCTGTTTGGAAACATGATATAACAAAACGGTTTTGATCTTAAGCAATATGAAACTTATCAGACATAGTACATTAGCGTGAAATTGATCAATCCCTTTTAAGATATAATGACATTGCAACCATCATCTACAAAATGGATAGGATAAACTGTTTTCTTGATTCTCATTCCTTCTCACATCAATTAACGAAAACCTATTGATAACTTTATCTTTAAAATCTGCCCTTCTTGCAAACACAGAATACTGTAAGGACATACCTTGACCATTCCCGTTCCATTGTCGCAAACAAGTGGCTGAATATCCTCACCATCTGCCATCTTCTACTGCTTGAAAGAACATAGTAACTATTCAAAAATTGGCAAGTATTCAATTAAGCAAAATAGTTTCTCCACTCAAGTTCACTCATCGGTCAAAAACCATCACTTTCCAGTAGTACCACGCCCACTATATGTAGTTTTTCTACCACATGAATTAATCCAAAATAAAAACATAACAAGAAATCAAGTACACAAAAACATCTTTTATGGACAAAACATCCTATATGGACACTCAACCAGGACAAGAAAAGTCAAAAACAAGGCAGCACTAAGATACATCATAGTTAGACCTGTATTAAAAGATTTAAGTTTTAAGAATCAGTCCACAGTTGAAACTGAGTTTAAAAATCAAAGCCAGAAACTTTAAAGTTTAATTGGAATAACAAAAAGTCTAAATAAAATTCAATTCAACTCAATTCAATATTTATAAATAACTTAAAATTATTTTATCAAATAATTACTTTAGATTAATTAATATTTCTTTAGGTATTCTATTATTTATATTTTATTAAAGTTATGAATTTTTATACATTTATTTTATTTAATAAATAATTTATTTATATGTTATATAATTAATAAAAGTTTGATAAAAAACGTAACAAATAGGTTGAACTTAAAATTGAAAATTTCATAATAAGTGATAAATTTGAAAATTTCATAATAAATGAGATTTAAATTTAAAAATAAAACTCATTTCACCGGAATTTTAAAAACTTTAAACTTTGATTAAACTCACCTCACTCTGTCTCTAACCAACTGACGGGGACACAAAAATACAAAGTAAAATATTTTCCTAACATTGTATTTGTGCCGCGACCGAGACAAGGAAGCGGAGAGTTTTCAAAATAAAACTGTCTATCACTGTACAGCTGTCAGGTTTCACACCTCCCATAGTCAAGATAATTCAAGGATAGGAAAAAGCTGCAGAACATTTTGATACGCAAATTCTTCGCAATAAAAGTTCCAATCAGAATATCATATTCCTTTGGAAATGTATACAAGAGAAAGATTCCTCAATGACAAACATAAATTTCAGAGAACTCTCAAGAAAATAGAGAAGGAAAAAAAAACAAACGCATTTCCGATTCTTTCTAGCCATGGCAACAAAATCGTAAAAGAAATCAAGTGCAATTGGCAGATTCTTTTTACCTATTCCGAATTGAAGATCGAAAGAGAAAAGCTAAAAAGATAATCAACAATCAGATCGAAATGATTGGAAAAATGAACAATGAGAGAAAACGCGAAGACGGAACTTACCGGAATGAGAGAGAGGGCGTGTGCTGAGGAGGGTAAGTTTGTGTGGTGGTCATTATAAGGAAGGAAGCCGGAGATGAAATGTGGGCCCTTCGATCAATAACGGGAGAGATTACTTAAAAATAAATAATATTCCTGATATTAATAAAATATTATGTGGGTACTACGTACAGGGAGGAACGCGTCGTGGGCTCGTGCTACCTATCTGGAGGAGTGGGGGCTAATTATGATTGTTTCTCTTTTTCTTTTAATTACTATTTTAATTCCAACACTTTTATTTTTTTTCTTTTTTTCTTTTAATTACTATTTTAATTTCAACATAGGACTATTTGGTTAGTTAGCATGAAAAAAGGATGAATGAATAGTAATTTTATATTCTTTTAAAAAATATTTTATATTTTAAATATAGTAAAAAAATAAAAAGTTATATATATTTTTATTTGTCGCTAAGTTCTTATTACAATTCTTCTTAACCAAACACACCTTGGAAAGACTTAAAAGAGAGTTACTCTTGCATTCTCTATTTTCTTTCCAACATGCTAAAGAGAATTAGGATAGGTATCCAGCAAATGCGAAGATGTTACGTGCTTGCCCAATGCCCACTACAAGCTTTTTTCTTAATTATTTTCCAATAAATAAACAAGTAGCTGGAAAAGCTTTCTGATAGGCATAGCTGTTAGCTCTATTCCAAACTTACAAGAAAATGAATACATCAGGTAATTTTAGTTCGGCTCATTTTTGGTTCAGATTTGACGGATTATGAGTAGATCATGGGTTGATCATTGTCTGCTCAGGTCAGCCTACAGGTTTTAGACAAAATGATCCTGTTTTGTATTTTTTAATTAAAAAATATAAACAGGTTAGAGTCGGCCCGACTTATTCTAACCCACAGCCCGCACTGGCCCGACCTATTAACATCCCTATATAAACTTTTAACTTGAATAATTATGGGCTTTTATTGATTTGTACGCCTTTGCAATAACATCCAAATAATCACCTGGTACTATTCTTAGCAATGTTATAAATATTGTATTAAATTTGGTACTGAATTGAGTTTTAATATAGTACTATATTAGTATTAATCAATGCTGAATATTATTTTTGATAATTTTTTAAATTTATAAAATAGTTACTGAATTTTTTAAAAATTGTAAAATAATTCATTGTCATATTGTACAAGATGTACTGTATATTTTAACACTTTCTCTAAAAATAAAAAAAATAAATAAGAATTCTAACTAATATGAAATAACAATAATTTTCAGATATTTCACATATAAATAATAACCATAATTTATAGAAAAGACAATCATTATCATACAAATATAAAATTAAGAACAATATAAAGTATTCAAAATATTACAATTTTAATTTTCATTATATAATAAATAATAATTACATCAAAACATCCAATAAAAAGAATAATAAAAATCCTTAACTCTCAAATTATTATAATTTACAACACGAGTTCATAATAAGAAAACAACAAAGTAGAATTAAAATATGAAAAAATATACATTATTTATTTATTATCAATTAAATATATTATATATTTGATTAATTAAAATTAATTATTAATAAAATTATAAATATCTTAATTTAATTTAATTTATAAATTAATTTAATAATTATTAATAAATATAATTAAATTTAAAATTATTTAAAAAAATATTTCAAATAAAATTTGATTTAATAATTAAAAATATATAAAATAAATATTAGTTTATAAATAATAATTTCTAAATTATTTATTTTTAAAAATTAAATATTTTATTAATATTTTATTAATAAATATTATATAAAATATTAAAATAAATTTAAATAAAAAATTGATTTTAAAATTTGGAGAGAGAACAATTTTAAAATTTTTTGATTTTTTTAAAATTCAAATTTGAAAATTTTGCAACTTGGTCCCTATATTTTTCAAAATTTTTGGTACCGATCAGTATTTGACCGGTATTTATAATACCGGCCGGTACCGGTATTTAAATCTGATATTGAAACTAAAATTTCGATATTATTTTCTGGCCGGTACGGTACGAAATACATAACGTTGGGTTGAATATTCACGTCCGATAAATGTATCCTGATAAATGTGTTTTAACTTTAGTAACTTTAGTGAGCTCCTAAAATTCGATATTATGTCTTGAAGGGTATCCAAACAATCTCGTCCATTAGCTACATTTATATAGGATCAAAGCGATCTTTGTTACATCAATCGTAACTGGACCCATTAATGGTCACGTAGACCAATATAGCTAAATAACATAGATCAATCATAGATGTATAGCATGGAAATTACATGTAATGTGATCCACACATGCCTATTTTCAACTGGTCCTATTTTATTTTATTGAGATCAATATTTCAAAATACTTAACAGAATGTAATACACTGAATACTTTATTTATGCAAAAATTAATCCAAATATATATAAAACTTAAATCTAACATAAAGCATTAATACAAACTCCCACTAAACCGAAATGTCCTCAAATAGAGCAACACCCATATGAGCAGTGTGCTCATGAAAGACCTTGGGTAGTAGTCCTTTTGTAAGCGGATCTGCTATCATGGAGTTTGTTCCAATGTGCTCTATGAAAATTTGTCCACTCTGCACTCTTTCCTTCACAACGAGAAACTTGATTTCTATATGCTTTGATTTCATCGAGCTTCTGTTGTTGTTGGAATATAGAATCGCTGATTTATTTTCACAATATAATTTGAGTGGTCTTTTAATACCCTCCAATGATGTGAGCATGTTTGTTTATTTGTTTTATTTTGTTCTCTATTTAGCTTTGATGTCTACTACTTCTATATCTGCAAACATGATCAATGTTCCAATGTTAAACGGAACTAACTTTAAGGACTGGAAAGAGAACACATTAATTGTTTTTGGCTGCATGGACATAAACTTAGCATTGAGAATGCGGAAACCGAATGACCTTACTGAACAAAGTACTACTAAGGAAATTGTGTACTTTGAAAAGTGGGACCGTTTGAACAAGCTAAATCTTGTGATCATGAAGCATGGGATTCTAGAGGCTTTTAGAGGTGCAATAATGGATGACAATATCATTGCCAGTAAGTTCCTTGAGGAAATTCAGAATCGTTTTGTTAAAAACGATAAGGCTAAAACAAGCACACTCTTAGCGAGATTAATTTCAATGAAGTATAAGGGCAAAGGTAATGTCAGGGAGTACATCATGGAGATGTCTCATCTTGCTTCAAAACTTAAGGCACTAAAGCTCGACTTATCAGATGATTTGCTTGTGCATTTAATTCTGATCTCTCTGCCTGCACAATTCAATCAATTTAAGGTTAGTTATAATTGCTAAAAGGAGAGATGGACTCTCAATGAGCTCATTTCATTTTGTGTGCAAAAAGAAGAGAGTTTGAAGCAAGACAAGAATGAAAGTGCTCATTTGGCTAGCACCTCTAAGGGTAAGGGCAAAAGGAAGAATAGGGGAAAAGAAGTTGTTGTTCCTAAGGGTCGGGCGCAAAACAAACAGAAGACTGAAAACGGTTATTCTTTTGTGGAAAGCTTGGACATAAAAAGAAGGATTGTGCTAAATTTGTTGATTGGAGAGCAAAGAAAGGTACATTTCCTATTTTGGTCTGTTCTGAGATCAATTTAGCTTCAGTACCAAGCAATACTTGGTGGGTAGATTCTGGTGCTACTACTCACATTTGTGTTTCTATGCAGGGTTTCCTGAGCTACCGAGAGCTAACTGATGCTGAAAGACACATTTACGTGGGTGATGGCAAATCGGTGGAAGTGAAGGCAAAAGGACCATTTAGATTATTTTTAAAAACTGGTTGTTATTTAGATTTGGTAAACATTTTTGTTGTACCGTCTTTTAGACGAAATTTGGTTTCAATCTCTATTTTGGACAAATATGGATACTCTTGTTCATTTGGGAATTCTCAGTTAAGTCTATCTGTAAATTCCAATATTATTGGTACCAGTTTACTTAATGTTTTCGATAATCTATATTTGTTGGAAACTATCTCATGTTATAATGAAACCTTGCATATGGAATCGCGTGGTATTTCAGGCTCAT
>JANIIA010000002.1:22878457-22900041 GCA_027478495.1 Erythroxylum alaternifolium
GGTTTCCAATCTGGTGGTTTCCTAATTCCCATGTAATTTGCAGCAGGTCTCACGGGTGTGGTAGGGCTTATCATAGTGGTCACACTACTTGTTGTTCTTGGTTTCTTGCTCTCAGGTTTGGTAAGTAGACTCCTTTCGAGAGTTTGCCACTAAAGTTGAGCCTTGAGAGGTTTGTTTAGAAGTGTGTGAGGTAAGCATGACCTTTTTCCTACTCTCTTCCCGACGAACCTCAGCAAACATTTCTCAGATTGATGGCAATGGTTTTAAACTGAGTAATCTTCTTCGCACTTCATCAAGTCCAACATTAAGTCCCTGCAAGAAATCAAAAACTCTCTCCTTAAGTCCCTGCAAGAAATCAAAAATGCTCTCCTTCTCAATAATTTTTCATACTTCTCGACATCAACACGACACTCCTAATTTATTTCATAAAATAGATCCATTTCCTATCATAATTCAGTGAGTAAGTTATAATACTCGGCAACAGACATATTAACTTGGTGAGCAATTATGATTTGATTTTAAAGCATTGAGAAGTGTTTTCCAAATCAGAATATATTTCTTGCACAACCTCCCGGGTTTCTTTTGCAGTTTTGCAGAATAGGTAGGTTCTTCCTATTTTTGACTCCATTGAATTATAAGCCAAGCCTTGACAATAGAATTTTCAGCTTCTGAAGCACCGTAAGTAACTGTTGTTTCATATGGTTGAGGAATTACCCCTGTTAAATATCCAGCCTTACCTCTTCCTTTGATTACAAGCATGACTAATTGGTACCATTCTCGAAAATTCGTTCCATTTAATCTATGTTATGTACAAAAGATTATCAATAGGAGGAGATGGAGTTTGGGCTGAAGGTATTATATAACTAGGTGTTTGAGATGAGGTTTGGAAATCATTAAAGGAATTGAAGGTTGGTTGGAAAAAAAATAGGCTACCAAAATTAGTAGCTCTAATACCACGAAACAAGAGAGTATAGAAAATATCAAAAGAAAAAGCCACTTTATTTCTCTGATTATATGTACTTTATACACAATTATAACCTATTCTAATACTACTAAACTACTAGATTTTTTGTATATACTAACTTATCTAACCTATAGTATATTTTATCTTATCTACTAGAAGATAAACTTATCTCCTATAAGATAATCTCCTAAGCTAACTAAACTTATCTAAAAATAATTATCCAACATTCTCAATAGGAGACTTTGGCTAACTAAGATAATAATAAAAAATCTTACATAAAAAGGTCATTCTCTTTATCCATAAGTTTTTTTAACCTTTCATTCGATTTGTGTGTCTTGTATTTAGCCTAAATACCTTTATCTTATACTTCTTTAGTATTTTTTAGGGTTTACTAAAAAAAGCTCAAACTTTTCTCAATTTTTCAATTATAGCCCGAACTTTAAAAAGTAGCAATAAAATGCTCAAACTTTCAATTTTTTTCAATTTTAGCCCGATATTAATCTCACTGTTATCTTTACTGACATAACTGTCACGTGTCAAGAGACCCTCACTAATCAGACACTTTAGTGTCATTAGGAGTTACATTATTGAAACTACATCATTTCTTGATGATAGTCCTGGAATAGAAAAAGATTTTGATCTTTGTGTTGGTTGGCCCTAACATGAGGCATGCACTAAGAAAATGAGGGCGACGTTGCCAATAGAAGTAGGGATGTCACACCATATGTGGAATTACAATCAAACTGGGCCATTGGTAGCGTTTATATTGGAAGGGGATTTGTTGGGTTAGGAAAGGCGTTATTTGCCGATAAGATCGTGGAGCCCAAAAGAGCGCCATTGATTTCAGGGATGGAAGTGATCAAGAAGGCGGCTATGGAGGTCGGAGCTTTTAGCTGTACCATAAATGGGGCCACGATAGCGATTGTAATAGATAATGAGGAAAGAGGAAAGGATATTAGGGGGAGGATGGTGGAGGCATTCTGGCATAAGGGTAATTTGAAAGTTGTTGCTATGGTCAAAAGGTTAGATAGGGTTGGTCCTAAGCTTGTTAACAGTGTTCCTCTTAGATAATGAAAAGTTTTCTTCTTCTTCTTCTTAGGCTGAGTCTATCAGTTTAATTTGAATTTGTTTTGTTTTGATTGAACTCAATTGGCACCTTACGCTTGCTTTTTGCCTCTTCTTATTGTGTTTTGCGTTTGGAAACAAGGAAAGTAAAGAGAAATGCATGATGGAGGAAATTAAGAGCCCCACATTTGCTTCTTCTGCTCTCTTTCCTTCCCAATTCCCTTCATTTTTCTACCTTTTTTCCTTGTTTTTCTTGTAGCGAATATGAAATCTCCATTAAAGGTCACACATCTAGTACTAAATTTGCCTTAAAATGTGAGGAAAAAAGTTTCATTTTTGGGGGGATAGTCCAAGAAGAGACAAAAACCAAAGTATGATAAATAAGATATATCTTTGGTTTCTCATCAAACGCAATTTTGTTTTTTTTTATTCTGTTGTATTGTGTTTTCTCTTGGAATTTTAATATCATCAACAAACAATGTCATTTTAATAATATAACTCACTTTCTCCTAATGGCACTAAGGTGTCTGAGTAATGAGGGTCCTTTGAGACGTGGGAGTGTCATATCAGTAAAGATAACGATGAAACTAATGTCGGGCTAGAATTGAAAAAAATTGAAATTTTGAGCATTTTATTGCTACTTTTTAAAAGTAGGGCTATAATTAAAATTGAGAAACTTTTGGGTTTTTTAGTAATTAATCCTATTTTTTATATAGTATGTTTAAGTGTTTTTTATCTTTATTTTATTATTTATTATTTATTAGTATTAGTATTATTGTTTGTATTTATTATTTACTATTTATTTGTTTTTGTTTTTATTTTTGTTTTTACCTTTACTTTTCTTATATTTTATTACTTTATTACTTTATTATTTATTTTGAATTTTCTTATTCTTATTTTATTCTATCTATTCTTTTTTAGTACAATTATTGTTTACATTTTTGGCTTGTGTTTTCTTTAAACAATTCTTATAATCTTTTCTTTTTTGTCTATTAAAAACAACCTCTATTAGTTAGGACTTAGGAGTACAACTGTATACTATTGTACCTCCTTAGACCTTGCATCTTAGGAAATATATACTAAAATGTTGTTGTTGTAGATATATATACTCAAGGAACATTAGATCCATTTCTAAATAACATTTTCCCCCTAGACAAATATTGATTTTGCTAGCTTCACAACTAGGGATGGCAAATTTTGGCCCATGGGCCTAAATTTAGTTGTTTTTAATGGGTCGGCTTATGGGCCAGGCTCAGGCCTAGGCAAACTAGAAGTCCAATTATTTTAAGTAAAACAACATCGTTTTACTTAGAAGAGTTGGACTTCGGGTAAACTTAGGTCTGAACAATTCAGACCCTAATTTAATTAAAAAATAAATTATTCTACATTTTTTATTTTAAAAAAATTATTTTAAAAAATTTGACTGGGGTTGGCCCATAGGCCAGCCCATTGCCATCCCTATTCACAACAATCCTTGCAGTTATAAACGGTTTCAATGCCCTTATCTACCCAATTGCAGAATGTACCAAATACTATACAAACTAAAGAACAGAAGCATTTAAAGAGAAGCTAGGAATGAATAGCTGTTGTTAGTTAGATGCTATCAACATTATTTCCTACACATCTATATTGAAAAGTTATCTAGAAATGAAAAGATTTCAACAAAAATCGCTAAGCAGCATAACAGTACTTGGACTCAGGTTCTAGCAATTGATGATAATGACAAGCCGATATTAACAGCTCCATTAACTTACATTCTGAAGAACTCAATAAGAAAATTTAATGGAAGATCTAGTGGAAGTGATAAACTGATGGGATAAGAAAATTGCCAGCAGTAAATCAAGAGATCTGCGTCCTTTAAACATGAGAATGAAAGTCCATGACAACTTATAGATTAAAATGTAACAACAGGGTATAGTTTTACTATTTATTGTATAACAAGATAAAAAGACCATTGTTAGATATGTATCTAAAAGTTTCAGATGTAAGCTTGATTCTCGCTATAGACAAGGTCTAAGCATGAGCACTTGATAATATGATGTTTTTTTCAATGTCTGCAGCAAATCTGAGTTTGTTCTATATAAGCTGAAAGAGATGGGGAAGGTTGCCGAGAAAGACATCCTGCAGATTAGCAACCAATTTGACTCATTAGATAGAACGAACTGTGGTAAGATCACTATTGCAGATCTCATGGACAGTGACTGAGAAAAGGTTATTGGATTTACAGATGATGAGGATACAAGAATCGCTACCTGATTACCCACTCAAAGTACGCATATTGGACTGCCAAATGATTACATTCCCACCATGGTTATGATCATTAATCAACGAAAGAAGGAATCTATGGTATGCTGTTCTTCATCAGCAACTTGTTTGTAGGAATGCGACTAGTCAATAGGATATGGAAACTGTAAATTATGTTAGGTACTTAAGTTTCTCAATACATTGATTATTTGATTAATATACAATCTCATAAAGAAAATTTCTCCTCAACCAGTCACTATTGATTTTGATTTGTATTGGTTGGATTTTCATTTTATTTCTGGTTTCTAGCATAGATTTCATTCATGCCAAGAACCTGATCAAATCATAACTATCAAACTGCAGAATGCGGAAGCTAAAACAGGAAACATCGATGCTCTCGTCTTATCCACCTGCGTCTTCAGATTCATTCACACTAGAGCTCATACATCATTCACACCTGTACCTGAAAACACTTTTTACCTTTTGTATTCATAATTCATGGTTTTTTTGTACTTTCTTAACTGTTATTTGCTAACGAGAAGTAGTATTTGGGCTTCGATCACTGGCCGTGTCCGTCCCAACTAATGAGTAACATGGACTTCCAACAAAAGAGTGTTTTTAGTTTTTCTTTCTTTCATATAATGGACTTAAACCAATTTACATGTTATTCTAAGAACTTTAACTGTGTAGGGCATTCCCATCCTACCGTGCAGGAGTGTTAACGGATTGGATTGAGCTGGAATCTCAAAGGCTCGAGTTTAATTAAATGTGAATTTAAATATTTGAATTTGAATTTAAGTAAACATAATTTGATTTGTTAATTTTAATTATGTCTGAATGTTCAAATCTGAAATCAAATAGATCAAACTGTGAACTTTTCTTCGTCAAGATTTGTGTGATACACCATCAACGTGTCTTATATCTTTAAAGAGCTTTTCCCTGAGTCAATCAGACTATTCCCAAGGTCAAGTCTAACTCTTCAAGCCTCAGCGTGGGCCTATAAAATTTCTTATCATCAATGCATGTCTCTTTCCAATTTCTTGTGTTTTTCTACTTGGGTTTGGTAAGATCGTACCGTAGAGGGACCACAAGACATGATGCTCAAGAAGACTTCAGCCCATGATTTGGTTCTCAAATACTTTCTGAATTTTGTCATTTCATCACTTTAAGACCCCAGAAGCACCAACTAACTTCAAATCATGATAAGCCCTCATCATCAACAACGCCCACTTTGCCCAAAAGTTTGATTTTGACAAACTCCCATGTTTCCAAGTCATTTTGCATAGTTGTTAGGACAATTACAAACATACACACACCCATCATCTTCCATTGGCTTGTGTTAGATGCAAAGAAAGTCGCAAGAGATGATGTTACTTTGGCAATTTAGACAGATTAGACACTCCTTCCTTTTGGTTTATGATCTAACAATCTAAGCCTACGTTCAAATTATCAAAGTTATTAGATTAATCATAGTTTAACTACCTTGTTACCGTGTCAAAGAATCCCTAAAGTAAGAGGCAGCATAAACCAAGAAGGGAAGACAAAGCTTAGAAAAAGAAATGGACATGAGTGTTACCATCTCTGAAATTAAGCCAATGAAATGTAGTTGCTTAATGAAAGCTGCAAAGGATAGGTCAATGGGCTTTGAGGAAATGTTTACGTGGCGAGTTGCTGTGTCCGACATTATTTGCCAACTTGTAACTATAGCTTTCAACACCATATAATTAACATCTAACTTTTCATCACTTCCTTTAAAGTGTCTAGAATTCTTGTATTATCCTGCAGGCTTTACTACCGAAAAACGAAACTGAAACTAAAATGTGAACTAGAAACCATAATCAGTAAACTCATCCTCATCTCAGAATATATACATAGGTCAAGATCTCTGATTTTAATATCTTCCACCATTTTATTTATCATATGTAGATATAATGGAATCAAACAGCTACCCCTTTGAAGAATGCGAAATAAAGTGAGACATTATTTGGGGTAATTTGACCTTTGGGAGCATAGGATTTAAGAAGGAAAGCAAGAATATTCAACTTGTCTCGTAACTTACGGTTTGAAATAGACGTCAATATAATCTATAGGAATGTCATTATCTATGCTTTCCATCTTCTGTTCAAGGAATAATATCTCCATTTATTTGGTGGAGTAGATGATTGAATATATAGTAATGAACCATAATTTATATAGACAGAAATCTGAATTTTGAACCAAGTAGATTTGGTGTTGAATAGATTCCATCATAGTCTAACGCTTGAAGCAGTTGTTGCAGAGTCGTCAAATCAAGATTGGTTCAAAGCCTTCATGAGAACCCATCAATAATAAAATCCCATTTAATATTTTGCAAGTTTAGTTGGAAATAGATTCGTATTCAAGTTTAACTGACCATGTTGAGCTATATAATACAAACAGGGACCAAAGTCAACATTCTGGGTTGTAGAAATGAATTTGTAACATCCGTGCAACATGTGTAATATATATGATTTGCTGTGAATGTCATGCAAACATCTATAGACAATACCAATGGGAGGTTAATTTATAATTCTATGCGTAATTGGTAGATCATAAGGCTAGGTCCAACTACATCGGGCTTTGGTTCATATCGAAAATTGCAGAATGTCATCTGCGCATATACAAGCATAGTCTAGGTTCATCAAACCCTTCAGAAATGGATTGACGTAAACTGTTATATATGTATGTATATTAAACTGGTTCGGTTGAAAATTATAAAGTTCTTACAAGAAAGGTAAAAGGTGATTATTGTTTGTAGCTGTTGAGATTGTATATATATATCAACTATTTCTGATGTTAGGTAGATAAAATTTGAACCGACTTCACCAGTTTTCCTTCCTTTTTTGTTTTTTCTCCCTCTCTCTTTCTCTCTCTCTCTCTCTGGAAGTAGATTTGATCAGTTCTAAATTTTGCATAATATTGACTGGAGAAAATGGACACCCCTTGAGAATTGCAAACCTAAAATTCATGATAGGTGAGGCTAAATTGTCCGTTTCCACTTTTCCATTTAGTGATACACAAGCAAGTTATGTCTTCACAATACGGAATACTTCTAAACCATTTTGAATACTTCAATAGCCTAGCTATTTAATAATCTTCAATTATAAAGTAATGGTTATAAGCCAAAACGTATTTTTTCGGTTAGTATGAGATTGAAGATTCTAGCCACGGTAACTTTTGCTTGGTAATTAATTCTAGCAATAATGATTTACCCTACATTAACAATGATATTAGATCTTAATTAAGATTTGGAAACATATTTCTTTAGACGTATATAATAAATACAAGCAGGTTAGGCAAATGACAATGTGTTAATGAGGACGAAATAAATGTTGGAAAAACTCATCTGCCTAACATAAACAGTCAGATTACCACTTACGAAATACATTCAAACACGCTAAGAATCAAACTTTGGCCATTCAAATGTTTAATCATTTGCATGTCTAAACCTTTTCGTTTTCAAACACAGAATTTGCTGCTCAGAGCCTCGGACGTATGCCAAAGGTTGGCACATGTAAATGCTGCAGATTTGCAAGCAAATTCCTGTTTTGTATGAATGCATATTCAGAAACCGTCACATGTTTGATAAATGTCTGCTCTTTTTTTTCATTGTAAAAATTCAAAACATACAACTATATGGTAATTGATAAATGCAATAGTCATAATGATCATTACTTGCTTTGAATATTCTTAAGTTTGCAAGTCATATTTTCTTTTCTTTTTTCCCCTCTCATGCTTAAAATTACTTATCAAAGAGTATGTATATGGTTATTAGTTATAAAACATCTGCGTAGCAATTCAAAGTCACTTTCACAAATGTGTTGGGTTTAGCTTGTCCCGTAGGAATATTTGCATTTATTAAAATCCAAGTTTTAGTAAATGTAAAACCTATGGAAGGAAGTGCAACAAACTATAGACAAAAGACTCTATCCAGTTTCTCTCAATAATTTGTAATGCTCTTCTTTCTCTCTAACTCCATCTATAGATGCTTTTCCTAATCTCCAAAGTCGTTTCCTTCTACAATTAATTATATTAAACAATATTTTGTCTATAGTTTGTTTTGTTTCTCTTTTTAAAAATAAATCACATGCTCTACTCATCTCCTCTTTATTAGTAGAAAAATACAATTTTTAGAAGCATAATTTTTTTAGGATAATCCTTTTATTTTTATGTTCTTTCCTTCTACTTCTTCTGTCTTTCAAGAATCTCCCAAGCCTTTTTACTCCTTTTGACAAATCTCTAACTACTTTTTTTTTTAAAGAATTCTTGCAATGTAAACTTCCTTTTTAACTAAAGTCTCCCTCTCTAGCACTTTAGGAGATCGTAGAGGCTCTTGTCATTTAGTTTCTACTTCTTACTTATTTTTAGAAGTGTCAAGCTCACTTAAAGGTAAGTAGTTGGTGATGACTTGATATTTGGCAAGAAAGTTGTAACTTTTCTTTTAAAAGTTATCAAGTAAGAGCAACCAAATTTAATACCTTTTTATAAGATTTTTCATTAATAAATGTTTAACATTTCAATTTAAAAAGACAGGGGCAATTAACAATTAGAGCAAAATGGGTTTGAAAAGCATAAATATGAATGAAGATAACAAGTTCATATTCAAATTTAACAATGAGGTGAACTTAATAAAAGTTTTAAAAGGAAGGCCTTGGCACATACAAGAGAAATCAATTATGATTTAAAAATGAAAGCCATGGATGATACTTTCCATACAGATGATGAAGAAGATTCTATTAAAGACAAATTTTTGTAACCTTCCTTTAGAATGTTAGTCTACATTGAAGTTGAGTTATGCAGCTAGCTCAATAGAAATTCGTATTTTTTGAAAAAATCCTACTACGTAACTTAAAAGATTAAGCTACACAAGAATATGCATAGAGGTGGGCCTAGATAAGAGCTCATCATTGTTATGAGCTTGAAGAAATTGAATGAAGTCAGTGAGCTATAAGAATTAGAGATAGAAATCACTTTGTAATAGAGACCATTAACCTAAAATATGAAGACCTATTGATAAGAAGTTCAACTTAAGAGAATATTATGAACTAATCAGTTTAGGCCATAATCACCTTAATCTTGAGGAAATCAAGGAAATAACTACATAAATCCCTGAGCTAGAGGATTAAGGGGAAACCTTAAAAGAGATAGTTCATATTGTGAATAAGTTGTATAATATAAAGAAGAACATAGATAATAAAAATACTTTTATTAAAACTGAGACCTCTTAAAATGATGGCTTAAAGCACTAGCTGATCAATAGTGAAGCCTAATCTATACCTAGTAAACCTAATGCAATGATGGTTCTATGTTATCGAGCAGAAAGAAACCTAGGATAATGCCCAAGAAAAGAGTTACAAATTGCCTTTAAAATACTAGAATACAATAATGAAAGCTTGGAATACTAGGGGATTAACTTGCCCAATAAATAGCAAATTCTTAAAGATTGCTTGCTTGGTCTCTTGCAGACTAAAATAAAGACTAGATTTCTCCAAAGATGTCTATAATTTTTAGATAAATAATGGGCAATGATCAATAATCACTAAGCACATCATAACTAAAGAATCTTAATAGATTCTTGATTCAACTAAAGATTTCAAACGTTAAAAATAGAGATTCACTTGTTCACTTGGAATAATAAGTAAATTAAAGCATGATTTCTAAAGAAAAACTAGTTACGATCTTATTAATTTGAGTTAGATGACAATCTTTGAATTAGCTCTGTAGTATTGAACAATTCATTATGCTCAAACCATTCAACGATCCATTATGCTCAAACCATACTCTGATAAAAGTGAGTATTCCCATCTACAACATTAAGAGAAAATATCCATTGAGGTTAATAATTACACAATATAAGCCCAAGGATTCGAAGAGACTATTTAGAAATGACTTATAATTAGAACTAAAGGTTATAAAGCTTATAAATTCACCAAGAGAATAAGAACAATCAAGAAGAAGCTTAAATACCTCAATAGATAAAAGTTTTATAACACCAACCTTGTGAAAGAAGAATTTTGATTCAAGCTCAACAGAATTCATGAGGAGGTCTTCTTAAACTTAATAAATTAGGATTTGAAAATGCAAGATAAGACAACCTTATTCAACAACATTGAAGCTTTGAACGTGCATAACTCTTTGATTAAATAAAGGAAGGATATAAAAAGGTAAGCTACTTGCCCAATGCAATTCTTTTTAGGAGAAACACTATCAAAATATCAACATTGAAGGATGTAAAAGGAATTCTCTATACTAATCATACAAAACTAAAAAATTCTAATTTTCAAATTCTTCAAAGAATCATTAAAAGTAACAACAATCTTAATTGTTGTGTGCATGATCTATCTGTATCTATAACTCAAGTCATTACTAAAGAGCAAGCTGACTTTCTTAACAATCCCTTCACATGTCAACAAATCAAGGAAGCTTTTATTTAGCCTAAATCTTAATAAGGATCCTAGACCAAATAGATATAATGCTCATTTCTTAAAAAAAAAAGCCTAGAGTTTTAATAGGTCAAACACTCACAAAAATAGTTCAAGATTCGTTCTCACTTGAGGAAATACTTGGTGAGCTTAATAAAGCTCATATTTACCTCATTTTAAAGGTTTTAAATTCTTAACCTTTAACTAATTATAGAATAATTATCTTTTGTAATATTATTCATAAAGTAATCTCTAAGCTATTGAAATCTAGGCTCAAGGTTTTATTAAATAATTTGTTTAATAGGTGACAAAGTCCTAATTACTTAAGAAATATTTAGAAATTACCATAAAAGTAAAGGAATCAAAAGTTATACTTTGAAACTAGACTTTCATAAAGAATTTAATTCCATGAGCTAAAACTTTCTCTTTCTACTCCCAATAGTTTTTGGATTTCCGTCTTAACTTCTTAATTTGGCGTACCAATGTGTCTCAAAAATCTCCTACAACATTCTTATCAATGGAGAACCTATAAGCCTATTCAAGAGAGCCAAGGGTTTAAGAAAAAGAGATCCATTATCACCTTATCTTTTTGTCTTTTGTACAGAGGCTCTAATATGAATGATACCCTAGAAAGTTAGGGGGAGAGAGAGCTTTCAAATTTTACTATAAATATGATAAAATAAAAATATTAATCCTTTTCTTACTGCTTTTCTATGGAACTAATAAGGTGTCAACCCAAGTTTATTAAATTCCTCGAAAGAATTCAATAAGCTATCAAGCTTCACCATTAATATACTTAAAAATTAGCTTTTATGTTTTAACTAGAGATTCAAAGTGGTCAACTTCCATTTAAGTGCTAAGGTGTTTTTATCACATTCATAAGATGAACATCTAAAGATTGTCAACCTCTTCTTGATTCCATAGAAAAGTGAATTGGCTATTAGAATAACAAGTTGTTGTGGGGGAAAGTTTCAATTAGTAACTGTAGTCTTGAATAATTTTCACAATCTTCACACATATTAGAGCTTAATGTTGTCTTTACCTAGTAACATCAATAAAACATTAATAGAGAGGGTTATTAAAACTTTTTTATAAATTGAAAAAGGAAACATAGTAATAGGAATAAAGGTTAAATTGGTAGATGTTTACTTGCCAAATAACCAATGTAAAATGGAAATCAAATCTATAAGAACCATGGATATCATGCCATTGGTCAAGAAAATATGGAAGCTCTATATAAACCCTATAGGTGTTGGATACACTCACACTTTCCTAAGAGGAGAAAATTTTGGCAAATCAAATCCAAAGCCAACATATCTTGAACTCTTAAGCAAATATTAAATATAAGGGACCAGGTATAGAATTTCTTTTAATTTAAAATTGGTAATGATAAAAGATACTTCCTTTAGTTTGAAAATTATAATCAAATTAGGCTTTTATATAAGCTACAACAATTTAACTCTTTGAAAGTTATAATTGTTTAAAGCTCCAAAGAAGAAGTTATGATTGAAGGGAACATATGGCAGTGGCTAAAACATCTCTCTACAGATTTCTCCTTAATAATCAATAATATATCAAATTACAATCCTAATTTAAGGTATGAAAACTCATTCAAGTGACTTCACCATCGTTAGAATTAATTCATCAATAGATAATGCATGAAAATTCTTATAGGATCATATCCCAAGGTGTTATGGCATGTAATATTTTGGGGGCTCGAAAATTTCACCTAAAATGTTTACATCCTTTGGCTTGCTATGAAAGGAATACTAAGAGCTAAGATAATATTTGGAGTGTTTATCAACTCTTATTGCTCTCTTTGTAACCATAAAGATGAAACTATAAACTATTTATCTTTTTTAATTGCCATTATTATTCTAGTTTATAGACAAAAGTCCAAGTCTTTTACAATATATCATATGATAAATATAATTGGGATGAACTTGTAAAATGGCCATATGGTTTGAAAGGCCTAAAAAAGGAAAATTTCTCAAACTTTTAAAATAGTTTTTAACTGCTTTATATATGTTATATAAAGGAAAAGAAATAAGACAATCTTTAAAGTCACTCAACAAAAATAATCAACCATTTTTCCAAAGGATGATCAATTGAATTAGAGAGTTTTTAATTTCAAAAAGACTTGAAAAAAATTTAAGTGAAAACAAAACAACAAGTTAGAGGATCTAATTAGATTTTCAGAGGATCTAATTAGATCTTCCCACTTTTGTCCGAAGTTCAGTTTTGTATCAAGACTTCTGTAAAATGCTTTATTCAACTTATGATTTAGTCTAAACTTTAATGTTTTAATAGCATATTGATATCTTTTTTAATTAACAGGTTAGTTCAATATTTTATTTTTTATAAAAAGGTAAAGATTAGATTAGTATAGACCAAGGGACAAAGCGCTTTAAAGTTTTTTATGGAGAATACCTCTAAGGCTGCCAAAATATACAATACAAGCCAGACTTTTAGAAATAAACTATCTAATAACAATAGTCCTCACTAACTTAACTATTACATTATTAAACCATCACCATGTAACATTCGTAAATGCATTCAATTAGGGACTCATATGTTTAAGAGACATAACTCATTGTTGTAGCCAGTAGCACCTAGATCTTGTAAATAACACCTTCCATATAGGTATACTAAAGAAGACTCGTTACTTCTCTCTTCTTTTCATTATATTTATCTTGCATTTTCCTTTATATGTTCCATTGTAGGTTATGGTCTTACCAATACCTTTATGTTTAAGGTGAAACTCGAGGATGAAGATGTAGAACTTGGTAACTAGTGTCTGTAGAGTAGTTTTCAGCATTAGGTGAATAACTCCAGTATTTAATTCAAACGTTTACTAGTTATAAAGACTAGAATTCCACTTGAGGATGATTGTAATACATGAATCACAAAGAAGGAAATTAAGCTTCCTATAAGTTCAACCTTGAAACTTCTTCTTCTAGTTTCATTTCTAGTTTATATAGATGAGGGATAGCTCCTTTATTTAATGTTTTTATGTACTCTTACACTTTTGCATAAGGTGGAACTATGATCAACCAAATATTTAACAAATTCCTTAAAGAAGGTTTCCTTGGGTCTCCATAGCATCTTAAAAAGCAGCTTGAGATTAAACTCATTGTTTTCCAATCTAATTAGTCCCTCAAACTCTATAGCAGTCCATCTTTCTTTACACACTTTACTATAATAATCGTGAAGGCTTTTAGCAGCTAGTAATTCCCTCAGTCTAGCATACATTATTTTGCTTAATGTTTAAGGTTCTTATTTAGAATTTAGGAATCTTCTACCAATATTTTCTCCCTAAATCTCTTAAAAACCATTGTTGAAACATAGCTTGGAGATCCTAAAGTTAGTAGAATTACTTTATTTAACTCTCAAGGCCCATTGGATAATTTTATTTTAAGAACATGGGTGATAATATAGGCAACACCATTCCAATATGCACTTCCAATTAAGATGAGAGTATAGATAAGAGAGAAATAGATGGTACATAGTTTTAGGAGCTTCTAAGTATAGAATACAATGAGAGAAGTTAATCCAAGTCATTTTTTCTAAGGTCATAAGGTTATTTCTAATAGCCATTCATAATATAAAGAGAATTTAGGCACATGATCCTTAAACCAAAACAAATTCAGCCCAGGGAACTTCCTAAGTTAATGGATTAAAAGGAAATCACAAAAGGAGTTAGAGAAGTTCTTAATCTAGAAAGGTTAGGACAATAGCTGGGGAATTAAGCAATAAGTGGAGCCACAACTCTTTTAGGTCTTCTTTATTACCACATTTATTTGAGCATCGATTAGGATTACCAATTGCATGAAGGCAAAGGAGAGTTAAAGGTATAAAGGGCTAATTTATTTCAAATTGTCAAACCAGAAGCTAGTTTATTCCCTACTTCCTATCGCCTGCTTTATTTCCCTATCTATAAATTCCCCAAGCTTTAAGAGAAATGTAATGGCTAAGGAAGTGTTACAATTGGCTTTCATGTATCAAAAGCTAATGCCCTCCATGTACAACATTATCTTAGCCATAAGTGTTTTATTTATGATTTGAATAGACTTAATCCCAATAGTCCACCAGGAGATCTAAGTAGACAAATGTCCTTTAGAATTTAGAATTTAGGGATCCCTTGACCTACTCCGTAGAAAGTTTCTAATGGTTCTTTCAATACGTTTGATGATTTTAACAGGCAAGGCTACATAAGAACTCTAGTATATATGCAAGTTATTAAGAACATATAAGATTAATTAGTATTTTTCCATATGTTAGTACCTTTCATTTCTAGTTGCTTATTCTTTGTAGAACATATCATATAGTGGTTTTCAATCATTATAAATAAGCCTATAGGATATTTGGTAATCCTAGATATTGAAAAGGTGTTTTATCCAATTGAAGATTAGATAAATGTACCAATTCATGTTTTAGGGAGTTAGAGACTTGCGAGATGAAGATTTGAACTTTCCTCTTATTAATAGAAAGGCTAGCAACATTAGAGAACTATTATAAAAAAAATCCATTAGCAATTGCAAAGTATAGGTTAAAGAGCTTCAAGTTTTTGCGTTTAAAGTGAAAATTGAATGGCTTCAATTAAGAAATGTGCCAAGAGATCAGTTTTTTTTAGTAACTCAATAACTAGTGCAAAGATGTAGGGTGAGAAGGGATTCACTTGTCTGATCCTTTTAACCCTTTTGAACATAGGCGTAGGTTCATCATTTATATGTATACTTAATGATGCTATGAACAACCATTGGTAAATCCAATTGGAAAAGGCTAAAAGGAAACCAAAGGCTTGCAAGGTGTGAAGGATGAATTTCTAGCTAATAGTGAAAAAAGACTTGGAGAAATATATCTTTATTTAGTAGCCTTTAATAACCTTCTTGGAGTGATAATCTTTAAATATTTCCTGAGCAATCGAAGGACTATCTCCTATATTGTAACCTAGAATGAAAGTAAACTGAAAAATATTGATTAGCTCATTCATAATAGGTTTAACTCTCAACGCTAGGATATTTGAAATGATTTTATAAAAATATTACAATAAGAAATGGGCCTATAGTCTTGAAAAGATGATGTGTTAAAAATTTTGAGAACAAGGCCTGTAAAGGTTTTGTTTGGTTCTTTAAGCATAATAATATTTAAAGAGAATTCATTGATAGCATTGCACATATAATTTCCTAGTAAGTTCCAAGACCTCTAGAAGAAATATGCATTACATACATCAGGTCCTAAAGCTTTATCAGGATTGAAACAAAAGTTCTGTCTTTGATAACATATTAGTAATTGGGGATATAAGAGAATTGGTTTGAATTTGTTTAAGGTAAGGATTCATAAATCTAGAGAATAAATCAAGAGAGCTTAAGGAAATAACTTCAGTACCAAGGACAGATTTAAAGTACTTGAGAGCCAAAAACCTTTATGTTATCCTAATCAAAGCAGGGGTTGCCTTTAAGGTTCATAATGCCAAATAATTTATTAATATTCCTTCTGGATTGGATAGAACTAAAGAAAAATTTTGAATTGGAGTCCTCATTCTTATAGCCAAGAGATTCTAACCTTTTACTTATGAAGGGAATTATTGGCTTTAAAAGAGGAAAGGTAGGAGTTTAGCTTTGCTTTCTCTTGCAGTTTCAACGTCACATTTAGAGGTTCTGCATATAGTTTCTCTTGTGTTACTTGAAGCTCATTCCTAACAACATCAATTTCTTTAAGAAAATTATACATGAAATGAGCTCTGTGAAGTTTCTTTGGATCAAACTTTCTAAGGAGTTTATGGGCTTCATATCCCACTATTGAGGTATCTAGTCTTCTAGCTATTATATTCTCAAAACTATTAAGTTTGTTTAGAAGATTAAAGAATATAAAGGGGATTTGATGCTTTCTCATATGAGAGTTTAGATTAAACTCAAGAGGAGAGTGATTAGAAATCCACAAGGTATTGAAGAAACATGTACTACTAAGAAATGTTGCTATCCAATTTAAGTTAACAATTTCCCTATCAAGCTTTTTCCTAATTAGGAAAGAGCCATCCTATTTATAAGACCAGGAAAAATAGTTATCACTAAAGGATAAATCCACAAGATATATTGTCAAAACAATTTTTAAATTCCTCTTCAACATTCCTATAATTTATTCCCAAGCCTTCAACTTCCTGAGAGAAAAAAAATACAGTTGAAATCTCTTAATATAATCTAAGGGCCATTTATGCTTTTGGCTACCTCTTTAAGATCTTTCCATAAGATGGTTCTTTGGAACATAAAATTAGAGGCATAGATAAAGGTTATACATATCACTTCCTAATGTAACAAAAATTAAAATTACAACTATAAAAATTGATCAAATTGCTAAATAGACAGAACTTAAATAGCTTTAAGGTTAAAGGCTACAATAATTCTCTCCTAATTGTAAGAGGCATGATCAGATAGAGCTTGCCATTTGTTTCTAAAAACTCATATCCCTTTAAAAAGAGTTGGTTCTTTAATTTTAGTTTCTAATAGACCAATTAGTAGAAGATTTTATCTCTGAGATTATCTTACAAGGTTTGTTGTTTCTTAGGCCAATTCAAACCCCTTATATTCTAGATAACGATCATGGGCTAGATGGGGCTAACAAGCCCTTTATTTTTGCTTCCTACTTGATATTCTTCAAGTAGCTTGAGGAGAAGAAGAATCTCTCTTATCACTTTCTAGATCCCTTGCACATCAGGTTTTAAAGATGTTTGAGGGTTTAGTTTATGATCCCCTAACTTGATGAGAAAAATTAAGGGCAAGTTATCCATTAACTATTCTATAACCAATTCTTGTAGAGGGGGTAAGAGTTTATAAAAGTGGGAGCTACACAGTTATTTAATTTTGAAGGTTTGAGGTTAGTAAAAGAAGGGGCGCTACTAATAGAAGCCACTGGTAAGTATGAAGAGGAAGGGATATCATGATTAGTAGGGATATTAATCTTATCAAAAACTTGAGCTGTTGTTAAACCTATAGAATTATTGCTGAAAAGAGGTATGGATTATAGGGATAAGTTTTTTCGCTCCAAACCTTAGTTTAAGTGGGCTAGATAGGTCTTCAAGAGTAAGATATAGATATTTTAGTAGGGATCAACTCACCTTCCTCACCAAACCTAAGAATTCTAAGTGTATTCAATAGTTTAGCTTCTCTATCAACTTCAATACAAACTTTAACAAATCCTGTCTTCTTTCGAATTATAGCTTGCTCATTAAGCAGTAAAGGCTTCCCTACAATACTCACAAAATACATCAATCCCAATTTAGACCAGTACTTTGGGGTTATATTATGGAAGAATAGCCATATAGGGATATTTATGAGAGAGGCTTTGTCCAACTAGATTACAAGATTCCATTTAATAAGAAACAGTGTCTTGCCCCTCCAATGCCATGAACTTGAATCCATTACCTATGTCATTCCTTTTCATGTCCAAAATTTGAAGAGGAATTAATCCTCTTTAGTGACGAACACTTGCTCCAGATCAAGTTTATTCCACAAAACCTCAACCCAATATTTTATTTAAGGAAATCTAGGACATTTGTCATGAAAGAAGCCCATAATTGTAGTATTACACCTGAAGAACCTCTAAAAGGGGAGAAATGATTAAGGAGGGAGAATTCTTTACTAAAGGAATTAGCTTAAGCTTCATAGAAGGCTCTCTGTCACCAACCACTTAATTCCAGTCTTTCGGAAGGGAGTAGGAAGCATATAGAGAGGGTGGGAGAAGTTTGCTAACAACTAGGATAGAGGAAGAAGTCTTATATGAACCAAACTCTAACAAAGAAGTAAGATGGATGATTGCAATAACTAAAGGAGTAAGGTGATTAGAGAGGGATTACTAACTCTAGAAGGAAAATGTAGAAATAAAGTTGGCAAAGATTGTGGTGGAGTAAAAGAGAATGCGGTAACAAGGACATATGAGGAATTAAGTTAAGAGGGAGCTAGGGACAGGCGAGGGAGAATACAAAAAGCCTGAGGTGTTACTAGGGAAGCTCAAGAAAAAAAAGGTCTAGTTATTAACTAATGAATAAAAAAGATATCCTCATACTAAAAAAATGAAAGATACAACTTTAAGAGAATAAGATAGGCAAACTTGTTGGTTAGAAGTAGTTAAAAGAAGAGGGGTGGCAAAAAAAAACAACAACAAATGTTAAAGAGAGATGTGACAATTTATCGTAACCGAATCTTTGATTTTGGTTTTGACTGTGTTCATTGGCTCTATCTAGTTTTGGGTCTACTTTTGATGTAAACTTTATCTTTTGAACTGCTTTAACTTAATTTCAAATTTTTAAAACATGTAAGACATATGGAAATTATAACCATTTATATCTTTTGACATATAATTTAAACATTACTCATAATGTAACACTGATTCAATTTTGTTCATTTTATTTCTATGATCTACAAAAATAATGAGGCAGAAATTTTATCTAATGTCTTTTTATTACTAATTACATAATTAACTTAATCAATTTTGTACATGTTACTAATTAATAAAAATATATAATAAAAAAGAACATGCTTTACTAATGAATAATCAAGTTGCATGCAATTTTCCTGATCTGAACTCATAAAATGGGATTTTGTGATGTAGAAAAACATTAAAAACTAAAATGACTATAAGACTAGACTTAAACAAATATTAATCTATTATTTGTGCGGTTATGCCTATCCCAATTCAACAAGTTTACTAAAAATGCAAGCTTTTGTATATATGCGTACATAATTACTATGCCAATGAAAAGTTACTCACATGCAACTTATCGTTCACATACCAGAATTTTCAGTTTGTAAACAAAATGGTTTAAAAAGGTTCTGTAAATTGTTTCTTATTGGCAATACATAATCTTGATACAGCTATTGTGTCTATTGGGTAAAATTATTATTCAGAAATACAAAGTTCAGGTTAAGAAAAAATTGTTATTCTATGTCTTTCTCCATGTCCAAGTCCGCAAGATTCATGGGTACTACATAAACCTAACAAAAAACCTGCCCCTCTTTGACTAAAAATCATATGTACTATTTGTTTTTTCATTAGCTACATAAAATCTCTAACAAAAGTCAACAATCTCAAGCTCTTCAATGGATGGTCCTGAATCAGTATCTCTTCATCTTTTTAGTACATTTGTGTGAAAAAAAATCTCTCCACTGGTATTATTCCCATCTCTATCGGGCAAGCTTGGAGTGCACATAACCACTCACTACATTTCATCCTCCTTCTCACTGTTCAAGATTGAACTGAAGTAATATTTGCATCTGTCATTTGCAGTTGTCATATACGATGGGAAAGAAAAATCACAAGAAAAGCCATCTTCACTCCAATTATTATCATTGTTCTCGTATTACATTGCTACTACCAGCTAGTTGCAAATGTGGTATAGAAAGCCAAACGTGGTCCAATAAATTCATGCAACTCTCTTCAGGTTTCAAGGCTTGGTGATTATGATTTGACCTTAAAACCAATTTGAATAAGACCGACATGGGTAAATACCCTCACTAGTCGTATTGATAAATATCATTTTTCATTTACACAGAGAATGTTTGTCTCACTTACAGAATTGATAAGTTGAATTAGAAACAAACTGCACCTTATTCTTTCAATGGAAAGTTTGCTTCATCAGTCTATATTTTTCCTGTAAAAATTTTGACAAAATCATAGTGTAAATAAAAGTAAAAACTAATTAATCAAATAGTTTTTAAATATTTTACATTAAATAATATATTAAAGTTTTTACATCTCAATATAGACATAATAGAACAACATAATAAAAATCGTAAAATCTACTTCTAAATATATTTTCTCATAAAATGAATATAATATAATTTTCAGATAATTTTTATTTTATAGAATTCAAAATAATATTGTATAATATTCAAATTTTAAACTGTGATTAGGAAATTATAACCACTAGCAAACAATGAATACTCTAGCCCTTGTCAGATTTGCAAAACTAATTTATACAGATTAAATTAAAAATGTTTAATTATTGATCATTAGAAATTGTTCTCACTAAATGATACTTCAACTTGCCCTACGTTGTATATTGACTTTAAATGCTCTTTATTTCATATTATAATAGGGTAGGGTAGGCTAAAACTACCAGTTCATCATTATTCACATAGGCTTCTTTCTTATTTTGCGGCCTAGACCAAAGAGAGGCATGTTCCATTTCGTCTTAAGTCGATAACTCTATGATTGCAGGCTAAAAAAATGTATAAGATCAAGAAATTAATTAACATCGCAATGCAAAAAAGGAAAACGGATGATGCGGTTCATTGCCGCTGTGGAAACAAAAAAGAAAACGGATGCACCGATCTCACCATATACATGGAAGCATAATTCTTGAAAAGGGCATTCTCCTTAAAACTAAAAACAATAAATGACAAAAGTAAATAAGATAACATATATGCGTTGAAGGAACTTAACATGAATATTAAACCTGTTATTGTTGCTCTATTCCTATCTTGTTCTGTAATGTATAGATGTTGAAGGAACTTAACATGAGAACAAATCATTTGTTATCATTACTCTATTTTCATTTTATTCCATGAGCATCTATCCTATTTATTAACGTTATATTTGAATCTGCGGTGCGGTAAGGATAAGTACTTCTTTATCGTAATTTTAAAACGCAGTCACATGTTTAGATCTACGGTAAACAACTGAAAGTTTGAGAAAAGTGCAGTGTTACTGTAAAAATGAATAAGCAGAAAAAAGATTGTAGTAGAAAACAACTTCTGCGGTAAAAATTTTACTTTCCATTAATAACCTTCAGTGCAGGTATTATTTTTCATTATACTCTTAATTAATATGACTAATAATATATTTTTATGAAATATTTTATTTACTAAATTTAT
>JANIIA010000002.1:22903441-22917830 GCA_027478495.1 Erythroxylum alaternifolium
AACTTCCCCTCCTCAAAATAACTCTTTTTGCACTCCTTTTGCCTTACCTTTTACTCTCCTCTGGTTTCATTCCTCTTCCTTCTCTCTCTTTTTTCTTCTTCTACAGCCTCTTCTATGTCAAATGAAAAGGAAGATCCTACAAATTACCAATATGATCCTTTTGTCAACAACCAGCAACATGGAACAACTACCAGGAGCTCACTCTTCCCTTTCTTCAGTGACAATTCATCTTTTTACAACAATCACCCAATCCCAACTCACAGCTTGCAAGGTTTTGATCCTTCCTTTTTGAGCTTCACTGACTGCTTACATGGTTCCATGGATTATACTTCCTTGTCAAGAGCCTTTGACATGTCTTGCTCCTCTTCCGAGGTTATTAGTCCCATCGAAGACTACCCTACAAGCAAAAGTGCTGATGTTGTTGGTTCTGGAGAAGCTGGAGCTGGGATGGCTAATGAAAATAATAACAATCCATCCACTCCAAACTCCTCCGTATCTTCTTCCTCTAATGATACACCAAACGAAGAAGGTGCAGTGAAGATCGGGAAGAAAGATAAGCAGCAGAAAGATCAGTGTGAAGATGCGGATGAAAAGTCAAAGAAAGTGTAGGTTCTTTGATTCCCTTTAATTACTACAGTTTCCGTATATATATATGTGTGTGTGTAAAAAGGTAAAAGAACACAAACATCTCCTGTTAATGCTTTCCTCTGAAGATGGATAGAGTTTTCATGCCATTTTATTGATTGATTTCTTAGGCAGACTGCCAAATTTTTCTGATCAAGAACTGGTCTGAATTTTACTACTTGGAAATTTCCTTGCTTATTCTTCCAAAATTTGTTGATGAAAAAACCAACACTCACAATCCCTTGTCGCAAAAAGACAAACTGAGATTTATCCTTAAATCAGTCTTATATAAACCTAGAATTGATAGGATGTTTATGTTTGAAGTTCGGTCATTAAACTAGTAATTAAATAATAGACTGCAAACCCTAAGTATATAGTGCTTATTCTTGCATCTATTTAAGAAGAAATTTAGTTCACATATTAATGCGACTGTGACTATATAAGATCTAGTCGTACTTTTTCACTTTGACTTTCTCCTTCAATTTAGCATGCCCAACAAGACAAAAAAGGAGAAAAAGCAAAGGGAGCCACGATTTGCGTTCTTGACCAAAAGTGAGATTGATCATCTTGAGGACGGATACAGATGGAGGAAGTATGGACAAAAGGCAGTGAAGAACAGCCCTTATCCAAGGTTTGAGTTTAATCCATTGTCATATTGATGGTGCACACAACACAGCACTAAGAATACTATAGCCAAATCGTATTTTCCTCATCTCCATAACTGTCAGACTTTTGATCTAGACTTAAGAAAGTTGATGTCATATCTTTGTCTTGTGTGTCATAGATTCCGAAGTAGTTTTCTATCAGATTTAGCTCCAAACTTTGACGAAGAGATGCACTTATCATCTTAATGTACGAACAACCAAGAAAAAGAGTATGGAAAAAGCGTTAGCCTTATTCTTACGAGGGTGGTGTTTCAAATCTAATACTGGTGCAAACTTCCATTGCATGCACTATAAGGGCACTCCTAGCTAGTTCTGGTTTCTTTTCTCTCTTTGCTATTGTTGTTTTTGAACTCTTCTAGTTCTAGTTAGACCAGCATTTACGCTTTCTTTTGGAACCCTAATTGCATTCATCTTATGCTTACTACTATGTTTTCAGTCTCTAAATCATTACTGCATGGTTCACATTGAATTTGTACAGAAAACTGAACTTCTAATATCATGCAAAATGTATAAGAATTTGAAAATTTTACCATTTTAACTCTATTTTTCCTTATTACTTTTCGATCAACTACAGAAGTTATTACAGATGCACCAGTCAAAAATGCATTGTCAAAAAACGTGTTGAAAGATCATTCCAAGACCCAACAACTGTAATCACAACATATGAAGGGCAACACAACCATCACTGTCCAGCAACGCTTCGAGGCAATGCCGCCGGAATGCTGTCACCTTCACTTCTAGCGTCAACGTCAATGGGATCAACCCTCCAACAAGAGCTCTTGTCTCGTTTGCTTCCACCAAATGGCCAAGGTGACCCTAGTTCCATACTCTACCAAAACCTCAGTGCTCTTCAGCAACAGCAGCAACTCCATGTTCCTGATCATGGCTTGTTGCAAGATGTAGTTCCCTCCTTCTTCCACAAACAGGAGCCATGAATTCTCACCTTACCACCTTATTGTCAGTCTCTATGCTTATTCATGTAGTTAACTTAATGTACTCGAGATTTTTATGGGTGAAACGGTGAGCTAATAACAGTATGGGATGCATTTAATGCATTTTGATGATGACTTTATTGATCATTATTGATACAACTTCATATACATCTATCATATATGTATCCTTCTTCTGCTTGATCCTGTGAAACCCTTTACTCGTCACATAACACCATCGTAAAGCTAATGAAAGTGTTTCCCTTTAAGGAATGGCAGTTTGGTTGACAGTGCAGAAACTGGAAGTGGGGTTTTAATTAGAAGAGACGGTGCTGATGGGAGAGTACTACAAAGAATCATGTCCTTGTTGTGTGAGCACAGTTCAATAAGTATGGTGGCCGCAATACTAAAGAAGGGAAAGTTTTTAATGGGCTGTTCTACTTTATATGTGTAAAATGTACAATTTGGATACCTTTCTATCCCCAGTGTATTATTCAGCAATTCCTGGAGATCGATGCAATCAGTGGTTTTGTGCTGGAAATTACTTTTCTTTTGAGATCGATGCAATCAGTGGTTTTGTGCTGGAAATTACTTTTCTTTCTCCTTTCTATTTCTGAGATTTCCAAGCTAGTATTTATTAGATCAAAACCAAAGCCTACGGTTGAGATGATTTCTTAATGTTAGAATAAATCCAAACATATCCTTTATTTACAACATTAAGAAAATTGATTTCTTATGGTACATAATATAAGATCCATTATTCTTTGTTTTTATTTTTCTTCGAAAACCTTTATAAATAGCTAGACTAAATTCAACAAATTTCACGTCTAACGTTTAATTCTTGAGAAGTATATCCACATGCTTAATTATACAAATCTAACATCTGACTCTCATGTTTGTGTGGTTAAAAATTTAAAATCCTACTAAAACATATATATATATATATATATACTGTCAATACATCCTCGGTTAATCAATTTCCTATGTTTCAGAAATTGTGATATATCAAGAGGCAACAATACAATACAAAGCAATCGATGGTGTTTGCTCTTGAAAATCGAACTAAAACACGTTAGAGCCCGCAGTTTGTTGCTTGGAAATCTCTTGTAGCCTTGTTCATGTCAAATGTAGTTTAAGTTGGTCAATGTATATATGTATATAGATGTAAACAGACGTCAAGCGTCCATCTAGAGACTAGAATTGTCTTTAAGCTCTTTTCGTAACTTTTGTATGGCTACACATTGACATGCAACTTCTGACTAAAACATTATTTAAACCTAAGACTACATAAGAAGTTAAAAAAAAAAGGTGAAAACAGAAACACCGATGCGCAAGTCTTTGATTACAATAAAGAAAAGATGGAGAAAAATAGAAAGACCGATTCCTAAGTCTAACTTCCTCATTGTGCATATGTTCTATTAGTTTATGTTGTGGTCTAGTATCTGTAATACAAGTTTAATGTTGTATAATACCAGTTTAATGTTTGAGAAAGTTGATAAATGGTGTGAAAAAAAGACACATAAGAACAGCATCTTTGTCTTGTTGCGCTATTGTAATATATTTCACTTGAAAAATAAGGATTCAATTTTGTGATAAGCATCAAGAGAGGGGTCAAAGAACCAGCATAATTGTCCATATAACTTAGTATACCGTCTTTAAAATCAGCAATACCCATACATCGTGGAATAAATTAAGTACTTAAATGGACCTTAAAGTCAAAATCATGTTTGAAACCCCACGGAATGATTCAAACATTTACGCAAAATATTATTAATACAGACCAATCTGTACTCGTGACATGACATCATGGACCTCAACTCTCGAGCTAACATTAATATTTGAGAGAGATCCTCGAAATGCTGGTTCGCTCACTAGAATTTTATAATTGCAACTGCAAAGAAAATTCGTCAACTTTCAACCAGAAGATTCTCTTGTTAGCTCGTCAATCAGAACATCCTTTCCAAAATTACAAAAATAAAACCACGAAGCCAGCATGTTTTCTTTCCATGGTATCTTCAGAAACCGTGTTGACAAAATGAGCAACTGACATTGGACAAAGTCTTTGCAGGTGAAGATTTATATTTATATGTATATATATATTAGAGATGCATGTTTTACTATATAGTAATGCCTCGAGCTTGAGAAAAGCACTGGAGACGGTGGACTTTTTATCAGTACCAAGGTTACATACTCAAGTTTAGTGTGTCCTTGAGGAACATGCGACTGTGCTGAGTCAAACTAACTACATATAGTGAGTTCCAACTACTTCTTTCTTCATCCACGTATGAAATCGGCTTTCAGTCAGCAGAATTAAAAAAGGAAAAAGCAATACCAGATTTCGGTGGTACTAAATATAAAACCAAAAGTCAGCATCCAAATGGAGAACCAGTGTCGGTAACATTTTAAGGATTTTTAGCGTCTAAGGAAAACTCCAAAACCTCTTGTTAAGATCTTAGTGCACAGCAAAAACACCAAGAGCCTCAAAAAAGATGAGATTAACTACAAATGTATATGTATATATATAGCATCAAAATAAACCTAGCCATGTGTATATAACAACAAATATAGTCTTTACTCAAACATTACTGGACCATATTAAATATTGCGACATGATAACCAAACTCAAGGGTAGAGGAGGATTTCAAACACTTATATTCTTAACAATCTTCACCTTCGATCAAATTCGCTAAAATTCGCCATCACCATAAGCCTCGGAGGGCAATTAAACGTTGTGAACTCCAACCAAGTCCAAACAATGTTGAAACTTGGTAATAGGAAGAGGTTTGGTGAGCATATCTACAAGATTCTTTGAAGTATTAATCTTCTTTACTAGAACTTCCCCTCTGGCAATAGTTTCTATAATAAAGTGATGTTAGAAATCAATATGCCTAATCTTAGAATACTACATGTCAGTCTTGGTCAAGTGAATAGCACTTTGAATATCAAAATACACAACTCCTTATGCAACACTAAGCTCAACAATAAGACCCCACAACCAAGTAGCCTCTTTCACACCCATAATGACTACAACATACTCTACTTCAATAGTAAATAAAGCAATAATAGATTGAAAGGATACTTTTTAACTAATAGCACCACAACCAAGAGTGAAAACATAACTAGAAAAAGACTTATGTCTGTCAAGATCACCAACATAATCAGCATCCACGAAACCAACTATTTCATTGGATGTAATCTTGTGACTATCAAACAACAAACTCAAGTTAGGAGTACCCTTCAAATACTGAAGGACCCATTTAACAACATTCTAATGCTCCTTATCAGGATTGTGGATATACCAGGATTGTAGATATACCAACTCACTATGGTCACAACATACGCTAATCAAGTATAATGCACATTATTGCGTACAATAAACTTCCAATAGCACTAGAATAAAGAACACTAGACATGTATTCTATTTCTTCCTCCATTTTTGGGAATAAATCATAAAGTAGTTTGAAATGTGTAGCAAGAGGTGTAGAAAGAGGTTTATAGTTGAGCATATTAAGCCTTTTAAACACCTTATTAATATATTTCTTTTAGGAAAGAAAAGATTTTCTCGTTTGATGATCCCTATGAATTTCCATTCCAAGTATCTTCTTAACTACACCAAAGACTTTCATATCAAACTCCTAGTTGAGTTGAGTGTTCAAACTGTTGATTAAAGAATTATTGTAGGATGCATTAAGTATAATATCAACATATAAGAACAAATACATAAAGGACTTGTCTCTATATTATTTCAAATAAACACAACTATCAAATTAGTTTCTAAAAAAGCCTTGCCCAAGTGTAAAACTATCAAATTTATTGTGCCATGGTCTAAGAACTTGCTTAAGACTATAAAGAAACTTAAGCAAGTGATAAAAGCATTTCTTCTTACTGGGAACTATAATTCCCTTGGGCTACTTCATCTAGAGTTCTTTTTTAAGCTCCCTATAAAGGAAAGGAGTTTTTACATCAAGTTGATCAAGTTTTAAATTGAAAAAAGAAACAAATGCAAGTAGCAAATGAATAAAGGTATGACATACAATTACGGAAAAGATTTCATTAAAGTTAATACCTTCTCTTTGTTCAAAACTTTTGATTACCAAGTGTGTATCCCACCTTGCATCTTTAACACTAAGAATACCATCCTTCTTTTTGTAAATCCACTTATAATTCAAAGCTTGTTTACCTTTAGAAGCTTTACTAAATCCCATGTACTATTTTTGTGAAGAATATTAATTTCTTCATTCATCACCACTAACCATTTAAAAGAATCAGCACAAGAATTGACTTTATAATAACAAGAAGGTTTTATAACTTCAACAACTTCTTGTGCAACTAACAATACATTAGCAACCAAATCATCATCATTGTTAGTATATTTGGTGGGCTTTCTAATTTGTCTACTTAAATTATCACGAGCAATAGAATAATCTAGTTGTGTCTCAACAGGATCCATGTTACTAGGACGATCAATATGTTGTTCACTTGGTTGAGTGTTAGAGGAAAAAGGACATCGACATTTGAAGGAGAAGCAAATCTCAACTCCAACTCCACCTTCTTTCTAATATTTTTCAAATCACATATAACAATAGAATAAGAAATAGTAGAATCTGTTTTAGGAGAAAGTAAGACATCCTCATGAAAAGTAGCTTCCTTATCAAGAATGACTTTGCAAGATTCAGAATCAAAACACCATAAATAGTTTCCCTTAGACTTGTATGCATAACTAAGAAATATGTACTTTTTAGCTTTAGGTGCAAGCTTACCATCATTAACATGTGCATATGCCGGACATCTAAGAATTCTTAAAACAGGATATTCAATAAGATTACATGACCATACTTCTTCTAAAATTCTAAAGTCAAGAGAATAGTGTGGAGATAGATTGTCCAAATAACAAGCAGTAATGATCGCCTCAACCAAAAAATCATGTCAATGCCACAAACTAACATTAAAAAGCATACAATGAGTCCTCTTTAGAAGAGTTGTGTTCATCCATTTTTGCAACACCATTCTTTTGAGGTTATAAGTGTCTTATGTTTGGCTATACCATGATATGTGCAAAATTTATTGAAGTCAACATCATAAAACTCTAACTCCTTGTTTGTTATAAACTTTTTAACGTTTTTATTTTTGTTTAGTTTTCAACAAGATTTTTCCACCTTTAAATACATAGAGGGCTTCATTTTTATTCCTCAATAAATAAACTCAAACTTTACAAAAAAAATCATCAATAATAGACATAAAATGTCTTTTTCCTCCACAAAAAAGAACTTTTAAAGGTCCCCATAAATTATAATATAAGTACTCAAGAATATATTTGGTACAATAAGTTGTAGTATAGAAAATAAGTCTTTTTTGTTTCCCAAAAACACAATTTTCATAAAACTCCAACTTATCAATGCCTTGATCTCTAAGAAGACCTTTTTTGCTCAGAATTGTCATACCTTTCTTTCTTATATGGCCCAAATGCATATGTTATAATTTGGTGACATTAGAATTAGGCATAGGAAAGGAAACAAGTAAAAAACCTATCACTGTTGAACCTTGCAAGACATAAAGACTACCAAAATGGTTAACTTTAAAATCAAAAAGAGAACCTTCAAAATCTTAAGAACTTCACCTTCAGTCGTGTACTTGTACCCAAGAGATTCAAAGGTGCCTAAAGAAATCAAGTTCTATTTCAAGTCAAGAACATAACGAGCATTGGATGAAGTCTTGACAACATCATCATAAGTCTTCATACAAATACTACCAATATCACTTACCTTGCACTGTGTAACATATCACTACCATAAAGTATATGCCCGAATATTTAGAGGATATTCAAGAACATACCCTATGAAAATGACATGTTAGAGCAATCACATTAACTTATTATGGCATCATACAGAATATAAGTACTTCCATAGATCAAAATTCATTATTCCATTTACAAAATGAAACTTACTTTCATTGTCATTACATTTCATAATCTATGTTTATACATAACATAACATTTGGGAGTTTGAAGTTCTATACAAAAAGTTCAACATAAAAGGAGAAACTAAACAAAAGTAATCTATCTAGACTCCACAAGTATTAGCTGACCAGACCTTTGAGCTATTATTGTTTCTAAAAGTGACAGAACTAGACTTTTACTAGTTTGTCTTAAAAGCTAGGTCTCCCTCATACCTGAAAATTAACGTTGCAATTTTAATGAGTTTGTGAATTCAGTGAATGAACCATCATCGATGTGCTCACTCATATCAAACACAAATATCTCAAGTATAAACCAAATTCACAATATAGCTCATATCTCAACAATACATCATCGACTTCAAACATTTCATATACTCATTTTAGAATAATTCGATCAATTATCTCAATCATTCAAATCATTAACATGTGCACAAACATTGCATATCCCTATATTAATACAATACTTCTACTTAGCAATCTCTCACATGATACAATTAAAGAACATATATAAATGGACATGCACATGTGACTCTATTCGTTTTTATTTTGTTGTGATCGAGTATTTACTGTCTCGTACCTCTTGTGGATATCGGACTAATTTCATTTACTGTCTCATACCTATTGTGATACCGAGCTTATTAATAACTAAGTTTATGGCCCTTTGTGCACATTTTTTAGCTTTAAGATCTTTTTCATACTGATCACTCTGGTCACAACCCCTTTATCTGATCATGCACAGCAATGTGATGAAATGCATTAATTTACATAGTATGCCATCAATCACTTTCAGGCATCGTGCACAATCATTCATCATATTCATCGGATCTGAGTCCGGCATTCAGCATTTAGTTAAGTATACATATTTCCATATTCACATACAATTAAAAAATACTCCCAATACAATCCCAAATATCAAACTCCTCAAACCATCAATGTCCGAAATTATCATAAGCACATAACTGAATCTAATACAGAAACAAATCAATCATAGTGAGAAAACATCTAGGTTAACTCACAGTACGCTCCAGATAAGCTATCGCCTTGATGATCTGGTAATGTCTGGATACTAACATTCGACCTTGTGCTTCTTTAGTCATGCAATACACCTATATTTTACACATTACTAAGTTGATCAATCATATATATATTTGATCATGCACATATATATATGTGTGTGTGTGTCTATCTGTCTGTCATGTTCAATACATGCTCAATTGACTTTCCCGAGTATGTATCCTTAAATCACATATCTTAATCATTCATCCATCATAGCTTGGATATAACTAGGTTGCAATTAGGTTTATACTCTAAGTATACTTGATCATTCTCAATTCATTAATCATATATTCACCAATCCTTTTCTAGCATTATTCATTCACACAATGTCCAAATTCTCATTCATTTATTTCTAATGCATTATTCATATACTTTGGATCACATTTGTATACATAAGAACACCTTCATTCCTTTAACACTCATAAATTCCAAAGTTTAGATACATTGATATAAGCAATAATTTCCTTAAGTTATAACATCAATTAACAACCTAAACTTATCAAACACTTAACCAACTAATCCAACATTAATCCAATCAAGTCTAAATGCACCCAAGTAAAGTAACTTATCTTTAGTTAATTCAATAGTCACACAAAACAACATTTTCTTCACTTCAAGGCCTTTCCCACGATTGTGTAAGCCTTCCCAAGATCGTGGGATGAGTGAACCGAAAGTTCACCATCTATTTCCTTCAAAATTCTTCCATATTTTAACATCTTTATACCAATTCTAAACATCTTCTTCATAGTCTATTAATTTTACCTCAAGTATGCCTTAATTATACTCCAATTCCTCATCAATTTTATCTCCAATTCCAACTCAAATTATTCAATTAGCAACTCATAAACTATGGTCTTGCATGCATCAAACAAAACAAAAACTATCATTTAGTATCATACATATAATCATAGTTCTTTCCCATTTCAAAAGCACTACTCTAGCACCTTTCTTTAGCATACATTGATCTTCATTATAATTCAAATCCCAATTTAGTTCATCCATATAACAACCTAAAATCCACGTTTTTATACATCAAGAACAAAGCATAAAAGTATCCAAGTTCATCCAACATATTCCAGCACACTTCATCATCAACATCATATACAATCTATCCTAAATAAATCATCATAATCTACTATTAAAACATGCCATAAAGATCATATTTCTACTTACTTGTTAAGCTCAAATTCTACCTCAGTACCTCAAGTTAATCTAGCCCTCAAGCTTGCAAGATCATCTCAAATACAAGGTGGGAATTGGATGGCTTTTAGTAACAAGACAACAGCATATAGCTTTCTTAGTGCAGAATGTTGTCCAGATTTTGGGGTAGTGATAAACAAAATAGAAGAAAAATTTCAGAGCTATGGGAGGGTGGATAATTCAGTGGTAAAAGGGAAGAAAGGAGAGAATGAACACAACATAACAACTTCTGCATTAGCTTCACTTATCAGGTGCTAGATGTCACCATTTCCTAATGACTTTTATCCCTATGCATGCATTTCATTTGTCCTTTCCATAAGCTGCCACATGTTAATAAATTACCTATGCCAAATGTCACTTGTTTATCTATGCCATTTGTCACTTATTTCATACGCTTAGTCATCCTAATTTTTTATGTGTCAATTTATCTTACCACTTGACATTTTTACTAGTCCAAATATACATATTAATTCATCAATCTCCTAATTATAACAAATAAATTCCAAATTACTAATTGCAATTCATCAAACCAAAATTCAAGACATAAACAATACACAGTGCACATTATGTTCGTTTTAAATCTTCCATACTCCGGAATATGTCAATTGAGTACATATACTATCTTTACAATGTGTACAAAATCATAATTCATGTGTGCATGCTAATGATATGCATGTGAATGAAATGCATTTCATGAATTCTTAATGATAACACTCGTGTGTAATAGCCTTGGGTTTTAACCCTTAGTATGGAAAACGTGCTATTGCACACTGGGCATCATTACCTATCAAAATAACAACATTATCAACAAGTTCAAAAGTAACAAATCAGACCTATAAGGACACATATGAAAAATGCATCCCAAATTAAGAATCCATTTTATTTTACTCTTCTTATCAATAGAAGTAATAGATAACCGAACATCACCTTTAGAATTAGTCTTAGCAACACTAGCTTCAGTGGATTTTTAGGGTTATTTCTTTTTCACCTCCTTCTCTTATTTTTCAACTTGTAACATCCAAAAATTTCATGTCCAAGCTTCTTACAATTACTACATTTTTTGTTGAATTTGCATCCTTTCGATTTGGACCTAAATTTCTTTGAATTACTACTACTACCCTTGTTTTGGGATCTCCCTCTCATAGCTAAGCCCTCAACTTTATCCTCAAAACAAAGTTCAAGATCAAATGTTTCCATGGATAGTAAGTTAGATTTGACATCTTCGAAAGATAAGGTATCATGAGTTATATACAACATGATTTCTTTAAAGTGTTTATAAGAATCAGGGAGTAAGGTTATCCACTGAGGATGGCAATTTGGATTCGGGGTTCGGGGATCCTCGCAGGGATTCCCCATTCGGGGCGGGGATTGGGAAAAAATTATCTCGTAGAATTGGGGATGGGATAAATATAATCCCCGAAACAGAATCAGGGTCGAGGACGGGTTGAATAATCCCCATCCGTGGGGATCCCCGTCTTCGATAAATTTAAAAATCTATTATATATTTTTAATTTTATACTCTTTATTATTTACTATTTACTCTTTAGGTTTCCATTTATCAAAAAATTCTCTCATCAACGCAGCTGTCTCTCTTATTCCCTGAAACTTTCGAACCATTCACAGTCCTCACGCAGTCAGGCTCACGCACTCACGCTGCAACCTGCATGGTTTTGATTCAGGTTAGTTCTTTTTATAGTGTTTTCTTATAAAAAAATCATGTTTGCGTTTGTTATGGTGGGTAACGTGGGTTTATGACTTTTTTTAAAGTCATATGCGTGGATATCTTTTGATGGTCTTACCTCACTTTATTCCAAGTTTATTCCAATCACTGAGTCACTTGTGAGCTTTTAAAGTTCAATTCCAAGTTTATTCCATTCATTGAGTCAGTGTTAGCCTTTAAAGTTCATTGGGTGGAGCGTCCTTCACTATGTACTTTAGTAAATCTTTGTGACCTACGCAGCACATCAAGATGCGTCCTTCACTGTGCACTGCAAACCATGCAAATCTTTGTATTGTTAATTAAGGGCACATGGCCTTATGGTAGGCTACGCTGTGTTTTCCTTTGGTTTAATGAGGCAGTAGATGTAAACTCTTGTGTAGTGTGCCTTGAGATGAGTATCATGTATTCACCAAAATAGTCTGATGTAATCTGTCGTGCAGTCTGTTGTGTTGATGAGTGACATTTGAAAAAGTATGATATATATTCAATGTTCATTTGTATGGCAGATGTGTGACTAACTATACGTTGCTAACTATATCTATAATTATTTAAGATAAAATTATAGATTATTTTTCTTTTAATCATATTCGGCTATCAACAAATGTTAAGAAGTATAATATACTACTAACCTTGTTTCGGATTTATTCCTTGAAAAAGGGACATGCCCTTTTCAAGAACCGAAATGCTTGGAAGAGGCTAGGATGTGAACGAGGTTTCAGGTAACAAAATTGCCAGAAAGTAAAATTATGGAAATGTAAAAATGTCAAGTAGAAAAGTGTAGCTAGCAACGTATGGGCAAGCAGGAGTAGAAGTAGCACTACTCTTATCAGTGTGACTAACAATATTAAATAACTCTTAACACTTTTCTTTTCAATGAAAAAAACAAGTTTGTAGAACTTTTTGTGAACTTTTTATTTCTCCTTATTACTATCCTGATTTCTTTTTACTGATTTATATCCTGCTATTATGTAAAAATGGCAAGTGACAACAAATCAGTGCATACTCCTGTAGGAAGTAATCGAGTTCCACTTATGTCGTCTTCAAATATGGTAGAGGAGATGCAAGAAACTCAACCTCCACGTATTGAAATACGTAAAGAAATTTTGGAGACACAGAATATCAATGAATGAGGAAGCCCAAATAAAAAAGGACTGACTTCAAAAGCATGGGAGCATTTTCATAGAAGAAAAATAGATGGCAAGTGGAAGGGAATATGCAAATATTGTGGGAAAAATCTTATTGGTGAAACTAAACAGGGTACTAAGCACTTGCATGACCACATAAGTAGTTGTTTGCTTCGTAACAAAAGTGGTACAAAGCAAAGCATATTGAAAACTTTGTCACAATCATCAAGCACTATGGGAGATAAAGGTGAGACATTTGTTATCGGGAACTATTCTTTTTGTCAAGATGTTGCAAGAACAGAGCTTGCAAAAATGATTGTACTTCATGAGTATCCTCTTTCCATTGTTGATCATATTGGATTTAGAAGGTTTTGCGGTGCTATGCAGCCATTATTCAAGGTAAAAAAAAAGATGTTTCAAAATCCCTATTAAGGAATTGTTATTTTATTACTTGTTTTAGTTGTTCATTTTCAAGTGAATGAACTTATATTGTTTATGCTCTTAAAATTTTATAGGCTCTTTCACGCAATACCATAAAAAGTGATATCATGAAACATTATGAGCTAGAGAAGTGTAACACAATGAAACTTCTAGAGAAGAACTCAAGTCGTGTTGCCATAACTACGGATATGTGGACTTCAAGCAATCAAAATAAAGGATTTATGGCTGTTACGGCACATTATATTGATGATAATTGGACATTACAACATCGACTTGTGAGGTAAACAATTAATTTGTTTGTTTTTATATTTTTAATGTAATTTCAAATTATTTATGAATTTTATTACTTAATTTAGGTTCATTTATGTGCCTGCACCACATAATGCTGAGGTTCTGTCCCATAATTTGGTTGCGTGCTTGTATGATTGGAATCTAGATAGGAAGTTGTCAACACTAACGGTTGACAATTGCACCACTAATGATGCCATGATTGATCTTATCTTTGAGAAGATTCCATATACTTCTTTCATACTGGGAGGATCTTTATTTCATATGCGTTGTTGTGCTCACATACTGAATTTGATTGTCAAAGATGGACTGTTAGTAATTTATGATGCTATAGAAAAAATTAGAAATAGTGTCAATTATTGGGTTGCAACACCAAAAAGGGAAGAA
>JANIIA010000002.1:22917930-22942004 GCA_027478495.1 Erythroxylum alaternifolium
GTTTGGAATTGTTGGGATTTTATTTTCTTTAATCCTTTTTCAATAAACAATTATGATCTAAGAATTGGTTATACTGTTGTCCAGATTGTGATTTTCAAGTGCATATTGACTATAGTACGACAGAAGTGAAACCAGGTCTCTATCATGGCCCCATTTTCAAACCCCAGCAGATTTTGTAGTTTCCTTTCAAATTCAGGATGGTGGACTTAGTTTAATGTTTGAAATGACATGCATTTCTTCTTTTTTTTGACAATAGAAATTTTTTTGGTTATATTTTCAGTTGTAATTCACGTTATATTTTTAGTTGTCATTCACGAATAGTTCATTGAGAATTTGAGAATATACTGAGCATTGAGAATTTAAGATTGTGGTTCAAGAAAGCTCCTGTTGAATTTTCAACATAACGACTTTTTTTATTGCACTATAATATATTTTATGGAAGGGTGATATAATCATATGAATCAACTTTATATGGGTGCAGCCATACAAGGTGAGGGTTTGGGGATTCGGGTCCCCGTTATGGCTCCACCAATATAAAATTGGTTCATTCGGGGACCCCGCGAGGATCTTGGGGATAGGGAATGAGAAAAAAATATCCCCACTTCAAGAATCGGGGGTCGGGTATAAGGAGTGGGAATGTCAGGTAGGGACGGGGCGGGGAAGGTATTCCTCGTCCCCGCCCCGCCCCATTGCTATCCCTATTACCAACAAAATAGTTTTGTCCTTGTCTTCAATTTTCACATCAAATTTCTTAAGTCCATGATAATAGAATTAAACTCGTTATGATGAGATTGGATAGGAGTCCCTTTAGCCATACATATTGCATATAAAGGCGTCTTGAGACGAAGCTTGTTTGGAAGGTCCTTGGTCATATAGAAAGACTCCAATTTTAACCACAAGCCCACAATGGTTGTTTCATTTACCACTTCACATAAAACATACTTGGACAAGCAAAGTTGTATGGCGAAGAACTCCTTTTCGTCTAACCCCTCCCATTGTTCGTCAATCATGGTGCCTAGCTTCTTAGATTTTCCTTCCAAAGCTCCTTTCAATGTATTCTAGGTAAAAACGGCCTTCATCTAATCCTTCAGATGGAAAAGTTGATTGTCCTTCTCAATATCAAACTTCATGATGGTCGACGTTTTAAATTCTCAATAAAATAGACTGCTTTAATACCACCTGTAAGGAATTTTAACAGGTAGCAAAAATTCTAGAACTTCTTGTTAGGATTTTAGTACATAGGTAAAATATCAAGATCAATTCAATTGGAAAAATAAGAGAAGTAAAGAGCAAAAATAATAATCAAAGACACACTAAATTCATGTTAAAAACCATCAGTGCGAAGGAAAAATCACAATGATGACGAGCTAGTCAAAAGTTTACTACAATAAAAAGAGAGTATAAAAAATCCTCAAAGGCTCCTAGACACAACGAAGATGTAGAAAATTTTAGAGTATCTCAATATTACCCTCTCACAAAATAATATTGTGGAATAATAATTTCAAAAGTCACAAAAAAAGGTAAGATTAATGACGCCTGTATATGTTTATAAATATATATATATAACTTCAATATAAACTTAGTCGCACACCCCTAATAAAAAAAATGATCATTACTCAAATATTAGTAGGTCATATTAAATATTGTAACATGCCAACCAAAATCAAGGGCAGACGAGGATTTGAGACACCTATATTTTGGACAAACATATATATTGTCACTTGCACTGCCAAGAAGCTATCTCCATGTAGCACGTCAGAATACCTGTGATTTAGACTTTTCGTAATACAACAACCACTAATTTAATCCATACTTTAGTTCCCTCTTTGAAAATGATGAATCTATTAAACCAAAAGGTTAAATGAAAGTTTATTCTTCATCTACGTCTAATAGTTTTGCCTGCTACCCTTTAGAATTCAGAAAGATAATAACGCTTGAATGCAAACTTGTCTTAAACTCAATTAATATATATAAACTGTTTTAAAGCTTTTGTGTAGATTAACAAGTCAATAACATTATATTAATAATTACTTTTTACATGGATGTCAATGTTTAAAATACTTTTTTTGAAAGATAATGTTTAAAATATTTACTAGTCTAACATCTACAATTCCTCATGAATCAGTCCAATTATAAATATTATTTTATGCGGTTAAAATGTTACATAACTCGCATAAGTAAATGACTTGTGCTAATTTTACTTAATCAGTTATTTGTAACAACAATGACGAAACCATTTGATGAGAGAGATGGCATATTATTCTACCCAGACCTTCAGGTCCCCCCACGTGAATCCACATCTCAGTTACGTGAATGAAATATACAACTTCGACAAATGGGCTACGCTGCTGTGGAACGCAGGAACACAAGTGGCCAGCGTGAAACTTCTAAACAGTGAAATAAAGGCGTGACTGTTTGAATACCGACAAAAGAACGGAAAGATAGATAAATTACAGCAGGGGAAGAACACAGCAATAAGTGGATGCTAATTTACGGCATGCACATGTACGTAGTGGAAAAAATGTCCAAAACATGGAGCCGCTTCTACTTCAAACTTTGTGGCCAACTTGTTCCAAAGTGGAAACGGTAAGAGAAATGCATGAGTGGAGCCAGAAGAACAACTTTTCGCTGACACCAACCGATATGAACACAATATTTTCTTATTGCTATTATGTGAAAAAGTGGAATCAATCTGCATTTCAAGCTACTGAATCCTCTTCCGATAGTGACAAGAATAGTCCATACCCATATAATTGATTGAAAACTTTTACTGGGTTGCACAACATTAGCTGCTGCATCCTGCCGGAAGGAATGGTCTGCTTTTAAGCTCTGATCTTCATTTTTAGTTGGTCAATCCAGAAAAAACAGGGTTGGATATTGCCTCACAAGCAGATTAACAATGAAAACGCCCTTCTTAATTAGCCAGCACAGAGATTGGATGCTTTCATCATGCCTCGGGGTAATATTACACTAACATCTTCTGATCAAGCAGAACACCTCATCTTTTGACGCCATCATGCTGAACAGGTATTCTTGTTCGTTTAGCGGGTTAAACGCATTTAAAGGTAACTTTTCATTGTAGTACTCAGACGAGAATGTTCCCATACAAATGCATGCAAGGAGAAGGAAATAATAAAATATGGGCGTTCAATCTAATATAAAAGGAAAATCATCAACGCCTGCGACACGAAAGCATATGAAGATCGAACATTCAATCAATCAAATGGAGAAAGTTTGTGATGTAAAAGAAAATCAAAAACTGCTTTAACTGTAAGACCGGAAGATCATTTTAAGGAGTCAAAATAAATAAATTCACCATTCCAAGAATGATTATGGGAGTACATTAAAGCTCAACAAACAACTGTACATTAAGAACCTCACTTTTCTCCCATTTTCGGAATTTTGGGCACTCCTTCGGAAGCATTCATGGATCCCTCCAAAAAGGCAGTATCAACACCGAGCTAGGCCAAGACTTGCAGTCCAATTCCAATATATAAGATATCTTCGATTCACTTATCTTCTAGGTTCACGAGACCATCAGTTAGTGAGGGTCTCGAATCACCGGTCAGAAACCAAACTTTTCTACTGACTCATATTTGTTAGTCCTGTCCATGAGTTGTCTCAGACACATTGCTCTTCATATCCGCCACATTATTCTCCATTTCTGTAGACTCCTTCATCGATTCGATTTCCATGCTTGCTGTACGACTCTTTCTGTTCCTACGATCCTGAAACATACATAAAATTTCTAATGTAACCAAGTGAATGTAAACTAATATGATTCAGCAATCTATAAATGATTTGGACCTCTTGTTTTATTTTTGACTGTTTTGAGCAGAAATTCAAGCGTAGGTTTAGGGGAGAGAATGCTTTAATAGAAAAGAAACAAGTTGTTCATAAAGCTTTTGACACAAAATTAAGTAAGAAAAGGGCAGCTTTTTAGCATGGAAGCATTACAGTTGCACCAGAATGTGAAGCTTATCAGATCTCAAACACTATTTTGAAGATCTCATCACAGGCCTGCAGCCGCAATGTTAAAGTTAAATAAGAACAGAGCAACACGGATCGTATGAATATAGTTATGAAACAAAGTAAATGACTAGATACAAATTAGAAAATGGAAATGCCCTAATAGCTCTCATTGTGTACAGCCAGATCTAAATTTGTAACCTAGAATAACTCTGATAAATATGATATCATCACCCAAAATATTACTCGGTCCAAGAAATACTAACTTCGTGCAAGTATAACCATTGTTAGAAGGAAACCGCCACTAAACATGTCAAAAGGCAATAAAATCAAGATGTAATGACCAGACCTCACGAAATGGGTATTCATCAGCCTCAAGCATGCGTACAACCTGACTCATTTTAGGCCTCTTCTCAGCATCAGGATCCACACACTTGAGTGCAACCAATAGAGCACGTTTTAAAGCACGAGTTGCTGGTTTCACTTCAAGATTTGGATCCACAACTTCCTCTGCTCTTCTCATCCCCACCATCATCTTTAACCACTCAACAAGATTGACCTGCCATGTAAATGCAGTCTGCTCAGGAAATATTCTTACAAATCTGTCTAAAAGCTGGATGTGAGAGAACAAGAGTGAGGAAAGGATTTCTAGATTAAGGATAGAAACCACTCCATGTTCAAATCCTTATAACAAACTATATATGCCATACCTCATTAGCAGGCCGGCCATAGTCCACAGGATCCCTTCCAGTTACAGCTTCAAGCAGCAGGACACCAAAGCTGTAAATGTCACTCTTCTCATTTAACAAGCCAGTATTGGCATATTCTGGCGCTACATAACTGGTTAGCAAAACAGAAACTTGTCTAAGTAAGTAGATACTTGTATAGATTCGAAGAGCATTAGTACAGGGAAATGAAAATCAAAGCCTACCCAAATGTACCCATAACTCTAGTTGTGATGTGACTCTCCCCTGTACCAAGAAGCTTGGCCAGTCCAAAATCAGAAACCTTTGCATTAAATTCACCATCTATCAGGATATTGCTTGATTTAATGTCTCGGTGAACAACCTTTGGTTCAATTGCTTCATGCAGATAAGCAAGCCTACAATCAAATTTAAGGAAGAACAAGAAAATAAAATTCCTATTCGACATCTAGCATCAAATATAGTCCTGAGCAAGTTTGGAGAAGAACATAGATCCAGAAAGCAAAGGAAAATGCAGAGCATGATATGTTGGAGCTTATAAAAATGCCAGCAACCAGCCTGAACAGTTTCACAGCTAAGGCTTAGTTGAGTTTTCATATGGCATGGTGAACAATAAATGGATCAAAAGCGGCCCCAAACTTAAAAAGTTGCTCAACATGCAATCAAACTTGAAATTCAATACAATAGTAAACGCTGGGGTCTTTATAGTGTATAAAGCCAAGTCAAAACAGGTGTGAGCTTACGCCCTAGCAGTGCCAAGAAGAACCTTCATGCGAGCCTCCCAAGTAAAGGTACCACAATGACCCATTGCCCCATGAAGCCATTGTTCTAAGTTTCCATTATTTACATATTCGTACACCAGCATCCTGCACCACAAAAATTTAAGTGAAAATGTGTGCTTCCAAATGACAAATACAGTTGTACCATGGGATACAAAGATTTGATGTTGTAAGAAATAATGTATACATAATTAGAAGTTCTGCAAATAGCAGGATATCAGCAAACGTCAGAGAACATAGCATGAAAATAATAAACCAATGCAAGCAAATTAATTATACCTATGAACTCCTTCAATACAATAACCAAGGAGCCGCACAAGATTCTTGTGCCGAACGTGACCAATTGCCTCCACTTCAACTCTAAATTCCTTCTCGGCCTGCCCCCTGAAAAATTGAACCGTGATGAACTACTATATAGGTATTGCCACAGCATCAAAATGGATATCAATTTCACTGTAAGCTTACAGATTGTTAAGAAGCTTCTTCACAGCAACCTCAGTTCCATTAATTAGTTTACCCTTGTACACAACCCCATAACCACCCTCACCAAGTACATTCTCTGTTGCAAAATGATTTGTTGCAAAGTCAAGATCCCTGAGAGTGAACCAGTGGCCCCATCCAAGGTGCGAAAACTCTGGCAAGCCGATTAAAGGGGAGGCTGTCACAATCCCTGCATATGAAAGCGAAGACTGCTTTCGTGCGGTCCCAGAGCTTCCTTCTTCCCCTGAATGTGAACTACATGCTCTTTCGTGATGAAAAATAGAGCTACATTGGCTGATGTTATCAGGATCACTTGATTTGCTCATTCCCAAATGCACTAGCATCTTCTCTGAATTTTTATCACTTGATTCATCACGAACATTCAGAAATAAATTTTCTGGTTGATCATTGAAATTTTGAACTCCAACCTTGTCAACTCTAATATCTTTCGATATGTTTGGTATTTGGGAAAGGGCAAACTTATCTGCAGGTTTTCTAGCTTTCCTCCTAAATGTAACCCACACAGATAGAACACAAAGAATCAAAACTATAAACGCTCCCACAGAAATTCCGATCAGAACCCAGAGTTTTAAACCCAAAAGAGATGTCTTCTTTGACAATTCAGCATTCAGACTATCAGTAGACATCTCTGATCCTCCAAAAACTAATATCTTAAGAGGATATTTGACTCCACGCACCAAAAGAATGACACCCACCTGAATACAGAAATCTTCTCTGAACCCTACAAGAGCCAAAACTGATATTAAATGTAATCAAATTTTCTAGGTCCAAACAAATGTTACTGCTTTAATACATTAATTATGGATGATACCCCATAAACCAATCAATTAAAGGATTTTTCTTTCTAATTTATGACTCGAATTTCAATGGGGAAACAGCATTCATTAATTTCAAATACATAAAACTACATGCTTACCGTAGCTAAGGAAACTTTAGAAGTGGCTGGACAGAAAAGGAAAATAAATGTGCGAAGACCAGATGACATAAAAAGATGTTCAATTGAATTGTTACTGGCTGTTCCATGCAGCTATGGTCGACATCTAACATAGAGCAGAAAAGTACCTCTCTTTGTTTTCCGAACAAATAAATTGCCATGCTTAGCTGATTAATAGTGACTGAGACTCATTTACACGACTGGTTCTTTAATCCGAAACATGAAGACTAAATAATAAATATAGAGTTAAACTAGAAAACGAATACACCGTGGGTTGCAACTGTTCAAACCACGAATCCCATTAAATATGAGGAAAGGGAATAAGTTCTCAGGAAAAGTTTTAAAACAAAGCATCACTTATGATCCAAGTAAGAGGTAGATAGAGAGACGTGAAAACTTAAAATCCATGAAGTCAAAAAAAAAAAAAAAAAAAGCGAAGATAAAAACGAAAAGAAAAAGGAAATACGGAGGAAAGCGTTTACCTTTACGGTGATCTGAGGGTCTAAGCTTAGCCCCCTTGATCTTCTTCCTTGAGAACCCACAAGAGCAAAGAAAGGACTTCTCTTTCTTGAAGCAAGAAAGACTCTATGAGCATAGATAAGCCAGCGTAGCCCTGAAATAACACAAACCCACCAAAAACCAGGGACACACACACACACACACCCCAAAAGGCACGGTTTCACAGAGGAGTAGTTTACAAGCACAAGTTATAGACTTTAGTGGGCCAAAAGATGAACAGTGAAGGATAAAAGGAAATGCCAAAGAAAAGCCAGACAAAAATCTAATATTTCACGCCAAATGTGCTATTACAGCAACAGAGCAAGTGACAGACAGAGGGAGAAGGGTGATTTGGGGGAAACAGAAAGCAAAAATGGGTTGCAATGGTTGGTAGGTATTGTATGTGTGCGGAAAGGAAAGGAGAAAGAGGGACCTCTTTGAAAGTTGGAAAGGAAGCTTGGTTTGCAATGGAGGAAAACAGAGAGAGAGAGCGAGAGAGAACAGTAAAGGAAAAGCAAAAATGAAATGAACAGAAGTGGGCATTTAAATCTAGGTAGGTAATAGGAAACAACAAAGTTTAGTACATAATGAAAACTCAACCTAGCAAAAGTGAGCAGAGAAAGTGGAGGGAGAGAGAGAGAGAGAGAGTCAACTCCGTTGGAGGGAACTCCCAAACTCCAAATCTAGCTTTGCCCAAGCCCAGACTTTGCTTACCAAGTTGTCCTTTTCCTTTCAACAAATTCTTACCTCAACCTCAAAAAAAACAAATTCACATTATTTGTTCTTCAACATGTAAAACTCCAGTGTTTGTGTTTTCTTTTTTAGCCATCGAACTAGCTTGTCCTGTCAGAACCTGACCTTAACACGAAGATGCCTACAATCTTACTCTTATGATGGGATTAGGTCATCCATAAACATAAATGTTGAAAATTAAGGCATCCATCCTAGGAAACAAAGTAATTAATAGCACCTCAGAGTGTACGGATCCCGCCTGTTTCCTTGTTAGGCCATGTTCTGTTCAGGCATTTATGTTGAATTTAATTCATAGTATGCATGCTTATTCAAAACATGGTGCATTATAGGCTGGCAGAGATCTTAATTCTTTTTTCACATTAGAAGGATAATAATAGCTTCAAATCTGATGATGACTTATGACTAATCCAGCAAAATTATTAGAAAATGCTTCAACGGTAATTAAGGGCAATTATGTCAACTGTAATTTGACCAAAGCTTGGAAAACTTTAATGACCCTTTTTAAAATGGATAATTATTCTCCCAAAGTAAAAATAAGGTTGTTTACTATTAAATTTTTATAATAAACTTCAATTTTAGTTATTATTATGGTATTACTTTTAATAAATAATTAATTAAGGACCCCTCCCCTCCCCAGATGTCCTATCATTATAGCTTGCAAGAGAAAAAAGTGAGGGTGTGAGTGAGTGACAGCCTTTGATTTGAAGCATAACTTTTTGATTAGAGAAAGTATATATCTCTGAACAAATAATATTGTTATTGAGGTCCCACTAAAGTGGTTTCTAATTAATTACTCGTGATGAATGCGCTATACCAACCGTATGATCATTATAAATCATGTGACTCGCCTTGCAATTTCATTTTTGCAGTTTGATTAGATCAGAAGGCTATAATGGCCCCCTCTCCACTCTTCTCCACACTCAAAAGAGGAACTGCACATGTATCACGTGCCCAGCACGTTTAAAAACCTCCTTTCTACTAATTCCAAAGCTCAATTTGACTAAATACGATCATTAAAATTATATTCAATTAAGCATATGATTAGTATGAATATACATCCTTAATTTCTTGAGTTTTGCTTAATTAACTATTATTATTGGAACCAACAAGAGCTTATTGGTAGGCATTTAGGTTACTATCATGACTTGACGATGCATTAAATGCTTGCTTAGTTAATCTATTGAACAAAAGCAGTTAAATTCTCTCAGAAATATTAACATGTGAGTCACCTATTCTATATAATTTTCCAATTTCACAACTCCATTATCCATTAACCATCCCTTCTTCTTTACTTCAATTATCCAATTTTTTTTATTTCTACATCGATTATAATTCAACGAACATCCTGCATCTGTGTATCTGTATCTTACATTGCATCTGAGGTTTTCATAACAATTTGAACTTTGACAAAACTACTCAACCTACAGACGTGCATCCCTTACACACACACATGGTTTGTTTTTCTAAAAATACGTAAAATATTGAAGTCAAAATGGATACAACATGAATGCGTAATCACAATTCCATTTTTTATTTTAATATTCAGACACTTAAAATATTCAAATTGACAGGATAATTAAATAAAGTTATTATATAGAGTTTTTTGTGTATGAGTCTCTCGTGATCAGTACGGGTCTTTTTTAGTATGTATTTTACTTAATATTTATTATGTCTAGACATTTTCTATAAGTACATTACTTTGTGTTATATTTATCACTCTTGCTTAGGATTTCTTTTTAGCACTTATTTTTATTGCTATGTATTTTTTATTTAATTGTTTTTCGTACCTTTTATATTTATTTGATTTATTGATTTATTTAAACTTAATTTTTTTATATGTATGCACATCTATGATTATTGTAAGTTTTTCATGATACATTGTATATGGGTCTATCAAAAATAATCTCTTAATTATGTAAGGATAAGACTACGTACTATTGAACATTTTCAGACTCCATATCTTAGCGAGATTTCACCTAAGTGTTAGATGATGATGAAGATAATTTGAGGGCATTAGATTTACACTTGACATCATAAAATCAAATTAGGCTATCATTTAAATAAGGAGTTAAATAGTCATTTATGAGTTTGTTATTTTTTATGTTATGAATTCGTGAATATAATGTTGTGATTCTTATAAGTTCTAACTAGTTGTAAATTTTCTTTTAATATAATATTATAAAAATTATTGATTTATACTGGTTTTATTCTTAATTTACAGCTGATTCTTCAACTTGACCAACATTGATACTACAGTATTGCAATGATCGTATTAGCGATTTAGCTCGATTAAGCTCCAACGCCGAAAAACGCCTCCGTTTAAAAGTTCAAAGCTTTCGTAAGAGCCTGAATCTTTCATACTACAAAAACAAAAAGATGCATTTAACCTCGTCTACCAACGAGCCACTAGACTCAATAACTTACGTATTGTTCCTGTCACCGGTAGCCCAAAGGACAAGACTCCAGCACTCTAACTTGTTGCCCATTTCCTGTCTTCTCTTAAAAGAGGAATCTAGTCAGTGTACACCTAAATTGTACAGCATCATGTTTATGAAAAGGAGGGCACGCGTTCCAAATTTAAGCGCAACAATTAGTGCAATCTATGAGAATCAAATCCACGGCCACGTAATTGTCCAGTCGCACTTAATATCAATAAAGTACAAGTTAGCAACATTGGTAAAAAATTAACCTAGACCAAATCACGAACTTAATGAAAAATAAAATTTTACAATTATATATCTAATTTGGATTTTTATGCAATTTTTTCTTTTTACACTGTCAACCATAAGTTATTCATGAATTCAACTTTTAATAATATTCCCAAATTAGAGATAGAGAACTCATCGATTGAGAGGAAAAGAAATAAGTTCTAACTTTTTTAGACTTTTTCTTATTTACAGAGAAAGACATTAGAATTTGTTTTTATTAAAATTAAACTCCCTAATTATAATTAATATAAAATTTTAATTTTAATAAAATCAAATATTTTAATTTTGATTCTTGAAAATTTTCAAACTTCATAATTAAGTCTAACTTAATTTAAATTGATTTTTCTCTTTCTAAATATTCTTTTATGTGTAACTCATTAGGTTTCTAATATTTGACAATGACTATAAATTATAATTCTAATTTATAATTTGAATTAAATAAATTAAAACTCCTTTTAATTTATCTATTAATTCTTTAATTAAATAATTTATAATTACAGATCAAGAATGACATCTAACCACATATTATGACTACCCAAATATTAAAAAGTCAAAATGGTTTGAATTAACATATTCATTCATGGATTGATGTATAATTTCATTATTTCGTCATTCAATATTCTAATTAGGCATTCAGTGGATATTTAGTATTTATTCTTTTAAATCTAATAATGTTTTTTTAATTAGTAATTGATTTATAACTGATATTTGAAAATACTTTTTTAAATTTTAATTCACTCCAGTTAAAAAAAATTCCTTAAGTAACTACCAATCAAGAACAATAGAACATTCTTCCTTATTACTTTAGATTGACAAATCATTTATTAACTTACTCAGTTATTTCCATACAGTTCATATTATATCTAAATATTACCAACTAAGTTATCTTAAATAAAATATGTCATAAATAACATAATAGTTTCTACATGAGATACTTTGATGATCTCAAATCTAAGAATCAAATATATAACCATCACAATAAGAAAATCTATAGACACATCAGTAATATTTTATTTGGGATCCTTATAAACAGGTTAGTTCAGTGAACTTATTATCTAATAAGCAGTAACATGTTTGTTTATGTGCCTTTATACTTTAATTTATGAAATCAATTACTTTCCTCGTAAGAAAGAAATATAATATATGATAGTTTTACCATTTTATCAATATCTTGTCTTATTAAAATTATAACAGTGAATAATTTAAAAATAACATATAAATGCAAATGAATCTCATAATTATAATATCATTATAATTTTCATTACACAAGAATTATTTTAGAAATTTTACTTTTAATATTAAATATCAAATATAATTAAGAAAATACATAAAGATAAAGAATGTCTTTATTTAATTATGTCATAAAACTAATAACTAAATGATTGGTTGTAGAGCATACACCAACAAATATGATTATCCGTTTACATATTGCTTCACAAACTGTTAAAATAAGACATCAACCAAGTGTCACATATTCAAAGACGTAGACTTAGAACAACATTTTTTAATATATTACCAAGGATAGTAATTGAGTCTTTCATAAACAAAGATGCAACATTATATTGGATAAGTACACATATCCCTTAAGGATACAAATCAAATGTTACAATAACCAAAAACAATGTAGTGCAAAATATCTACATATATCTATATAATATGGATTAAGACAACTGTGGTATTTTGTCCAAATACAAACCTATGTAGATATAAATCAATAAATAAATAAATGTGTTACAACCTTGTTGTGAGCATGGAAAAGGTGTAAAAATAAAGCAATATAAGAAAATTGTAAAGTTTTAGAACATAAAAATAACATTTATATTAAAGGAAGTGTACATAAGCCTGTAAGATAGTAACATAAAACATATATAAGGTACAGACATATACCTTACACTAGCTGGAGGAAAAATCAAGTCCTAAAAGAAGTCTCTTCATTAGTTAGAGAAGTATTAAACTGACAAATATATTGCCGAAAGGCTACAAACTCATCATTTATAAACTTATCCTTTAAGGCTCCCTTAATAAAATTGCTTTTAATGGAGGTGTTATGGGGAACTAGGTCATTAAAATTTAAGTAAGTAATAAACTTTCAATAGTTTATGAAATCTATTAAAGCTTTTTATAAAGGAATTTCAATCATTTTGTTTTTTAAGAATATTTGACATACCTGCAACATACGATCGATAATTGATTAAATTGTGACAACTTCCTTCAAATCTTATTTATGATGTTTGACTTATTGAAGTCACCTTAAGCCATCTTAAAAGCATGTCTTAGATCTCTACCTCTATCTTTTTTTTTCTTTTTTACCCATAAAGTTGGGAGGGACTTGATTAACTTATCGTTGTTTATTGTGAGTTAAACTGGCATTCAAGTTGATCACTCCAGTTCCATCATTACCCCTTGTTGGAGGTAGTAAACAAGCTTAAGGCTTTAACAAAATATCAATTACTAAAGTTCTATAAAAATAAGTAGCATTAGAATATTAGTGACTACCATAAGCTAACCCTCACTATATTATTCTCGAATTATGATCAAATAGTAACCCACATGTCCTTATTGAGGTATTTGTGATCTCTAAAGAGAACAAGTCTAAGAAAAAAATTTAGGCTGACTCCATTTTCCTTGAATACAAAGTTAGTCACTCAAATGTTCCAATTAGAGTAGTAAATGTTATCCGTGATTGATTTTACAACCTAGTGTTGGAAAATAATAGATGTAAAAGTTATTATAACCTCTCCCGTAAGGTTTCAAAGGGAGTGACATTATTAGCAAACTTCATATGGATAACCATTTGTTTTGCAAGGATATTCCTTTTCCTCTTTTTGGATGTACAATGTTATTACTGCCTTCTTCTTGACTTTGTTTGTAAGCTTTATCAAATTCATAGTTATGATCACGAAAGATCAAATTAAGTGGTTAGACACTTGAAAAAGTAACATTCAGAGTAAAATATTGTATGCATGTAAATGTAAAGCCCACTTAGTCATAAAACAAAACTTATCTAACAAACCAGCCCGACCATAAACCATTAAACATGCATAAAAAACAACATTTGGAAATTTTAAGATAACCTACGATAACCACCTTCTTTCTTTATCTTTCTCTTCATTTGCCAGCTGGTAAGTGTGTCTAAAAACACCATCTTTCATTTGCATATAACACTTTCCTCATAGGTTCCCTCGTTGTGTTTGTTTTGTAGAAAAATTGGAGAAAGTTGTAGAGGTTAATAACCCTAAAATCCCTCACACTTAGGTAAATTTCCAACTGCAATTTTGTGACTTTTTTCTTTTTGATCATCTTACACTAGTTTATAGTTAGATTGCATGTTTTGGTTGTTGGGGACAATATTTAAACTTGCATGAAAGGATAAAAAACAAGAAAATGTGTTTGAAAATTTGAAAATTTAAATTGCATGTAGGGGTAGAATAGGAAAAGCAAATAGTGAAGGGTAAATTTAGAATTTACTTCCAAAAAGGGCATTTTTGGTATTACTTGAAATGCATGAGGCTAAAATAGGACTTTTAATTAGTTAAGGGTATTTTAGTAATTATAGTGGTTAGGCTAGTAAGAATATTATTTTTATAATTAAGAATAAATTAGAAAAGAGGATATTGTTGGATTATTAAGTGTATTTAGGTTGCAAATTTTTTGTAAATTAGTCTAATAGAATTTTGTAATGTCTAGGTCTAATGGTCTGATTAAAGAATAAAGTAGACTATAAATTAGTTGAGTCCGAAATCGAGATAAGGATAATCTTAGACTTTACTCTTAAAATATAATACTGTTTTGTTATTTATAAATTATATTTTGAATTAGTCATTAATTAAATTAATGATTAGTAAATACATACATGAATTATGTTTATTTTATTTCACTAATAATTAACAAATTCAAGGTGTTTCATGTTTATATTTTTATATTTTGTTACAAGTTATAAGATGAATTGCTTGTTAATTCGACAGAAAATGTATTAATTAAATAGAGATTGGTTGATAATATGTTGTGAATAATTCGTAAAAAATTGAGAATCGGTGGCTTACCTAGGATAGGCTACATTCAATGGTCTTAGATGGATAGATTGTGTCGATATAAGCAGGTGGTGGCCAGGTATCTGTCCATAGAGCAGATACCAGGGCATTTTGAGTCTCATAGATGTCCTGTGTCGATGGTTAGGTACTAGAGTAGTACCGGAATATCCTATGCCGATGGATAGGTACTGGAGTAATATCGGGGTGCCAAGAGAGATTGAGGTATCCTGTGCTGATATTTGTACATTTAATTACGTTTCCACTTGGTGAGATATTTTGATGAGAAAAGATAAGCCGACAAATAATTGAATGCAATCCTACTAGGTTAAGCAAAACCCAATCAATTCAGGTAATGATGGAATAAAGCATAAATGGTAGTTATGGATTAATATGTGTGTTAGTCATTATGTGGTAAAAGTTTTAAGATGTTTGTTAATTGTTTGGATTAAACTGAGTAATGTTATGAGCATTCGTATTATATGTATGTTTTAATCGCTTGACTAAGTTTTATAATTAACTATTGAGTTATTTGGTTTTAAGGTTGGTCGGTTATCCTTACTGTGTAGGCAGCTAACCATTTGCCATTATTATTTTAGGAGATCAAGTGATTGTTGATAACTCCAGTGTACAGGATTGACCGAGTGGAGTTTAGGTGGGACCAGTAGATTAATTGAGTAAAGTTGTTCAATTGTATATATTTATGAATGTGACAGTTTAGATAGTCGTGTTGTATAGAATATTTTTGTATTTAACAAACAATCCTCTCTTTTAGAAGTAATGAGGAATTGGATAATTAATGGTATGTTTTAGGAACTATTTAGTTAATTATGGTTTAATAATTATGAGAGCACCACAATGCATTTCTTCATTTAAAAAGCCAACTGTTAAAAGAGCTTCTTCTTTTAATGTCGTATCTTTGCAGGCAATAAAAACTCTTTGCGTGAGAACTCTCACTTGATCTTCTAGTACTAAATGACCCTTATACCTCTTCTTGAAATGAGGATTTCTCACTCTACACAAACTTGAAGCTCCTCCTTCTCTTATCCTATAAACTTAAAAGAAAAAACTTTTTCTTCCACTTATTGGTGTCCTTAGAGACACTGACAATCCTATCTTCAACCAAAAAATAAAAAGTGATCCATCCAAAGTATTCCCTGAAATGTCTAAATTGATATATGTATTAAAATAGCACTTTCGATAGTCATATGCCTAGCAATTAACATGCCACCATAAAACAAATGATGGTACGAATGTAACTAACAAAGGCATAGGCCAATGTTATTGATGATATTATGCACCACATCATTGAATGAATAGCCTCATCCCATTCTTAAAGATTTCCAAGTAAGTACTACTCTCACCAAACCTAAGAAAACATGTTATCTTTGACCCATTGATTTCTTAAACCAAATATCACGAAGGATGTTATATTTAGATAGTCTAACTTCAAAATTAGTTAGTTTTAGTCATTCCTCATATTGTTCAATCTTATAATATGCTCCTTGGAAACAATTTAATGGCCAGTGGCCATTATTCAGAGCTCTAAACTCCTTGAATTTGTATAACACTTTAGAAAAAGCCTTATATTAAGTCTTAAGGGGAGAAGGAAAACTACCAATGAACTTTCTACTTAAGAAATTATCACTAGAATGCAACGTCGAGATTATATCTAATGCAAAGATAAAATTGGATTCAAAGAAATCATTTAAGATGTAAATGACTTCAAGGAGGTAGTTAATAAGCGATAGTTGAATTTCTTGGACCTATCTTCTGCAATCCAAAATAAAAGTAATAGTCAAACTTTGAGTGTCAAAGATTTCTAAACCATAGGCCTTGAAGGATATTTGTATCTTCTTTAAAGACTTCTAAGGGTAGACAATACACTTTTATTATACATCACTAATAACTTATTTATATAGTTTATTAACAACTCAACCCACTATTTGCTAGGATAAACTGCACATCCTTAAGGCACCAATCACTCCACACCCTATAGCATACACCTCCCAAATACCCAACTCTCCTACCTAATTTCTCATTCTCTACTTTCTCCTAAAACAGAAAATGAGCCCATGAATACACCCTAAATGATGTCCTATATAAAAAAGAGCATACATTCAAATGGAAGGTAATGCACCTTTATAGACATGTATTAATTTAAACATCAAAGTGGATTGGTTTAAAAAAAATTTAGGCACTATATATAGGTCTAAAGATTTACATATAAAAGATTGATGCATGTTTTGCCAAAATAGTAAGAATCCATTAAGTTGAAGGAAATATAGTGTTCAAGAACTCTCTTGAAATTTAACAACATGATATACTACTAAGTATAAATAGGTACTTTAGTTAAACTTGTTGTCTAGAATATAAGGTTTATTGCAATAATTTTAAAATCAAATTTTCTAGCTTAATTTATTTTTACAACTATTATATATAAAAACCAGTAGGTTAAGCGATAAATTGACTAATTTTTGCTAAACTGTAATTACCATTAAACCTTAAGTCCATCTTTGTTCTTCAATTTTTCTCTCTCGTTCTCTAATCAGACTTCAACATTTTTAGTAACTCTTCAGTTTTGTTTAATCTTGGAAATTTTTTTAATCTCCGTCTTTAATTAACTTCAATCTCTTTAGTAACTATTTTGTGTTTATTATATATATATATATATAGCCTTCCTTATTTATTGTTGTTTCTATTGTTAGTTGTGGTAATAGAAGCTAAAACCAGACTAATAAATAGAGAAGACTAGAGTCATGAGACAAGCTTAGGTTGCTTTATTTTCAAACTTTCATCTTCTTTCTTTTCGTTTTCATATTTCTTCTCTGATTCTTTATTTTGTGACTTATTTTTTATGGTTCGTGAATCTATTTCAAAGATGTTGAGGTTTACTACGTTGTGGCCGATGATGGAGAGAGAAGAACTGCATTTTAGGTAAAGAAAGGAAATTGGATTTAAATGGAAGGTGACTATTTAGAGAGAGAAAGTTTGGTTGGGGAGAGAGAAAGAAATTGAAGGTGGAAGTTATGGATGAGTATGTAAGTTTTAGTGAGTCACAAAGAATTAGAGAATGAAGAAAAGGGTATTAGAGTTTTTCTAAGTAAGGTCCACTTTAAGGATAAGCTTTATAATCTTAAATGGCGTGTTCAACTTTTAAACTATGAAATGAAACAAAGTCTTACACTTAGAATACTAGTTACTATTTGTCTCTTTTATCATACACAAGTTAACATATAATATTTTACAAATTATTTTGATCGAATCTGCTGTATCATTTTATTTTGACTTATTAATATATATATACATATATATAGAGAGAGAGATGATTTTCCAATATAAAAAGTTGTAATATTTAAAAATTTAAAATATAGAGTTATAATATTTAAAATTTTCTTAAATTTGACACCTAAACAATAAGATGCTCTTAATTATTTCTTTTATTTAAATATTTAGGAAATCCTTCTTAATAGATCAAATAGTATTATTACATCAATCCTAATATAATAATTTTATTATCTATACCTTTTATTATATTTCTAGTTTTTCTTAGATATACTTTGCAAATTGAAGCTATAATTTTCTATACAATATAACATTTATGCTCCGGCACACTAAAATTATGAAGCAATGCAAATGGTATCACATTGAATTAACATCTTCTAATTTTTTATTTTGATTTTTACTCTTTAAAAGTGTTTTATAATTAATACAACAATGTACAAATTATTATGTATTTCAAAATTTACTAAACTACATTACTTATTGCTTGGGGTGCTCTTAGAGAGGAAAGTTCTAATTCAACCACATGAAAGTGATGATTACATATAAACCAATACATATTGTTTGTCATTTTCTAACATAATTATCCTTAAAACCTTTTTACATGTTGCGACTTACGACACAAACCTTTTATAGTTAGTATCAATAGTAAAGTATTTTCAACATCTATTATTACTTCTTAGAATATTCAGATCTTATAATTGTGTACAAAATTTACATAATAATTTTCTCATATTTTCAGGTTGAAATTATAATGGAGAATATGGAACCATAAAGAAAAATAAACTTAACATCCTCTATTCGTGTTAAGTCTAATCTAGTATGAAATTATTTTTCTTCTTCTTAAACATCTAATGGAAATATTCAATGTAATTGTATGTTTTTATAGAAAAATGTTTAACAAGGGAGAAATTTATAAAGTGAAAGAAGCAAGTGTTAAGGGTAATATTGCTACTTGCTAAAAAAGTAACATTTAATGTATGTGAGAGGATTATAAACTATTTGCAATGACAAGTAACATACGAAAATTAAAAGTCTCATAAAATAAAGGAAAAAGGAAAGTTATTATTGATATATATTTTTATTTTCCTCCAAGAAATACTCTTGACTTTTAACCTAGTTTAGAAAGTATTTTGGTTGATAGGTATGCTTTATAATGTAAACGAGCATAGGCTAGATAGTTTTATCATTCATGTATTCCTTTAAATTGTTTAAATGTACCCTATTTTCAAGAAGCAATAAATGGTACAATAACAATAGGCTCAAGATTTAAAATGCCTTCTTGTTATGAGATTTGTGTGCCTTTCCTTCAAGAAAAAAAGGAGTGCCAGTTGATTATGGATACATATAAGTCTAGTTGAAAAATGACAAGATGCACTATTATGACAGATGGGTAGATTGATCAAAGAAAAAGAAGCTTGATAAATTTCTTGATTTATTTTCATATTGGAACAAATTTTATCAAGTATGTTGCTGCTTTTGATATAGTAAGAAGTACACATACTTTATTTGAATTACTTTTCTAAAATTGTCAAGAATGTTAGACCAAAAATTGTGAAATTAGTTATAGATAATGTATCTAATTATGTATCAAATCGAGCACTTATTACATTCGAAGTATAAGAATATTTATCAATCTCCATATATTGGTCATTGTATAAATTTCATTTTAGAAGATATTAGTTGTATATGTCATATTTTTAATCTTGCTTCATGTACATTTAAGATAACAATTTTTATGTATAGTCATATTACACTTTTGTCTTAGTTAAAAAAGGAAGAAGATTGGGTTAAGATTGTGCGTCTTGTTGTTACTAAATTTGTAACTATATTTATTACTTTGAAATATGTTTATGATCATAAACAAGTACTTCAAAATTTAGTGATAATTCAACATTTTTCAAGTCATAAGTTATTGAAGAGTGTGAAAAGAAAAGGATTTTATATTATTATTTTAGACAATAAATTTTGGGATGCTCACGTAATTACTGTGAATAATATGGCATTGCTTATAAGGTTATTTAAAATTGTTGACTCAAATGAGAAGCCATCTTTGAGGTATATATATGATGATATGTATAGAGTTTACAAAATCATTATGAAACTTTAAAAGGAGAATGATAAATTGTACAAGCCTTGTATAAATATTCTTAACCGGCAATTAGATAGTCATCTTATGCAAAGGATCTATTTTGTAGCTTATTTTCTTAATCTTTATTCCTTATATAGTGGAGACACATATACAAGTGGGGAAATTTTTTTAATATGATTGAATGCAAAGGTATTTTCTCCAATAAAGAGCAAACAAAAACGATAAATGAAATTCAATTGTATTGTGAAAGTTTAGAAAATTTTTCTAGATCATTTGCAAAAAGAGAACTTATGATGAAAAAGATATACCCTAGTAAGTTTTCATACTTTTAGTTCATCATTTACTTATTAATAATATTTTTTATTTTTCATGACTATTAATTTAAAATACAAATGAGTGGCAGAGGTTATTTGTTGAAATTGCTCCCATATTGAGAAAACTTGTAATTAGATCACTTAGTTAATCAACTTTCATATCATGTTATGAATGCAATTAGAGCATTCATGCAAATAAACAAAATTCTTTGGAGCGTCAGAGACTCAATGACCTTGTTTACATTACTTGTAATATAATCATGAAGAACACATATTTTTATTGATTTAATTTTATTTATTATTAAATTTATAATTTCTCTATTATATATTTACAAAGCCTAACAAGAAGATAATGTATTATCCAGTTGATATTGAATGTATTGATCATACTGATTTTTATATTGAAGAAAAAAAACCATCGTTTAGTCTTGATTATAATGAACTTAAAAAGGTGATTTATGAAGAAATTACATTTGCCATAATGAATAAGTTAAAAACATCTACTGATGTTCAATTGGTATCTTATTTTAAATATATTTAACATTAAATATATAATATATTACAAATTTACAATATTAAAAAATTTCATACATTACTAATTTTTAATTTATTTAAATACTAATAAAACAAAAATAATGAGAAAAATTATTGTTGTATTTTGATAATTAATCAACAAAGTAAGTTTCCTTTAATATACAATCTAAGAATAACTAGATAAGGGCAAATAAGATAAATGATAAGGATAAATAAAAGATACAACTTGATTTTAACCATGTGTAAATAATGATAAATTACACAATATGTCGCAGATGAGATTTTGAGATTTTATCGAATGCAGTAGAATATATTAATACAGATATTATGGATGAAGCAGGATTTATGATTATTTAGATAGTGTTAAAAATTTTGGTACTTTTAATAATGATGAAACACAACCTCCTTTAGAAACACTATTTCATTATTGTTATTATTCTAAGTTTTATGTTATATTCAATTTTAGTTTGAATTATTAGAATCCATAAGACAAGTATTCTTCTATTTCAATAAATCATTTTATTTTATTTTGTATTTTTACTTATTTATATAATTTTTAGTTCTTATATATTATTTGAAAATTTAATACTAGTTAAACTTTTAAACCTTAAACCTTTTCTCTGATAAATTTAAGATTCAGTATGATCTTTCAATCATTGGTACGTAATATAGTTTATGCTTATTATTAACAAACAAATAAATATTAAAAAAACATACCATATAAAAGTATAATAGAATATTTAAAATTTAAATGTTTAACTTTTAATGCTTAACATTAAAAATCGTTTGACTAGTCTGTAGGAGAGTCCGCCTCCAAAGCTGTACCCTTTACATTCTTTCCACATAAATGAATTTTTAAATTCTAAAAAAACATTTAAAGTATAATAGATTACAAATTTATAATATCGAATAATTTTATACTTTGCTAATTTGTACAACAACAACAACAACATTTCAGTAGAAATTCCATTGAACACGGGATCTGTGGAAGCCCAGAAGTACATAGCTTTACCTCTAACATACATTACTATTTTTTAATTTATTCAAATACAGTAGAAGATATTGATAAAAATGTTTTGGATGAAGTGTGGTTTATAAGTCTTTAGATAGTGTTAGAAAATTTAAAACTTTTAATGATGATGAGATACAACCTCCTTTAGAAACACAATTTTGATTATTATTATTGTTATAAGTTTTATATCAAATTCAATTTTAGTTTAAATTGGTAGATTTATTATTAATTTATTATACATTAATAGACAATATTGTATTCTTTTTATTTCAATAAAGTATTTATTTTTATATTACATTTTTACATTTTTATAATTTTTACTTTTTATTTCTACTTCATCTCATCTTTGTCTTATCTAAATCCCACCAAGGTTCGGTGTCTCCAACGTAGCAAGAACACCACACCACCCTCGTGCATAACAGGCTGAACTAGCTCTAGTGTTTACTTATTGGCATTGAACAACAAAATTCAACCATTCGTTGACAAAGTCTAGTTGTACACGATGGGGGTTGTGCTTTTGGTTTTATTTAGGACCATTTGAAGTAGCGTATCTCTCTGCATGCTAAGAGGTCCGACTACTAAAGTAATTTTTTGTATTGTTCTCTCCCTCTTTCTCTCACTCTTGTCTTTGTGTCGTTGCATCGTCTTGATTTGCTATTGCAATATCATATTCATTTACTCGTACACATCTATGATTTGTTTTGGCTTGCTTAGTTGTCTGGAAAGGTTACCGTAGCATAATTGTTTGTCATTCATAAACACTGTGCAATATCTAGGAAGGTTACTATAGAGTAATTGTTTGTAATTCATAAACACCATGCACTACCTCTAGTGTTCTTATAACCACCTACCAGGGCCACTCAGATTGTCATCCTACAGTGCTCCAATGACAACATCAATCTAATAAACAACATCCTAAGGCTCCAGCAACGTAACCTAGTTCTACTGTTGATCATCTGTTGGTTAATCATTTAGAATCCAAGTGAAAATTTGCCAAAACTGACACGTCTGCAACAAGTAACGATAAAGTATAAAAGGTAACTTTAAAACATGTATTTTTACATTTTTCTTATTGTCTTCCTTTTTTTAAGAAATTGTAGCATCCTCTAAATTTGTGCAAGCACCTTTGATTTTTTATTACTTATTTATTTATTTATTTATGCCCTTTTAGGGACTTTATTTTTAATCCCAGTTTGTCTTATCTTATGTTATTTTGGAGCCATTTACGTACTTGTCTTCTTTAGTTTGTGTTGGTCATTAAGATATGAGTGGCAACTTTGAATATTAATGATAAAGTAAAGGCAAGTGCTTCATTTAGTGTTAGGTCTAAGAGTAAAGATATTGACAAATTAAGAATAGGTTCTTAGACTATCAGGACCCTTACAGGAAAGTCTTTACAATTAGTGAAAATTTTAGACAAATATAAGATTCATATAGCATATGTTCAGAAGACAAAGTGGATGGGGCCTAAAACAAAAGAGATTAATGGGTTCAAAATGTGGTATTCACAGTATTCGAGAAGACAAAATGGGGTCAGTATCTTAGTGGTCTGGGAACTCATACAACATGTTATGGGATAAAAAAGACTAATAATAAAATTATGTCTTTAAAGATTGTGGTGAAGGGGTTGTTTTAAATGTGGTGTGTGTGTATGCATCTCAAATAGGGTTGGATGAACACATTAACCACCAATTATGAGAAGAGCTAAACAAGGTGATCTAACAGATTCCCCATGACGAGAGAGTTATTGTAGGAGGGTGACTTTAATGATCATATAGGGGTAAACTTGGTTGAATATTCGTGGACTTATGGGGGTTTTGTGTAACATCCCCTCACCAGTTGCTATGAATAGGAGTGTATAAGTGTATAGTGACATATGCATGCATTCGTATATGCACATGCATAATAATAAGTGAATTCTTGCACATGAAATGTTTGTACATGCACACATGACATTTTCCCGGTT
>JANIIA010000002.1:22987835-23006311 GCA_027478495.1 Erythroxylum alaternifolium
TATTATTATTATTATTATTATTATTATTATTATTATTATTATTATTATTATTAATCTCCTGCCTATTATTAGTAGTACTACTATTACTATTATTATTAATTTTTAGTACTTTATTTTTTTTCGTATTTGTATTTTTATTTGTATTTTTACTTTGATTTTATTTAATTAGTTACTTATTCATATTTCTTGTAAGTCGTTCGGAAACAACCTCTCTACTAGTTAAAGATAAGGCTGCATATATTAGATCTTTCCAGACCCATGTTTAGCTAGATTTTTACTAGGTCATTGTTGTTGTTATAGTATTTATTAGATAATAGTTTAATACCAAGTAGAATTTTAAACTTTAAACCTTTTATCTTATAAATTTAACGTTTAGTCTAATTTTTCAATCATTAGTATAGTGTAGGAGTTTATATATGTGTGTGTGTGTGTAAAATTGAGTTAAAAATTTTGTGAGAATGGATGTCTGAGATATATTAGGATAATTCTAAATTATGATATTCCTCCGCTCAAAAATTCGATATGGTATATCACATTCCTATGAAGATCGCTCAAAAATTCGATATGGTATATCACATTCCTATGAAGATCAGTTTGATCGTATTTACTATTTAGTGGCATCCAAAGTGTAAAATTGCATAGATAGCTTATAGAGTTATCGAAAATTGACCTTACCCCTCCAAATAGTAAATAAAGTGATCAAAGTTGGTAAACTGTACGTTAATTATCATAAAATATTTTCATACATAGTCACCCGTACAATGCTGAAAACGTTAGGAACATGCGTATAAGACAATGAATTTTTGGGCAACAGAATAATTTTTTTTGTAATCAGTTTTATTTTAGAAAATATCTTAAGATTTAGTTTTTTTTATAAATTCCTATTATATTAAATAAAAAGACAAATCTTCTCTATATTGACTTCTCTTCCTAGCAACCGCCACGCCTACCTCAAGATGGAATTAATGTTCCTTTTACAGGAAAATTGAAATGCATACAAATGTTACTATCTGTAGCCGTCAGGACTGAGCTGGACTTAATATTAGACACGCAACTTTAATCTTTGTTCAATTTAACGTTTTCTTCTCTTTTACATTTATATGTATTAAGAAATTTTTAGTTCCGCTTCCACCGGCCTCGATTCTGTGTGTAAAATTAATATAATCATCTGCTGCTCAAGTGGTACGGGATTTTCAATCAGCTAGCTAATAATTGAAGAGCTCAGGAGCAAAAATGGTTCTGCCATTGAACCTTCAAGCATCTCAACAACTAACCTTCATGCCGGTTTATCTTTTCCTCTGCTTCCTTCTCTTCTCATTATCTCTTTTCGTTCTCATCAGGTCTTTCAACAATGGAGCCGGCAAGAAGACAACTAGTACCAATCGGCCTCCATCCCCACCAGCCTTCTCCATAATTGGGAACCTGCATCAGCTTGGGAAACTCCCACACCGGTCTCTCCAGGCTCTCTCCGCCAAGTATGGCCCTGTTATGCTCTTGCACTTGGGCCAAGTCCCAACTCTGGTTATCTCGTCGCCAGATATGGCGAGGGAAGTTATGAAGACCCATGATATTATCTTCTCAAATCGTTCAAGATCAACTGCTGTCCACTTCTTTCTCAACGGCTTCATAGACGTTGCTTTTGCTCCCTATGGCGACTACTGGAGACAGGCCAGGAAGATTTGTGTTATTGAGCTTCTCAGTGTCTTGAGAGTTCAATCTTTCCAGTCCGTAAGGAAGGAGGAAGTTGACGTACTTGTGAACAAGCTGCGTGTTTTGAGTGGAAATCGTTCTCCAGTTAACCTATCACAGTTGCTTCTTGAAGTCACAAATAATATAATTGCAAGGTGTGTTCTGGGTCGGAAATGTGAAGGAGAGGGTGGCAAGATTGGATTTGGAGAGTTGTCCAAAAAAGTTGGGACTCAATTCACATGCTTTAGTTTTGGAGACTGGTTTCCTTGTTTAGGTTGGATAGATGTGATTACTGGTTTGACTTCTAGGCTGAAGCATACTTTCAGAGAAATGGATGACTATTTCAATATGGTGATTGAAGAGCATAAATTGTCAAAGAACGATGATGAGACCAGTGCTAAACAAGTAATTGATAAGAAAGAAGACTTTGTTGATATTCTTCTCCGAGTTCAGAAGGATGGAGCTCTTGAGTTCAACTTCACTATAGATGACATCAAAGCAATTCTCGTGGTACCTTTCCTTCTTCTCTCACTATTAATCATACATACATGCATACTTAGATGTGATAAGACTTATCTTTTGTTATATTTTGATTGTACCATTTTTGTGATCGTTTTATTTAAACTAATTAGTATCGATTTCAAATTGGTATTTTTGGTGTTGCAATAATGGCAGGATATGATAGTAGGAGGAACTGACACAACATTCACAACACTGGAATGGGTGATGGCAGAGTTATTGAAACACCCAAGGAAAATGCAAAAGGTCCAAGAAGAGGTGAGGAGGGTCGTAGGGAACAAGACAGAGATAGAAGTTGAAGATATAAACAAGATGGACTACTTGAAATGTGTGATTAAAGAGACACTCAGGTTATATCCCCCCATCCCTTTCTTGCTTCCCCGAGAAACATTTGCAAGTGCTGAACTGTGTAGCTTTCACATCCCACCAAAAACAAGGGTACTGGTCAATGCATGGGCGATCCAGAGAGACCCCAAGTTTTGGGACAACCCCCACGAGTTTGTGCCTGAGAGGTTTATTCACAGCTCGGTGGACTTCAAAGGCCAAGATTTCCAATTTATCCCATTTGGTGCAGGTAGAAGAGGGTGTCCTGGAACCGCATTTGGTGTTGCAGCAGTTGAAAATGTGATCGCCAATTTGCTACACTGGTTTGATTGGGAGCTTCTTCATGGCACAACCTTTGAAGACTTGGACATGCACGAAGTTTATGGGCTCACCATAAATAAAAAAGTTGCTCTCACTCATGTCGTCCCTGTACTTTCCCCAAGTTCCTGAAGTTGCCACTTCTTGTTATCATTGGTCAGCCGTTCCATCCTTAGTGGCTCTAATAACTAGCTACAGAGTTTCAACCTTTTTCTGCTATGCACTGGAAGTGTTGACGCTCGGCTTATTTACTATTTTGCTAGTTGTGCTAGAAAGTAAGCTTCCAAGGTGTACATGCATGAAGTTTATGGGCTCACCATGAATAAAAAGTTGCTCTCACTCATGTCGTCCTGTACTTTCCCCAAGTTCCTGAAGTTGCTACTTCTTGTTATCATCGGTCAGCCGTTCCATCCGGAGCGGTTCTAATCACTAGCTACAGAGTTTCAACCTTTTTCTGCTATGTACCGAAAGTGTTGACGGTCGGCTCATTTACTATTTTGCTAGTTGTGCTAGAAAATAAACTTGCAAGTTGTGCTAGAAAGAGGAAATGACAGTTTCGCTTTCAGGAACCAATAAAGCCAACGAAGTGGTTTCAATTTGACCAACTTTAAAGAATTGAGTCACTTCATTTGAGACCCTCTTGACAGTTGACATTTACCAATTCCACGTTGAGCAATCCAACATTATCTTGAATACAAAGTTAAATTTTTACAGGTTAATCATTTTATAATTTTAAGTAAACTAATATTCTAATTATAATATATCACTATTATAGAGCATATACCTGAACATTTAGAAGACATTCAAGAATGTATCTTATGACAATGACATGTTAGAGCAATTAGATTAATGAGCAATTACATTAACTTATTATAACATCACACATAACACAAGTATTCAAAAGATCAACTTTTTCCCATTTTATTCACAAAATATAACTTACACTGTAGCATTACCCTTCATAATACATATATTAACATTACCCAAAAAAAAAAATCTAAGAGTATACTACTCTTTTACAAAATGTTTCACATGAAATGAGAAACTAAATAGACACAAACTATAAGACTCCTCAAATATCAGTTGACTAGACCTTTGAGTCATTTTTGTTTCCAATATTGATAGTACTAGACTTCTATTAGTTTGCCTTAGGAGCTAGGTCTCCCTTGTACCTAAAAATCAATGTTGCAATTTTGATGAGTTTGCAAACTCAATCATTGAATCATCATCAATGTGCTCACCCATACCAAAACACAAGGACAATTCATAATCCAATTCACAAGTAAATCATATCATCCAATATTGAACATTTTCAACAAGTATAACTTGTACACGATATTTTGCATCACTATTTCAGAACATTATAATAAATCAATTAAATCATCCGTATGATACATATCAAGTTGTATATGCGAATGCACATGTGACACCACTCATTTTTATTTGTTGTGATCGAGCGCCTATTTACTGTCTCGTATCCATTGTAGATACTAGACTCATTACATATACTGTGCCGTACCTATTATGGATACCAAACTCATTAATAATTGAGCCTCTGGCTCTTTGTGCACATTTCTGAGCTTTAAACTCTTTTCACACTGGTCACTCAGGTCACAACTCCTTTACCTAATCATGTATAACAATGTGATGGAATGCATCAATTCACATAATATGCTATCAACCTTTCATTCAATGTGCACAATCATTTATCGTATTCATCGGATCTAAGTCTGGCATTCAACATTTAGTTGAGTACACATATTTTTCATATTCACTTACGATTAAGAAGCACTCTCAATATAATCCCGAATATCAAACTCCTTAAACTATCAATGTCCGAAATTATCACAATCATGTCAATAACAGTTCAATAACTGAAATTTTAAATAGAAACAAATCAATCATAGTGAGAAAAAATCTAAATTAACTCACAGTACGCTCCAAATAAGCTATTACCTTAATGAACCAACAATGTCTGGGTGCTGACGTTCGATTTGTGCTTCTTTAGTCGTGCAATACACACATATTGTACACATTACTAAGTTGACCAATCATACAAATATTTAATTATGCACATGTATATATGTCATGTTCAATGCATGCTCAATTGACTTTCCCGGGTATGTATCCTTAAATCACATATCTTAACCATTCATACATCATAACTTGGATATAACTGGTTTGCAATTGGGTTTATACCTCGAGTAAAACTTGATTATTCTAATTTCATCAATCATACATTCACCAATCCTTTTTCTAGCATTATATAATCACACAATATCCCAATTCTCATTTATTCATTCCCAATACATTACTTATAATATCCTTTGGATCACTTTTGTAATCATTAGAAATAACACTCATAAATTCCATATTTTAGATACATTGATATCACACAATTCATTCCTTGAGTTATAACAACAATTAACAACCTAATCTTATCAAAACTTTAACCAATTAATCAAACATCAAACTAGGTTCATTTCAAGCCTCAATTAAGTCTAAATGCACCAAAATAAAGCAACTTATTCTTAGTTGGTTCAATAATTACACAAAATCAAAATTTCATTTCCTAAGCATTGCCCACAATCATGGAAGACCTTCCCATGATCGTGGGATGATTGAAATGAGTGTTCAATCTTCATTCTCCTTTAATTTCTTTAGATTTTTAACACATTCATAACAAACTCTAAATATCTTCTTAATAGTTCATTAATTACACTTCAATTCCTCATCAACTTCACCTCAATCTTAACTCAAAATCATCTATACAATAAATCATAAACTATTGTTTATCATGCACTCAAAAACATAACATGATTATATCCATTTATTCCTCATACTCTGCTTAGGCGGGAATTTATGTATGTTTAGTTTGGTTTGGTTATTATATCCATTTATTCATCAAATTCGAGCACACTTCATCGTCAACATTATATACAATCTTTAATCATAATCTTTCTATTAGAGCATGCCATAAAGAACAACACTTTACTTACTTGTTTAGCTTCCAACTCCAGCTCAATTCATCAAGCTAACCTAACCCCTCAAGCTTGCACGATCATCACAAATTAAAGGTGGAATAGGTTGGGTTTTCAGCAACAAGAAGAAGACAATAAAATATTGGAGTGGCAAAGTGCAGAATTTTGGCAAACTCAAAGTTGTAAGGGTTAGGTGTGAGTGTCGAAAATGAGAAAAGGAAGAAGAAGATGGCATGTAGCAAAAATGAAAGAGAAAATGGTTATGTCTTTTGTGTGGGTGTCATGTGGGTTAGGTGTATGGTAAGTGTTATGACAATTATCGTGGCATTTGTCATGTAAAGAACCAAGTTACATGTCTTCTACTTAAGCTATTAAATGTTACTTAATATTTAGTCCATTTGTCACCCAATTATCAAAGTCATTTGTTACTCAATCCTAATGCCATGTGTTACTTATTTCTACTACCATGTGTCAACTTGTCTTGCCACTTGACATTTTTCCTAGTCCAAATGTATATATTAATTCATCAAATTTTCAATTGTAACAATTAATTCCAAATTACAAATTGAAATCCATCAAACCAAAATTTAAGACGTAAACAATACACAATAATCATTTTAAATCTTTCATACCTTGGAATATGTCAATTGAGTGCATATACTATTTTTATAATGTGTATGAAATCATAATTCGTGTGTGTATGCTAATGATATGCACGTGAATGAAATGCATTTCATAAATTCTTAATGATATTACTCAAGTGCAATAGTCTAAGGTTCTACCCCTTAGTATGAAAAACGGGTTATTACATTAAGTTAAAATTTTCAATAAATTAAAATAAAAATTCAAAATATATGCATATTGTTATATAATTCATTTCATTTCATAAATTGACAATTTATTAAAACTACAAATCTATAGTACATAATTATGATAGTTTATGAAAATATGACAATGATAGGTTTTTCATTTATAATTTTTATTACTTTTAAGAAATATAAAATTAAATTATCGAATTGCAACAAAAGTTATGAAATGTTATTAAAGAAATATTTAATTACGATTAATGTTTATGATTTATTGAATTAAACTCTTATTAATTGATTTGAGTGATCCACTTTTAAAAATAATACTTCCCCTCTTAATTATTTAGCCAAGTATTTTCTTACTTAACCTAAATGTTTTCTCATAATGACTTATTTGATTATTTATTTACTTGTCTTCTTCTTATTTGTGTATTTATTTGCTTATTTTATTTTTTATTTTTATTTTTACCTTGTTCTATATTTATTATATTATTTAGTTTATTAGTTATTTTATATTTTTATTTATATGTATTTTTATATTTTTATTTACTATTACTAACTTTATATCTATTTTATTTTATTTTTAATTATTATTTCTTTATTATATTTATATGTATGTACATTTTACACACATATATTTTATATGTGGATCTATCATAAATAGTCTTTCTACCAATTAGGGGAAGGCTGTATACTACTGAACTTCTCCAGATCCCGAGTATCAACGAAATTTTTACTGAGTTATTGTTATTGTTATTATTATTGAACGATCCACTTTTATTGATTTATTGAATTTTAAAGACATTTTATAAATTATTAAAATAATTAATCTTAAATTAATTAATGTATCATTTAATTAATAGAATTTATATAGTCCCGAATACTATTATGCCAAATTTTGAATCTCGTCTCTTGCAATATCATCTTAGCTTTTGATCACTATTAAAATAAGGAATAAAATTGGTAATTTATGAGCAATAACATTATCTAATTTAGAGTGTTTTTTGTTTAACATTGATTATGTTTTTGAAGAAAATAAGTAATTAGGGTAATTATGGTAGGTCTAACTTTTATTCTATTAATTATAAAAATTAGTATAACAAAAATTGTAAATAGTTGATTTAAGGGCTTGATATTCAAATATATTATTATACCTAGTATTCATATTTTTATAGAAGAAAATTACTTATTTATTAATTAAAATTTAAATTTTAGTAAGTACAAAAGATATTAAAAAAAAGTAAACATAAATACCTTTCAATATACTAAAAATATCAGAAAAGACTTATGTATGTATGGATGAGTAGATTTTTTTAAAGATCTAAGTCAATAGTTGTAACCATTTAATTTAAAGCTTATCTTACATATTCTTAAAATTACATGTTAAGTTTTACAATTTTTTAGAATTTAAATTTTTTTTGGCATTTTCACTTATAAATACTATTAATAAACATTTTTATGGTAATTGTGGGGCTAAAGTGATAAATCACACTCTTACATTTTTTCTAAAAATTTTAAGCAAGTTTGTGTTGTTATTTATGGCAATTTAATAATTTCAAAATAATATTAATAACATCTTGAAATCTAATGGAGTTAGGTTTTAATATCTAGGCTTATATCTTAGTATATGTTGAGTCATAATTTGATAATTTGGACTCAAAGGTTGACGTGATCTTAAAAATTTAAAATTTTCTATTTTCACCTCAATGTTTCACGTAAAGTTCATATAAAATTTTATTATTGTCATTGTTATCGCTTTTACACTTTATTAAGAGTGTAATGAGTATCACTTTATTAAAGAAAAGATGTAAAATAATAATATAAAAATACTTGTATATTTTAGTAAAATATTAAAGTAAAAATATACATTTGACCTAATTATAAGGAGAATCAATTTTTTTCTATAAACAATATTAGTTCAAATTATGAATAATAACATTAAAAAGAAACCTAGGAGGATCAAAATTCCATTCTTGGCAACCTGACATAGAATAAGTTGTTGTAATAAGACAATAAGCAACATTTTCCATAGATAGATAAACAAAGGTAATCAAATATTGTGTAACAAATTTTTAAAGTCATTAATTAAGCATAAAAAGTAAGATTTTTACTAAGAATCAAAACTTAAAGGCTCGACCACTTGCAAATAGTATGATTTCACTTTAACTTCCATCTTTTGCTATTCCTTCAGCAGAGCCTCCTTCAACATCCATGCTTCAACTGCTGCAGTTGAAAGATGTCCAACTCTCGAGTTTGTGACATCATACTACCATCTTCCTTCTGAATTACAAATGACTATTGCAACATCAACGCAATTGTTATTCATATAACATACTATATCCATGCTCATCTTCAACATTCCAACGTTTGGTTTTTGCGACATTGTATTCCTACATCTAATTGCACTCTCAAGTCTTCTATCATCTATTATTTAGTGAACTTGTTTTTATTAAGGCAGAGCATTACTAGTCCTATTCACAAATTTTTTAAAAGTTAATTGTTTACAATTCCAAACTCAGTCATTCCTTGCATACCAAATATTCCAACACACCATAACAACTAGCTTTTATCCTTCTCATCCCTTCCTCCAAACATTAAAACCGTTAACTTGTAATAGAGATGAACCAGAAAATTTAAACAAGTTAACGTTCAATGTTGACCAAAACCCCTTTACCAAATTGCAACATATGAGGTTGTGTAGACTTTGCACATTAACATTGAACTTTTTTTAGCTTAGTGCAAATCAACATCCATATATTTCATTCCCAGATTATTTATCATTAGGAGGATGTTTACATAAGCACGTCAGATAAAAATTTTAAATTGAAAAAGTATTTGTATATTATATAATGTTGAACCAGGGAGGTTTCAATTAATCTTATGATGATAAAAAAATCCTACTAATGATTTTGTTATCTTGACGAGAAGCTATAAAAACAATACAAAATTATGCATAACTCATTAATGTACTTTGTCAAGTTGATTAAAGAAGAGATGAAGTCGGAAAGTTACAAAATAAAAATCAAGTCAGGAATAACAGATCGGGTCTTTTTGTATTTTAATATCATTTTTAATCTCACTTTATTAGTTTGTTAATCTTAAAAGCTAACCACGCATAAGCATTTCTTATCACTTTGTTGCATAAGTTTTATTATTTATCAAGAGGTGTTAAGGCTTTTATTTTTAAGAGAAAATCCTCTTGATCTTTCAAACACCTTTTAAAAAATATTTTAGGAATTATTTAAATAATAATTGCATTAAACAAATTATGTTTGAGGATTTAAATTTGTTAAAATTATGTTTTTTTGGGGGACCAGTTAACCTATGTGTATCAGTAGTCGACCAATATATATTAAAGTTGTTAAATAAGATATTATGAAAATTTGTAGTTTTATTGGTTTACCAATATGCCTACTAATTAACCAATGTCTGCTTTTTACCTTAGAAGAAGATTGTATAATCCTCTTTGCAAGTAAAGATTGTACAAAGATTATTCTTCATCTTGAAAGAAGAATTATAATGAAAATCCAAGAAGAGCCTTAAGAGTGGACATAGGCAAGGATTGTTTTCTGAATCATTATAAATCAGTTTATATGTCTCTTCCCTTACCCATTTTACTTTATTAATTAAAATACTTGTTAAAATTCATTATATTACTTGCATCCTTTATGAATTATGATCTTTTTCATAGTAAGTTAGTAACTTTTATATAAAATTTCTGAACACCCAAAATTTCCCCTCTTGGATTGTAACAGCCCTAGACCACCTGCTCACAGATATTGTCCGCTTTAAGCCTTGGCCTAGCCAAGTCCTCACAGTTTTGCTCTTCCCACATTTTAGGAAATCGTGTCTGTGAGGGAGAGATATCCATACCCTTATAAGACGTACTTCGTTCCCCTCTCCAACCGATATGGGATCTCACATTCCACCTCCTTTAGGGCTCAGCGTCCCCGTTGACACATTGGTTCAGGTAATAGCTCTGACACCATTGTAACAGTCCTAGACCACCCGCCCACAGATATTGTCCGCTTTAAGCCTTGGCCTAACCAAGCCCTCACGGTTTTGCTCTTCCCACACCTTAGGAAAACGCGTCTTTGAGGGAGAGGTATCTATACCCTTATAAGGCGTACTTGGTTCCCCTCTCTAATCGATATGATATCTCACAATCCATCCCCTTTAGGGCTTAGCGTCCTCACTAACACACTGGTTTGAGTACTGGATCTGATACTATTTGTCACAGCTTTAGCCCACCCGTTCATAGATATTGTCCTCTTTGGGCCTGGGCCCAGCTAAGCCCTCATGATTTTGCTCTTCTCACACCTTGGAAAAATGCGTCTGTGGGGGAGAGATATCCACACCCTTATAAGGCATATTTTGTTCCCCTCTCTAATCAATATGGAATCTCACATATAAGTGGTATCAAAGTGGGTCTACAAGGCTAGTATTTCAAACAAAATCCTACAACAAAGATCATAATAGCATATTTAAAAGCATCTTCTTCATCTTCCCCTTTTTGGATGAAAATGACTATCTTTATTAAAAAAAACAAGGATGAAAATTTTCTAATAGCCAGAGACGTTAATTTGTGAGAAAATTATCTCAAGTGGTTTATTCATTCCTACTAAAATTATTGATGATAGAAAAGTTCCCAAACTAAAATAGGAATGAGATCCTTAAAACAAAAGATTAATCTCCTCGAAGCAAAGTTGTTCACATTTTATATTGTACATTTGGAAGAAACAAATTCAACGGAGTCTCTATGTGTAAAATGATTTATAAAATTTGACGTACTCTAGAAGTTACATATAAGGGAACAAATCAAGTAAAGTTAGCATACTAATATAACGATATGAATTATTTTAAATGAAGTATGATGAAAGTATTTCTAATATATATACTTATTTGTTGATATTATCAATGCTTTCAAAGGTCTTAAAAAGATTTATACTAATATTGAAATGCTAAGAAAGTTGCTTAGGTCACTTCCAAAGATATGAGAAGTTAAAGTGATAGCCATACAAAAATTCAAATATCTGTCAACACTACTATTAAATGAGTTTATTAGCTTTCTTCTTACATGTGATATGAGGCTCTAAGAGAGTCAACAAAAAATGACGCATCTAAAGAAAAAGAATTTATCGTTCAAAGCTCAAGTGAAGCAAAAAGGATATCAACTAGTAAAAGCGATGAAGAAGACATTATTTTAATAGCTAGAAAATTTAAGAAATTATTGAAAAAGAACTCATCGAAAATAATGGACTTTAAAGATGATACAATAAATTCAAAATGTAAATCAAATAATATTACTTCCTTTAAGTGTAAGAAACCCAGATACGTGAAGTTTCAATATCCTCTCCTCAAAGAAATGACAAATATGAGAGATATTACTTAGAAGGAGAAGAGGGATAAAGATACAAAGAAGGAACTTAAAGCATCTAATTGGGATGACACAAGTGATTTCAAAAGCGAGCATTTAGAAGGACATATGCTCAATGGCCAAATATGATAATAAGATATTCTCTAACTTTAAATCTTGTAATATTGATAGTGATATTTATTTAACATATAATGAACTAGTTGAGAGCCTTAAAATAATGAGCATGAAAAAAGAAAAGCTATCTTTCAAACTTGAAAAGGCTCAGAGTCTAGATACATACACGAATAAGAACGAAAAGATAAATAGTGAATTTCATAGTATCAATGCATCTAAAAGTATGGTCATATTATTGATAATCATGACATAGATGCATTAAAATACGAGAGCAAAGCATTGAAAAAAGAGGTTGATACCTTTAAGGATTTATTGTCCAAGTTTACAAAGGAAGTGAGAAACTTGAAAACATATTAGGAGATCAAAAGAATTCAAATAATAGGCATGAAATTAGATATAATGGGAGTGTCTCCAACACCGAAACTACTTATGTCAAAAGAAAGCATTTACACAGTGAAGGACCATTGCAATGAGCATGAAACATCCACATCTAAACATACATATAAAGCACATACATATGACACATACGCTAGGGCTCACTCTAAGAGGAAATCTCATGCTTTCATGTATGCCTCACAATCTATGAATAAAACTTAACACTCTAAAGAAAAGAATAGGCACAATTTCTATACAAAATCACATAGAGCATGCAATCTTATCCATAATTAAGCCTTTATATTGAGCATAATATCATGACATGTGCCTACACTCCTCTTAAGCTTCAAAACTAGGAAAGAATATGCCTAATGCATACAATTATATTAGTTCTTTTCATTTCCCAAAAAGAACATTCCATTAATATATTCAAAATAGAAGTCCTTACCACTCATATATACCCAGAAAAGATCAATGAATGTACTCATGCAACAAAACTATAAAGTTCATGATCATGTCACCAATTCATTACCCATATAACATGTTATATTACTTTTGTGATAGATATTCAGATATTGACAAATGTTTTTCACAAAAAAAGGTTAATTAGTAAAACCTAGAGGAAGTGGGTTGAAAAGAACAAGGATACTAAAAACTAAAGAACCAAGCCCATTTGGTACCTAAAACACATTAATTAGGTTATTTTGTAGGTTTCTAAGAAAAGGAGGAATAAATGGTACATGGATAGTGGATGCTCAAGATATATGACCTGCGATGCATCTCAATTTTCAACTCTTAATGGTAAAGATAGAGGATTCGTCATATTTGAAGATAATGTCAAGGGTAAAATAATTGGCACTGGTAAAGTTAGTAAGGAAGATCATACTATTATTGATAATGTACATTTAGTTGATGGATTGAAGCATATATATATATATATGAAGTGCCTAATGTCTATTAGTAAAGATGTACAGATTTGGCACAGGAGGCTTGAACATGTAAGCATAGAACTCATTTCCAACCTTAACTTTAAGCAATTTGACAATGGAATCAAATTTGAGAAAGACAAGATTTATAGAGCTTGCCAAACGGGAAAACAAACTAAGAGCTCATTCAAGAGCAAAAAATGACAACTTTTATTAGACTTTTGTAATTGCATCACGTAAATTTATTTGGACCAACTATAGTTGTTAGTCTAGGGAGTAAATTTTATGCTTTCATATAGTTGATAATTTTAGTAGATTTAACGAAGTCTGAATGCTTTTGGGAATTTGTCAAATATGTAAAGAGGGTTCAAAATGAAAAGGAGTTCTCTATTGCATCTATTGGGAATGACCATAGTAGGGAGTTTAAGAATAAAAGGTTTGAAACCTTTCATAAAAATAGTGTCTTTCATAACTTTTCTACTCTAAATACACCTTAACAAAATGGAGTTATTGAGAGAAAAATAGGACTTTGCAATATTATGATCTTCCTAAATATTTTTGGGGAGAAATTGTGGCTACATCATGTCATACTTCAAATAAAGTCGACATAAGATCAACTTGAAATAAAACTCCTCATGAGCTTTTGCATAGGAAGAAACCAAAAATTAATTACTTCAAATTTTTTAGGAATAAATGCTTAATTTATAATACTAAAGATAACTTTAAAAAATTGATTTAAAAGCAGATGAAGGAAATTTTCTTAGTTATTCCTTAACCAACAAAGTATATAGGTGTTTAATAGGAAGAGTCTTGATATTGAAGAATCTATAAATATTTTCTTTGATGAATTTAACCTTATGGTATCTAGAAAAGTTCTTAAAGATGATGATGTCGTTATACTTAAGGAACTAGAGAAATTAGCCAACAAAGTGATTACCAACACATCTCATATGATCATATTGAAAAACAAAGTAAGGGAGACATGAAAGATAAAGAGCTCCCAAAAAATTGGAAATTCAAGAAGAACCATCCTCTTGATCAAATTCGAAGTGATGTTTAATAAAGGGTAATTACTAGATCTCATCTTATTTATATTTCTTAAATTGACTTTAAGATAATAGAAGACGCTCTAAGTGATTAAAGTTGGGTTCTTCCTATGAATAAGGAGTTGAAGCAATTTGAGAGGAGTAAGGCATAGACTTTACTAGATCTAGAGATCATCAAATCATAGGTACCAAGTGGGTTTTTAAAAAGAAATTAAATGAAATAGGTACAATTGTTAGAAAGGATATAATCAAGAGAAGGGCATAGACTTTTAAGAAACTTTTGCTTTAGTGGCTAGGTTAGAAGCTATTAGCTTCTTACTTATACTTATATCCTACATGAATTTAAATTATTTCAAATGGATGTTTAACGTGCTTTTAAAAATGGTTTTATCAAAGAAGAAATTTACATTGATCAACATCCAAGTTTTGAAAAATGTGATTCACCTAACCATAACGTCCAAAGGTTTTACATACTTTGTAATAAGTCTCTAGAGCTTGATATGATAGGCTAAATTTATTTCTTTTAGAAAATAATTTCTCCAAAGGCAATGTTGAACTACACTCTTTACTAAAATGTATAAGCATGATATTATAATTGTTTAAATTTATGTTGATGATATTAGTTTTTATGCCACTAATGAGAGTGCATGTAAAAAATGCTTCAAGTGTATAAGTAGGGAATATGAGATGATCATGATGGAAAAGCTTAATTTCTTTCTTGAATTCCAAATTATAATTAAACAAAGTACATTAAATAACTATTCAAAGGTTTAGAATAGATCAAGTAAAACCATTATGATGACTTATAAGCATTATAATAAAATTGAACAAATATTAAGGGGGCAAGTCGATTGATAATGTTCTATCAAGGTATGATTGGTAGTTTGCTTTAAATTACTACAAGTAGGCTCGATATAATGTTTAGTATATGCTTGTATGTTGGATTCCAATCAATTCTTATCCCATCTTTTAGCCATCAAATACATTCTCAGATATTTGTTTTATACCGTTTTGTTTGGACTTTGGTATCATAAGCATACTTTTTTTGATTTTTTTTAGCTATCTGGATGTAGATTATAGCGGTAGTTTTTTGAATAGAAAGAATACATCTAGCACTTATCAGCTACAAAAGTCAAATATGTAGTAGCCAGTAAGTCTTGTGCACAAATCCTATGGCCTACATAACAACATAGAGACTATGAAATGGACCTTACTAAGATACCTATTAAGTGTGATAACACTAGTGCCATTTGTCTTATAAAAAACCCCATTCAACAATCTAGAATCAAGCACATTTAAATTAAATATCATTTTATTAGATATTACGTACAAAATGGAATTTAGAGTTCGTGGATACACATCATTAATTGGCTAACATTTTTACTAAACTTATGAGGATATAATTTGTATAATTAGAATAAAATTAAGGATGATTGATGGAAACTAATAGATGACTCTTTTAATGTTTATGATAGTTCTTTATTGATATTTCCATAATTTATTATCTGGTTTAATGTTTTAATTTGAGTTTTAAGGTTGTTTTTCCAGTTATTAAGAGATACTGGTAAACCAATACCTTTATATAGTCGACCAGTGTCCTAAAAAATTACCCTTTTGCTGTTCATTGAATTTGTTAGATGTTTAGTTGCCTGTTGGATTGACCATATAGTCATATTGGTCTCCCAATGTTCTTATATGGTCAACTAATGTCCCTAGTATGTAAATGTTGTTTTTTTTTTAGTGAGTCTATCAAAAGAGTGATTGCTTAATTTTATTGACTAATCTTCAATGGTTGACTAATAGAGCCAATCCTTAAAAATTAAATCTTCCAATATGTTTGCAATAGGTTTGGTTGATAATATTAGTTAAACTCTAAGAACTGATCGACTAATATCTCAACTTTAAAGCATCAACACATTCCTTCATTCTTTTTTCGCCTACTTCCTTATTTTTCTCCTCTCCTCTTTGATCCAAAACTAACATTGAAGGCTCTTTATCATACTTTAGCAACCAACAATCGAGATTCCCCCTCCTAACACTCCTCTTCCTCACTCTTAATTAATGTGAATCTTCCTAAAGAAGGTTTATTGCTTAGTCCTTTCACGTGCTCCATCATTCTCCGATGTACCTCATTCTTCTTAGGTAAGCTTCAAGTGACTTCCTCAACTCTAGTGAGCTTTTCTACACCTAAAAAGCCAAGCTTCATTGATATTGATCACCAATTCATCTAATCCTATTTAGGGTAAACCCTAATTCCATTAATTTTCAGATTTCTCAAAATTTCTCCTTTCTTTTAATTGACATTTCATTTAGCTTATAATAATATTTTCAATAGTGTTTATACATTTAACTTCATGAATTAGCCTTCAAATTGAATCACTTTAAAATATGGATGAGTTAGGGTTCATAATTGGGAAATTTTCAAATTTCACTTAATTTTAGTTAATTTTTATTAAATTGAGTAAAATTGCAAGTGGAATAAAGGTTTACCAACTCTTAATTACATTATATGGTGTTTAAATATAACTAATTTGATATTTTAGGATTTTTCCCTAATGAATTTTGAAATTACTTGATTATGTGCATTTTTAAAATTAACGATTACTACTTTAATTAGGAACTTAGTTGAGATATTCATACATTTAATTTCATTTTAATATTTTCAATCTCTAATTAAATTAAGTAATATCAACTTAATTTTTTTAGGAATTGGGATATTTTTAAATTTACATATGATCCTAGGCCACATTCATCAAATTAAGCATATTATATCTTTTAATTGTAATTTAACATTGTGCTTTACACCTTTTGTAAATAAGCTCAATGTATTTTATCGTATTTTGCATTTCTTAATCTTGATTACTAATCGTTTTTGCATATATTATGGTGTATCTCGCATTATTTTTTGAGATTGCTCATTTTTTGTTGTGATGGTTAAAATTTTGAAGCTTATGGTATTAAATTTATGGAAGTGTTTTTCTTTTGTAGGTGGGTGTATAAATTAATGCCCACACTCTTTTCAAATCTTCTTTAGTTACTTCTTTAACCTATTGTTATGTTCTTTTCCTTTACCCTCATAGCAAGAACTAGAGAGAACCATAATTTTGTGCCTAGGACACTTACTTAAGCTAGAGCTAATCACATACCTTCTAAGATTTAGAGGAATAAAGAGAGATACTCAATTCCTCTACCTCTTATGCCTCCTCCTACAAGTGGGGATTATTATTTTGATACTAATTCTACTCAGTTTCATGATTATACTTTTCGAGAGTTACATGAAAACTATGTTATCTCTCCAAATAGTTTTGAGAAATTCAAAGCATTTAATCTTGTCTAATTCTTCATTGATTAAGTGAATCGCTTCTTACAAAAACTATCGTATAAGCCCCACAAATGTTAGGTTGCTTTATACTAATCTTTGTCTTAATGTGATTTGAGATGACATCCACATCTTCTCCAAAATCTATAGTGTCGATATTAATCTTACTTAGAATCTCTACATAAGATATTATGTATCCTCATCCCTAAAAATCTTGTTTGTTATACGTGCTAAATACAATATTTGACCTTATTATATCCCTTATAGAGCCAAAGTCTTTTTTGAATTAAGAGACCACACAGAGGTCATTAGAAAATCTAATGATGTTTATAGCCTTAACGTTATTCCTCATTTTTATTATATTGTTATTATGTATAATTTTGTTTTTGTTAGTGGTCACTTCGCTTTTCTAGGTCATAATGATCTTTCGTTCCTCTTCATCCTCATATTATTATAGTGAATTCATCTCGATTTTTCCTTTTGGTCAATGTGGTCTATTTCTATTAAACTAAGAAAAAGAAATAAAACAGTCTCTATACCAAAGTTATGAATACCGTACCGGACTTGGTACCGAATTGAGTTCTGGAACGAAACTGTACCGGTACCGGTCAGTACCGGATACCGTTTCGGATAATTTTTTAAATTTATAAAATAGTCCCTAAAATTTTTAAAATTTACAAAA
>JANIIA010000002.1:23006411-23029704 GCA_027478495.1 Erythroxylum alaternifolium
CGGTACCGACCGGTATTTGAACCCGGTACCCAAATTTAAATTCCGGTACCGTTTTCCGGCCGGTACGGTACTTACCGTCCGGTACCGGCCGGTACGGTACGGAATCCATAACCATGCTCTATACACTACTACTTAGCCTCATCTTCCATCATTTTCACATTCTTTCTACTGGCGATGAGATTACTTTTGATTTCTTTTTTTTTGCATTACTCTTAACTGTATGGGTTAATAATTGGTTGATGGTCAAATGACTTGGTCACACTAACAACAACAACTCCAACCTCAATAGCTGTCACCAGTATATGAAGCTCCTAATTGATTATTTCTATGTGTGACAATTATGAATTATCACAAGTGCACCGCATAGTTGTAGCTATTACCAAAAAATACAAGTTAATCCCACTAGGACAGTGATTACCAGTCGTTATCGTTATTTTATTATCTAGTCTATAAATTGATTGTGATTTTTAATTAAAAATAAGATTAGAGCAAGTAAAATAAAAAGGAAGCAAGATTGAAGAACATAAGCATTAAAAAATTACCAATATCAAATGGTTAGTATCTAGGTTTCGAATCCTTCTAAACCCTTAATAAATTGATCTTTTACTAAGTAATTTCTTTTTTATTTATTAGACCATGAAGACTTTTATGGTATGCTAATAACTGACCTTGAGTCTATTAACAACTAATCCTAAAGTTTTCAATCGAATTACTTAGATTAAAGTTTCTAGGATTACTTTATCGCTAGGTGAATCCCTCTATTAGGTTTGACCTTGATTCGAAAGATTTATATCTTCCTATCTCTATAGTTGTAATCAACTCCTTCCAATTACGATATATTTATTCATAAGTAGGATTTCTCAATCTTTATGTATGGAATTATATTATGATCTAATATTCTGGATCTATTGGAACATAAATAAAACACGTAATCGAATCACAATATATCAATTAAATCAATTGCATTAATAAAATAATCAAGTCATATTAAAATGTCAACATAGGATTCATCTAACCTAATACTAATAAGACGTTTAGTTACATACGATCTAACACGAAATCAAACATAAATAGAAACAAAAACAAATTAAAAACAATAGGTTCATAATTATAAATCTCCCTAGTTGTCTTCCATCGAGTATTCTTGTGATGTAGAGGTTTGATTTTGCATTTTGATGGATCTTTCATTGAATTCTTCATGTTTTCCCACTTATCTAGATCAAAATCATCCCTTGAGTTGCCTTTGAGAGTTTCAGAAAGCCTTTGTCCATCTCCTCCTTCAATTTGCCTCTCAAAATGTCTTTTATATTAAATTCTAGGGTTTTGGTCGATGCACCGTCTAATGCATGGCATAGTCGTGTAGATTCGCAATTTCAGAGATTTTAGTTATGCATGGTCAGATGCACGACATAGCTTGAGAGACGTGCACGAGTTAATTCGCGATCATGCATCCCTTTTGTGCTCGAATCTTCGTTTTACGCTACGTTTTCTTCTGAATTCTTCTCCTTTAAGTCTGTGAAGGCAATTATACTTTATAAACACACTTAGAGTGAATTAAGAACCAAATATACAATAAAAGTATAAAATATCAAGTGAAAATGCATTAAATATGGGGTATAAATATGATCAATTATGCATCTATAAAGCATCCTCATACTTAAGCCTTTGCTTATCCTCAAGCAAACCATAATTAAAAATATCAATCTTACACATCAATCCCTCATTAATTCGATATGCCCATTTATACTATATATCATCATATCCTATTAAATCAAATTAACATACAACTATAATCAAATTATCCTAAAATCAACTTTTTTAAGCAAGATTAATAGTAATCACATCATAATCTCATTGAAGTCAAAAGCATTAATCTTTACACCCTCACTTAGGTGTCACTCAATACACTCAATAGGGTGAAAAGTATTAAAACTCTCAATCACTGTATAGTCGAATTCTTACCATATGCTTGCAATAAAATCACATCTCCACCTCTTATTTATAAAATAGAAACAAAAATCCAAAGGTCTTTATACAAGATGTATTGGGTTTTAAGTAAAGTATGATTGGGGTAATAAAAAGGGTTAAATTGAGGGAAATTTACTACACAATATATTTCAAGACTTGTTTACAAATACTCATTGGTCCTTTCATCATAACTTTATTGGTACCATAAACTTACTCATGATTTTGTAATTTTTTAATCAATCACAATATATTAATCATCAAGTACCACAATTTAAGAAATATTAGACCTTTCAAGAATTCTAAGTCTTAACAAGTAAATAATGTAAATAACCTTCAAGGTTTCAAACAATAAAAAAGATCTTTAAAGAAAAACAAGATAAGTGTTAATATGTGGGTTTAATCAATAAAAAATACTAAGGCTCAACTTGGTTATTCCTAAAATATAATTTTAAAGGTGTGGTAATTATCAAAGAAATAGGTTAAAGCAAGTTGTTGAATCTAAGTGCCTTTATCATGTTAATACTTCTAATTTAAAGTTGTAGAATTGTTCTACTGCATATGATAACACACATGAAAGAATAACAAGAGCTTAAAAATTTTAAACTTTTTGCTCTTAGGCTCAAAAGCTCATAAGAAAATGGGTATTATGTGTTTAAATAATATGCACTATCATTCAAATTGAACATTTCAATGATTATTAAAAATATGACTTACAAAAGCAATTTTATTCTAACTCTCATCTTTTTGTATACCAATTCAAATTAATATTCAACAATGAAACATGGTATTAATATATAGATTTCAACCAATTCAAGATATCAATTCAGAAAATTGAATAGTCAAAATTATAATAAGCTTAAAGAGTTTGTAAAAGATTCATTAAACCCTACCCTACACTAAAAGTTATACATTGTTCCCAATGTACACAATATATATAATAAGGGAAAAGTTTAGTGGTACTTTCCTAAATATGGTGATTTTGTTCTTAATATTTGATCCATCTAATGTAAAACTACATCCTTGCAAGATATAAATGGGAAAGGGATAAAAAAATGGAAATAACATACATAAAATATCATGCAGTAAAATCCTATACTAACACACAAAATAGAATCAAAACAAAATTAAACTAAAACCTTTCTTAATTCATAGATTCCCTCCTATGTGGTGCTTATTTAATGTCGTTTTCTCGACATACCCTTTATGCTCAGCTTCATCTTGGATCAATGATAGTTGGATTACTTTCACTCGTTTCCCTTCATAGGGGTTTTGTAGGTTGTAAGGAGGCTAGTTGTTATAAGATAATAACATAGACATAATTTATTAAATTAGTAAAACCAATTAATTGTGGTGATGTCCTTTTTTATAACAAACTATTAATAAAATAAGAGATAACAAAACTCTCTGAATTATCTACTAACTCAAACAATTTGTCTTGGAGGAAGTGGGAACCCTTCGTGCTTAAGGTCACTAACAACACCTAATAAGTAGTTTCCTTACCGAGTTCCTCTGTTAGTTCTTCCTCAACCACTCTATCCATTATTTTCCTTCTTCTTCTTAGACAGAGGTTTCTAACTTATCTTCTTCAATTGTCTCCTACCACTCCTCTACTTCCTCATCTTGGATGGAGACTTCTTCTTCTTTCGAAAGCTTTTCTTGGAATGTCATTCCATTCATGAAGCCAACCCTTATCTTTTCTTCACTCTCGAATTCACATCAGTTAGCTTTCATTTCACAAGGAGTTCCATTAATTTATTTGTAATACTTTTTTCCTTTTCCTCTTCTTTTATTGGGAGCTCTTTTTTGCTATTAAGGGTGATTGTCGTTTCACATTTGGTGGGGTCTACTTCAGTAGTACTAGGCAAACTCCCTTGCATCTCATTAAATATTATCTTCGCCATCTAATCCATCTGATACACCAAATTTTGTATACAAGCCTTTATTTCCTAATGCCTCATGATAGATTCTTTAATGAAATCAACCATCATATCCTCCAGAGTTGGCTCATTAATTAGAGGTGTTTGGTGTTGTAAGTATTCAACTGAAGTGCAAGTGTTACATCTAAAGGTGTAAAAGTATCTCCACTCTAAATTGTAACTGTTCTCGTAAGGTGCAACTTGAGGTTAATTGTTCATGCTAGGTTGTTCCCATATATAGGTCGGTGCTCAACATTCATGATTGTAATATTTACTCCCACAAATGTCACAAAATGAAATAGATGTTTGTTGAGCCTCCAAAAACATATGATGAAACCTCATATTCCTATATGATGATGTTATAGATTGCAAAGACGTATCATAGCTCCTATAAGAGTACTGATCGCTCCGTCGTTCAATTGTGAATTGTGACAATAAATCTTAAATCCTACAAATAAACCACAAACTCAAGATAAAGTAGAGAAGTTTAAAAGATAATTAAATGAATAAGCCACAAATAAAATAAGATACAATAAAAATAAAATAGAATAGAATATAAAAAATAATGACTAGAGTAATAACATTAAGGTGTTCCTAATATCAAAGTCCCCAAGTATAGTGCCAAAAACTTTATTGACTATTTCTATTTGTATCAATTATGAATTATCGCAGTGTACGGTGTAATTATAGCTAGTACTAGCAAATACGAGTCGATCCCATAAGGATAGTGATTACCAATAGTTATAGTTACTGTATTATCTAGTCTATGATTTGATTGTGATTTTTAATTAAACTAAAATAAAACTAAAACAAGTAAAATAAATGGGCAGCAAAATCATAGAATTAAGGAAGCACTAAGAAAATTACTGATATCAAAAGGTTAGTACCTAGGTTTCGAATCTCCTTAAGACTTTAATAGATTGATATTTTATTAAGTAATTATTTTGTTGATTTATTAACCATAGAGACTTCTTTGGTATGCTAATAGCTGACCTTGATTCTATTAACAACTAATCCTAAAGTTTTCATCCGAATTACCCAAGTTAAAGTTTATAGGATTGCTTTACCAATTTATGAATCCTTCTATTAGGTTTGACCCTAATCTGGAAGAATTATGTCATCTCATCTTTAGGGTTGCAATCAACTCCTTCCAATTACGGTAGATTTATTTATACACAGGATTTCTCAATCTCTATGTATGAAATCAGGTTATGATCTAATATTCTAGATCTATTAGAAAATAAATAAAACATGTAATCGAATCACAATATATCAATCAAACCAATTACATTAATAAAAGAATCAAATAATATAAAAATATCAACATAAGGTTCATTTATCCTAATCACTAACAAGATGTTCAATTACACATGATCAAACACAAAATCAAACATAAATAGAAAGAAAAACGAATTGAAAATAATGGATTCGTAATTTTGAATCTCCCTGGTTATCTTCTATTAAGTATTATTGTGATGAAGAGGTTTGATCTTGTATTCTGATGGATCTTTCGTTGAATTATTTGTGTTTTCCCTCTTCTTTAGATCAAAATTGCCCCTTAAGTCACCTCTGAGCGTTTTAGAATGCCTTTATCTATCTCCTCCTTTAATTTGCCTCCGAAAATGTCTTTTATATTAAATTTTAGGGTTTTGGTCAATGCACAGTTTGATGCATGACCGTGCATCAAACCATGCATAACCAAAATCTCTTAAACTTGTGAATTTGCACGACCTTATAGACATATATGGTCTTTGTTTTATGACGTGTTTTTTTTTTGAATTTTCTCCTTTAAGTTCGTGGCACTTTGGGAAAATTAAGTACCAAATTAAGTGAGTCTCTTTTAAGTCACTTTGTTGAGCTACCTATAGACGATGAAGCTATTACCTCACAGCCACATCATCGGTCTCCACCTAATGCTTGTCTGGCCATTATTGACTATCAGCTCATCATGCTGCAACGTAAACTTGAATATTTTTTAAACATCATGATGTATCAAGTTAATATTTTTGTATCTTGATCGAGTCTTGCTTCCTCATGCAACTAATTGATTTTTGATGTTTTTAAAAAGGGGAAGAATAATTTTGTGACATTAGACATAAGAATAGTGTGGTTGTTGTACACATGATTTTTTTATATATAGATATTTTTTTCTTGTTATTAGATTCACTTACTTAAAATTAAAAATCTCCTTTTCTTAATATTGATTTATGTCTTATATGAATTAAGGGGAAGCTATTTGTGTGCTTAATCTTATTATTACTTTTCAATATTATAAATATTTTGTTATTATAAAAAAATGAAGATTGTTGAACTAAGAGAGCTACTCATCAATATTTTAATGATAACAAAATATGATCCTTCTAATGAGTTTGTTATTTTGATAAGAAGCTTTACAAGAATAAGATGGAATCATGACATAACTTTAAGAAGATACTTTATAAAGTTAATAAAAGAAAAGATGAAGTCAAGGTAAGATAAAGTCATGAACAAAAGAAGAACAAGGTATATCAATGTCCTTTTGTATTTTAATAGCATTTGTGATTTAACCTTGTTAATTTGGTAATCTTAAAAGCTCACCATGTATAAGTATTTCATATCACTTTATTGCTTGAGTTTTTTATTCAAGAGATGTAAGTTTTTGTTTTTAAGAGAAAAGCCTTTTTGATCTTTTAAGCACTCTTTAAAAAATATTTAGGGAAGTGTTTATATCATAACTGTATTAAATATAATGATTTTGAGGGTTTAAAGTTGTTAAAATCATACTTTTAGGAGGATTTATTAACCTATATGTGTTAATGGATAACTAATATAGATTGAAGTTGTTAAATTTGATGTTTTGAAACTTTATAGTAAAATTAGTTGATGTATTAGTCGATCAATGTATCATATTAGTCGAACAATATACCTATTAATCAACCAATGTATTAATAACCAGTGAATCTGAATATTCAATGCACATTAGTTAACCAATATGATATACGAATCGACCAATGCTCTATTAACTAATCGTCGTAAATGTTAGTTCTTAGCTCTAATGGCTAGAAGGGTCCCAAAATCCTATAAATACACATTTTGTCATTAGTTTCATCATTAAGAAATATTTGAGTGCTTTTTACACATATTTCTAAGTGTTTTTAATTATTTGAGCATTCATTGTCTCATTTTGAGCGAGTGAGCCTTCTTAAAATTATCAAAGTGATAAAGTGAGCTACTTTTGATTTGTGAGCTTTTATTAAGTTTCTTGTTTATTATATTTGAGAGTGTTATAAGCAACACTGAGGCTGCTCTTCACGTTGGAAGAAGATTGAGTAAGGATTCCTCTTTACTAAATGAAGATTATATAAAGGTTATTTTTTGAATTTAAAAAAGAATTATAGTGAAAATACAAAATTCAAAAAGAGTGTTAAGAGTGGACATACGCAAAAATTGTTCAAAAATTGTTTGCCAAACTACCATAAATAAATTTACATTTTTGTTCTCTTACTGATTTACTTTATTAGTTAAGAGTTCTATTAAAGTTAGGAACTAACAATAACAACAACAACAAAAATAACACACAATAAGAATCTCACTGAAATATGAGGTCTTGGAAGGTTTAATAGTACGTAGCCTTACCCCTACTTGGTAGAAAGGCTGTTTTCAATAGACAAACATGTAATGCAAAATAATGATAATACACTGGGAGGAAATGGGTTCCCATAGGTAGGGTTCTTCACTCGAGATGGCATGAGGACTTTAATAAGGAAGTTAGATATGAAAAAGAGTCAGAGGGAGTCACTGATGTTTCTCGTTATGGTCCCTCAAAGGAGGGTAGTCTGCTAATTAATTCTAAGAAAAAACATATTATAGTTGACAAAGGAGAGGAGTCAGCGAAGATTGTTGTTGGTTCTTCACTGTCAATGAAGGATGGGTAGATAGTAAGTAAAAATTTGTTGAACCCAATGCAAAAAGATGGGATAGTTAATCCTGTTGATGGCAAGAACTTCATATCTTGTAAGGACTTAATTGTGCAATTGGAGGTTGGGAATTCTAAGATGGTTGATTGTTCTAAGATGTCTCTTGTTAAGTCCCCTGCTGGTTCTAGATTAACTACAAGCTGTTGGTCAAACATAGTGATTCTTTGAGTTGTGAAGAATCATATGTACAGTTGCATGTCAGGACATCTGAAGTTGTTACAAATAGCTTTTATGCAGAGGATGAAACTACTACTGTTGTCGCGGGTGTGCATATTAGTGCTGCGGATCTAGTTACTAGTGATGAAGACAATGGTAATCAAGTAATTGGTGTGAGGACTAAACAAGTTGTCACATATATTTCCCAGCTAAAGATAACTCAAGACAATTCCAGTGCAGAAAATGGGGAGAATTTAGACAATAGCACGAATGAGTTTGCTTCCAAATATTTGGAGCATTATTAGCGGATTAAGTGGACCAACATGCTAACTCAAGTTACAACTACTCGAAAAACTAAGAATCAGGAGACATGGGATATAGAACAAATAGAGGACCGTGATACCCCACTAGTTGTAGCCCATATCCCAGACATCTCTGGCGATTTTTGCGTGCAACCTAAATCTACAAAAAGGAAATCTGCTAGGAAGAGAAAGAAAAATCCCAAATACTAGAAATGATGAATGAGCTTTCCCATGAAGATGAAATTTTAGTGGTGCTTATAATTGTTTCTGCTATTATCTATTATACAGATAGTCATACTATCTCCCTTAGGGAGTTTTTGTTCTTAGATCATATTACAATATGATGGTCTTAAAGCCTTGAACTTGTTGTAACGTTGATTTAGTTTTGACTATAATAATATTCTTTTTTAATTTTTCAAAAAATAATGATAATACAATATAAATAAAAATGGATAGTTAAAAATATAAAAATATATAATGCAATAAATACTACAGTACATATATAACATGGTGAAGATTAACAATAAAAGATAAAATAAGTAAATAAATATATAAACAAGAAAAGACAAGTACAAGAATAAATTAAACTAGTCATTATACAAGAATAATTAAGCTAAGTAAGAAACTATTTCGGCTAAATAACTAGGAGGTCAGTACTACATAGTCAAAAAATTAAGGCTAACTATAAAATGAAAAGCTCGAAAAAATGATTAATAGACCTAAAAAAAGAAAATGAACTCTCTATGAGAGATCTTTTATTTAGTACGTCAAAGTTTTCTATTGCAGGCCATGTCCTCTATAAGTTTCAATAGAGTTGTATCATTTTTTATCACTTACTTCTAGTTCTTCTTATGCCTTTTTTTTCTTACAATCTCTAGGTACTATTTTCTTGCATCTTTTAATCATGCGATTACATTCTATAAACACTAAGTTAAAATTCGCCATTAAACTTATATTAAATTATCTTCTGATGGATAAACTAGGCACACCAACTGAATTTGAGAGAACAAAAGCAAAGGTTGTTAGTTTGAATGAAACCAAAATATTGAAAGTTGAAGGGAAAAATCAAGAGAACACCACAATAGTTGATAAAGTCAAGCACCACAATTGTTATAAAACTCTCAAGGGTGTCACCAGTCACATAGGCATAAAGACCAACACAAGATGAATGAATCAATTTCAAATTTGTGAAGAAAAATATAAAACTTTTATTTCTGAATCACACAAAAAATTACACCTTATAACCCCTATTTATTATAGAAAAAAACTCCTAATACTATTAGGAAACAATTTAGATAATATAGAATCATACTAAAGATCTGAAAGAAAACTTGTAGTACTATTAGGAATCAACATAGATAATATGGAATCATACTAAAGATCTAAAAGAAAACTCCTAGTACTATTAGAAAACAACTTAGACAATAAACAATACGGAATCAAACTAAAGATCTAAAAGAATAAGGAAGCTAATTTCAGAAGACTTGGTGTCCAAGTAAACAACTAATTTTACGTGTCCTCTGTATGCTCCTAAAATTTCAGGCCCAACAGATAAAGCTACACTTGGTTTCGAATCCAAAACTTGCAATCACACATGTACAACTGAATAATGAATTGTTTGTAAAACTCCAAAGCCCATTACCCCCTTGAATGAAATAATAATGTAAATTTAAATATAATGGCTTGGAGATAAAGTCCACTTGTGCTCAAATTTTCATCGTTCAAGTAAGGAGACAGATCACCAACATTGAATATAATAGAAACTCCATAATCTCCTGGAAGATCAATCTTGTATGCACTCTCTACAATTCGTTCAAGTACATTGAATGGTCCATCAGCATGAGGCATAAACTTATTATTCCTTTTGCTTAGAAATCTTTCCTTACGAAGATGAATCCAAATTAGATTACCAGGTTGAAACCTCGGTCACTTACGAAAATGATTAACACGAGCCTTGTAACTCTCGCTAATCTTTTCTATCTTTGAGCGAATCTGCTCATGAAGCTTCTTTATTGTCTCTACCTTAGCCTTTGCATCTATACTTATCAAGTCTTTCTTTGAAATAGAAAGTAAATTCATAGGGATGCAAGCGCTATAAACAAATTCAAAAGGAGAAACTATAGTATCGCATATTGGAGATCTATTACAAGCAAATTCAACATAAGAAAATTTTAAATCCCAATCTTTGGTGGTTTTACTCTCCAATCCACAAAGCAAGGCACCAAGATTGTGATTTATAACTTCAGTTTGGCTATCGTTTGTGGATGGTGAGGAGTGCTAAATAATAACTTTATTCTAATTAATTTCCACAGGGTCCGGCAAAAATGACTCAAAAACTTCAAATCTCAATCAAAAACAATGCTTTTTGGTACCCCATGAAGATGAATAATCCCTTTAAAGTACAAATTAGCAATATGAGAAGCATCATTAGTCTTATGACATGCAACAAAATAAGCCATCTTTGAGAAATGATCTATAACCACCATAATTGCATCCTTACCACATAGTGTGCGAGGTAATTCAACAATGAAATCGACACTAATATCCTCTTATGGTAGTTATGGAATAGGAAGAGATATGTAAAGTCTATGGTGAAAAGTACTATTTGCTCTTTGGCAAGTACCATACCGATTAACAATAAATTGCACATCACCAAGTATATAAGACCAGTAGAAGTGTTCTTGAATAATTTTATAAGTCTTTTAAATACCAAAATGGCCAGGAAGACCACCACCATGAGCTCCATGAATCAATCAATCATGAAAAGAGTCCTTGGGAACACACAATTTATTTCCTTTAAAGAGAAAAACATCTTGAATTACAAACTGGTCATGTGCACCTTTTTTGCAAATTTCAAATAATTAAATAAAGTCTCCATCCCCTACATAAGAATTCTTGATGATTTCAAATCCAATAAGCCTTGAATTAAGTATTGCAAGCATAGAATACCTTTTTGACAATGCATCAGCTATGACATTAGAGCGTCCATCCTTGTACTTTGATGAGAACGTAAAGGATTACAGAAACTCAACCCATTTAGCATGACGTGGATTAATTTTTTATTGCCCATTAATATGCCCTAATGCTTCATGATCACTATGTAACGCTAAAGGCTTAGGTCTCAAATAATGACTCTAATGATTAAGAGCCCGAACGATTGTATAGAACTCTTTATTATAAGTAGAGTAATTCATTTTAAATCCATTAAGCTTCTCACTAAAATAAGCAATAAGACTTTTTTTTCAAACAAGTACAACCCTAATTCTGACTCCACTAGCATCACATTCTACATCAAATAGCTCATTAAAATCATGAAGAGCTAATACAAGAGTGGAACACAACTTCCCTTTAATTAATTCAAATGCCTTTTATACAAAATCACTCCATTTGATTTTCCCTTTCTTCATACATTCAATAATCGGTGCCATAATATAACTAAAATTCTTCACAAATCTTCGATAAAAAAAAGCCAATTCATGAAAGCTACGCACTTCATTAATAGATTTAGGAGTTGGACATGATTTAATAGCATCAATTTTCTAATTATCAACAAAAATACCATCCTTAGACACATTATGTCTAAGGAATATGACGCTATCTATCATGAAAGTACACTTCTCAATCTTCCCATATAACTTCTCCTCTCTCAACACTTCAAAAAGCATTCTTAAGTGCGGCATATGCTCTTTACTACTCTTACTATAAACTAGAATATCATTCGAGTATTCAACAATAAATTTTCCAAGGAAAATTTGCAATACCTCATTCATAAGTCGCATGAATATGCTCAGAGCATTAGTGAGACCAAAGGGCATTACTAACCATTCATACAAGCCATACTTAGTTTTGAATGCAATCTTCCACTCATCACCTTCTCTGATTCGAATATGGTGGTAACCACTCCTTAAGTCTATCTTTGAAAAAACTTGATCACCATAGAGTTCATATAACATATCATCTAGACGAGGCATAAAAAAGCAATATTTGATGGTATTATTGTTAACTACACGATTATCAATACACATTTGCCACGAACCATCTTTCTTTGGCACAAGAAGAGCGAGTACAACACATGGTGACATACATTCACGCACTTATCCATATCTCATAAGCTCATTTATTTATCATTAAAGCTCCTTCGATTTTTCTGGATTACAGCTATATGTAGGCTTGTTAAGAAAAGGTATGCCTGGAATCAGGTCTATTTGATACTCGATCCCTCTAATGGGAAGCAAACATGAAGGAAAATCATCAAGAAATACGTCAGCATACTTATCTAGAATAGGCTTGAGATCTAGTGGTAAGAATCAACCAAATTTCAATAGACCTCCTTTGAAGCTAATACATATACTGCTTGAGATTTAGCAAATTCTTGAACAATCCCACTTTTCCTAATAATCAGATTCTTCCTTTTTGATTGCTCCATGTTTAGTTGATATATTCTAGAAGGAGATAAAGGTGCAAACACAATTCTTTTACCATCCTTCTCAATAATGTAGCAATTAAAGACTCCGTCATGTTGAGCTTTTCGATCATATTTCCATGGACGTCTTAATAAGATATGACATGCATCCATCAAAATCACCTCACAAAGTACTTAATCAAAGGAAACAAGTACCTGTTTCGTCATCATCAAATCACTCCCTTTATTAAGCCATCGAATTGTGTAAGGTCTTGGGTGTTTGAGAGTAGACAAGTTTAGTTTATCCACAAGCACCATGGAAGCTACATTGGTACAAAAACCACTATCGATGATCACGTTACATAGCCTTCCTTGCACCTCGCGTCTCGTATGGAATGATTTTTCATGTTGGGACTCACTTAGAGAAGGAGCAACCTTCAAAACACGTTGAATCATAAGAATAGGCCCTTCCTCATCACCTTCAACCACGTGCTCCACTCTTCCTTCGTAATCTCCTCCAGTATCTAACTCCTTTTCTCCCTCCTCTATGGACAAAGCATTTAGCAAAGCTTCAATTTATTGAAACTCTTGAATTGTCATGATTTTGTTTGTAGGACATTCAGATTGAATATGCCTATACCCATGACATTTAAAACAACACCTCTTATCCTTAGCAAGTTCTTTCATGCTCAAACTACCTTTTCCTTTCCAATCTTACTTCTTCTTGCTTGAATCAGCTTTAGAACTCAAAGGGATAGGAGTAGAAGGTGTCATAGGATTCTTCTGTTATGGAAATGACATCCAATCAAGTTTTTGTTAACTTACTGTTTAACACATAAAGCAAGTTTACACAAATCATTATAGTTACAATAAGGTTGTAATTCCACCTTATCCTTGACTTTCAAACTCAATCCTTCCAAAAACTGAACCATCTTCTGATTTGGATCCTCTTTTACACAATTCAATATTTTTAACTTCTCAAATTCATCAATATACTCATTAACAGAGCAAGTTTGTTTCAAAGTTGTTGCCTTTACATAATTCTCTTGCCTATAATTATCAGGAACATATTTAGCTTTGATCTCGCGTTTTAAACGAGTCCAGGTCTTAACTCTTCTTCCCCTTGTTAACGTCTCATATTGATATCATCATACCAAATTCCCGCTAAGTCGATTAGCTTAAGGATAACATAATTAAAACTTTCCTTGTTCGTAAAAGCTTTATACTCAAACATACAATCAGCTCTACGAATCCAATTTAAGGTAATTTTAGGATCACGCATACCTTCAAAATCGAGGAGTTCAAGCTCCAAATTGATCTTTGTATATGTAACCTCCACGTCTAGGATGTCTTGGTTGCTCCTCTTTTGATTCTTACTCCTCCTCTTCTTCTTTTTCTTGCTCCTTATCGGATTCGTCATAAGTCCTTTTGGATCTTTCACGTGATCGTTTTTGGGTTCTACCCTACATAAAACATTTCAACTTAGTATCTTGCATCTGCAAGTAGCCCAATTGATTGTTGATATCTTCAATTTGATCATAAATCCCTTCAATCTTACGATATAGCCGTCGATCTATTGCCCCCAAAAGAGCAAAATCATTGTCATTAGTTTTGTTGTTGTTGAATCTAATGTTTGTAGCCATATTCGCACCAACCTTGTAAAATTAAACTTGAACCTTTCGAGTTTAGGTAAGAGAGGCTCAATTATGGACCGTTAAAGCTTAAGAAAACCCTAATAATTGAGCTCTAATACCAATCTGATGGATAAACTAGGCACATGAATTGAATTTGAGAGAATAAAAGCAAAAGTTGTTAGTTTGGATGAATAGAAAATATTGAAAGTTAAAGAGAAAAACCAAGAGAACACCACAACAGTTGATGAAGCCAAGCACCACAATTGTTGATAAAGCTCTCAAGGGTGTTACCAGCCACACAGGCATAAAGACCAACACGAAAGAATCAATTTCAAATTTGTGAAGAAAAAGATTGAACTTTTATTAGTAAATCACAAAAAATACACCTTATAACCCTTATTTATAGTACAGAAAACTCCTAATACTATTAAGAAACAATCTAGATAATATATGATCATACTAAAGATCTGAAAGAAAACTCCTAGTATTATTAGGAATCAACCTAGATAATATGGAATCATACTAAAGATCTAAAAAAAAACTCCTAGTACTATTAGGAAACAACTTAGAGAATACAAAATCAAACTAAAGATATGAAAGAATAAGAAAATTAATTTTGGAAGAATTGGCCTCCAAGTAAATGACTAATTTTACGTGTCCTTTGCATACTCCTAAAATTTTAGGCCCAATAGACAAGGCTTCACTTAGTTTTAGATATCCAAAACTTGTAATCACATATGTATAACCGAATATTGAATTATTTGTAAAACTCTGAAACCCAATGTCATCTTGCACTAATTATCATGTAAATTTAAATATAATGGCTTGGAGATAAAGTCCACTTGTGCTACAATGTCCTCTTCCTTACGTGGATGATCCATTGAATGCTTTTAATTAAAAGTTTATTTCTATCACAAACTAGATGTTTAGTAATATCATAATCTCAATCCACAAATTAGTGATCAATCATGAGGGACTAAATGCATTCCATGAATTTTTTTTTTGACAAAGGAAAAAAGAAAATGTATTAGCAGAGAATGAAAGTAAAGCTTACCAGAGGGTCCAGGAGAAATGGATTTCATGTTAGGAAAAAGAAAATGGAGGAAAATACTGTGCATGGGATAATGTTTATTTCGGCGGGAAATTTCAAAATGCTGATTATGAAAATAATAAAAATATTTTAAAGCTCCAAATAGGAAATGTTTTTGCTTTCTTTGGCTCCTCACCAGAGACGTTGATGGACTACTCCCTACACAATAACTCCGGCAAATTCCCCAGATTCAAATCCCTCAACGTTCTCGTTCCCCCGCACATCCGATACCTTAGCGCCGATGATGGAGGCGGACTATCTTCATTCTCATCGTCTGGTTCTCCGGCAATGAGTAACAAGTCCTCCGGCGGCACCGCCGGGCATAGGAATTCGTTGTTGTCGCCTCTGTCTGCTGTGGAGAATGCGACGTCGCCGGTGTTGACATACGGCACACCTCTGGAAGAGGATGTCTTGGTTATGGATGAGCTGGCGTCTGCAGACAGTGGCCATGGCGGTGGTGGCGGAGGAGGAGTGAGGGTATTGAGATCTCTTCTGTCGAATTCCGGAGGGTCATCGTCTAGTTCGACGCCGTCGTCCTCTTCGTCGGCGAATAGCGCTTTCAAGACTGAGCTTTGCAGATCTTGGGAGGACTTTGGACGTTGCCGCTTCGGCTATAAGTGCCAGGTCCCTTTCTCTCTCTATTTGGTCATTTTCAACGAAAGGAAAAGAACAATTTGTGATCCAACCAGCAAATTCTTGTTACTTGCAGCACTATTATTATTGTCTCGCTTGAAGTTGAATGTTTTGAAGAGTTTACGTAGATTCGGCTGTCATTGATGGTTATTTTTCCGTTTTTCATTGGAAAGAATCGAAAAGGATAACAAGAAAAAATAAAATTTCTGAATCAAATGTACTTAATTAAGTGCGATTAGGATTCGCTACATGCTTGCTATTTATGTCGATCACGGTTGTAGCTTATCTCTCAAATTCTTTATGATTAACGCGGTTAATTGTGTGGTCAAATTTCAGTCCACAACCACAGATTGGCAGTTGATGGCATAACTGACTATTTGCTGGCTATGACCTCCTTTTCTTTCTTGATCTCTGGAACGGGTGTAACTACAATGCTTCAATTTTCTGCTTTGACTGCACAGTAAATGAGCCGTGGCCATCCTTTTTGGCTTCCAAGGCTGATTGACTTTGGTTCTTGGAATGCTGACATATTTAATTCCTCATTTGCAGTTTGCACATGGTAAAGAAGAGCTTCGTCCAACGCATTTCCCCATCAAGAAAAAAACTGAGGTGTAATCCCTGTCCTACATCTGGAGAAACAGTAATGGATTCTATCTTTCCCCAGCATTGACAACTAAATGATAATTGTTGTTTATCTGTTTAAAGGCACACGGTTGCAAGTCTTCCCTGTATGGCTTAAAGTGTCAGTTTCATCAGATGATCGTGAAAGAGGCAGCTGCAACAAGAAGCCAAAAAGCATCCTCTGAAATCAGCAGCACCGGTCTTGCTTTCACCTACAAATGCGAATCTTCTAGCAAGGACGATACCCGAACCCGTATTACTCCACACTCAGACAGGACCCCAATTCTTTTCAAACCAGAACGAAATAAATCCTCCCTTCCCAATATCGAATCTGAGGACTTTGGGATGCTATTGGCCGACATTACCGCCTTCAACAATTGGACACCATTCGATGATGGCATTGAGATCATCTTACCTTCTCAAATTGTCTTGTTTCCTTCAAGGGAAGATGTTGATGCCTATATTGATGATGTTCTTTATGGTCCTATCTTAAAGAAGCGGTTGCCTGTGTTTACCGAAATTTGCCCAGAGTAATATCCTGATTGCCTAAGGAAATTTACCTTAGAATCAAGGCAAAAAAACATATTCTTGTTGTGGTCCATTGTCATGTATGCCTTAATAGGGCTTACCTGTGTCACTGCTACTTTAGATTCGTATTAGCATATTACAGAAGATTGACCTTCATCTGTGTTGAGTAAACATGTATACAGCTACCAGTATTACTACTCGTAGCTTTTGGAGATGTATAACTGTACAGACTTCCAAAGAAAATGATACTGATATACTTGAATTGATTCTTAGGTCAGCCATGGTACGCTTCTCTGTACTCGTTTTATCTCTAGCTGGTCAATGTACGCCCTTATTGCGATACGTAGGGTTGTGATTCAAGGATTCATTTATTGCTGTTTGGGCTGCGATTGAAGAAGCTATTTCGGCAAAGACAATCCACTATATATGCCGGTACGTTTACGAAGAAGAATATGAAGCTGGTGCATCTATTTCTAGGATAAAAAATTTTCTAAAAAGCATGAAGAAACTGAGCAAATTGAAGGAAGAAGAATTATTTGGGTTCTTTTTCTTTCCAATTTGTTGCTTTTGGGGAACACGTAACCTAAAAGATCTAAATCCTGCTTGGTATACATCGTTCCCAAGTTGAAGAACATACCGTTCTCGACAATAACAAGACGAATCACCAATGCGATTCCCCTCTAGGCAATTTTCTACTGTTTCTCACTCGAAACGAGCTAGCAAGATCTGCATGCACTATACGAAAGTGGAGGAGCTCATAAATCTCTATATATTAAGGAAACAAACAACTTAATGAACTTTACAATATGCTGAATACATACTATACAGAGAGTAGATAGTAGAGTTGCCTTTCTGTACAATCTGCAAATTCTAAACGTGAACAAGCTGTTGCATACTTTTATTTACAACAAACATATTGAATCTACTCTAAATTAACTTTATACGGTGGAACTATAAACAATCAAAAAATATGGCAAGGCAAAAATCCTAGGGAAAATGAGAGATTTTGCCCTTGTTGTAAAGAACTTGAATAAGCATTCATAGCAGTCCAGGTAGTACATAGTCATATATGCTGACCTCCTCCTGATGACCATGAATCTGATCAAAATGGTTGCCATAGAAAGGATAAGGCTCAACGTCCAGTAGCCACGACTCATCAAATTCTTGAAATGCTACCGTATCAGCTTCCTGTAGATTCGCCGACAAATAATCTGACGTGGGGTCATCGAAGAATAGCTGCTGACTGATGTTGGAGCATGGATTGTTACAGATTTCGAATGAAGTAGAGTCAAGTGATGGTTCAAAAGACATGTCCTCCGTGAAGCTGCTTTCTTCAGGGTTTCCACGATCTTCCTCAATATTGTTCACTACGGCCAAAACTTTGTCATGGTCATCAGCAACCGGCTTCGGTCTAGTGTGAACTGCAGGTACTGAGTTTGATGATGATGATGATACGAAAGTAGTATTGGTAGTTTCATTGTTACCGGTTAACTCTTGAACAAGCCTCTTGAATCTTGAGCTGTCAGTGATGTAGACCTTGGGACGCATCACTTTTATCAAACTGTTGATCAGTTGTTTATTTTCATTCTTCGATATTTTCAGGGACGACGCTGCTCTTTTACTCACTTCCTTCCCCATCCTTGCACTGTTCGTTACTTTGGAATTGCCTGCCACTTCCACGTTTATCCCCTTGCTTATATAAGTCGAGGTTGATGCATTTGATAGAAACTAAGTCACCATACTTTTATATTGAAGATATGTGTGTGTGTTTGAAGATGGTATAGGAAAAGAACAAGTCACAGTTCTTCAAATAAAGATGTTGAAAATGATGTGCTGATTGATAATGCTATTATCTATTTTTAAAAGATGTCTATATATGCCAACCAATCTGTAACTTTCCAAGCTATTTTCTCTCGGTTTCAGAATGTGACTCATCATCGAAGGGAAGATGCTAATTCTTGTACTTAAGTTCGGGATTTTGACGTTGGTCAATTCCATCGTGTTGCTTTTAAGGTAATGTGTAAGCTAAGTGAATAGAGATATGACGATTAACCGTGTCTGAGGGAGGAGAACATTGAGGGCACGCAGCTTACTGTGCTAAAGATTGTTAGTCCATCATCTTCCCTATATTACAACAATAAAAAAGATTTTTTTGGGGTATATATGCTTTTAAGCACTTTATTTTCCATAACAACAAAATTTTAAATTTTATATAATAATTTAAATAATTAAAAAGTTCCATAATTCTTAAAAATCTTATTTCAACTACTTAAACTGTCATATTTTTGCTAAATGTTCTTAATATTAAGAGGAAAAGAAATGAACACTAAAAGCAAATTCTTACTTGCTAAGAAAAAACTTAATTTGATTCGAAGGTTCATACCAATTGGTTATTTTACTCTTCTTGAGATAACTCACAAATAGGAACTTTGGTGATTGGAAATGATCCTTTGAAAATGATATGAATGAGTCGGTATCAGAACAAATCTGCTATTTTGCATGTCCACATCCAATGTGAATCCACGTCAAGAACTTTGGCCTTTACATGTCTTTGATTGGAACCTCTGCAATAATGTATATTTGACGCTTCTCCAAGTCATTTAGTATCCAAAGAATTATGTCATTGGACACGTCTTCAGAAGAAAACTACATTTAGGAAATATTTTAATTAATTAACGGAATAATATATTTATTGTTTTAGGTTACCAAACTATTTGATGATATACTTGGACCTTAGAAGGCATGTTTTTCTCCGCATTACGAGTGCCGACCGCATGGAAACCATTGTTTTAAACATCGAAACAAAATTTAAATAATTAAAAAGTTTAACCAGTATTATATTATTATAAATTTAACTAAAGATCGAATAAAATTAAAATTTTGAAATATGGTTAAAAGAGATTATTTTTATCGTAAAAAAATTTAAAGTTTAATAGAAAAATATATTATTAAATAAAAATTAAATCTATTTGTTTTAGTTTATAAGAACTCGTTAATTAATAAAAATTGTCTGATTAATTAATAAATTAATCAAATTTTGACAATAAAAATATTAAAATAAACTTAAAAGATTAAAAACCAAACAAAAATTTGAACAATTTAATATTTTTATGATTGAATCGATCGAATCGGTTGAATTTTTTGATCATCGATAAAAACTACATTTTCGTAACCTTTTTATTTAATTATGTAACATCATGATGAAAGACCCCCATCTTTTATTAGGAATTGTTAGTAGTTAAAAGTTCTTGATACGTTTTCACGTTTTGAAAAGCGATTTCTTTTTATTAAGAAATGTCTCCGATTTTAAATACCTCGTTTTCAATTGAAATTATAACTTTAGATGCTCATATTATCTATTAAAGTTACAAAAATTATTTTATTTTAGTGAATATTATTTATCTTATGTTAAATATTTTCAGTGCTTATGTTATCTTTAATTGAAGTTCTGCAGTGTGATACATATAACAGGATTTAGAAAGCGTTTAAAATATATATTATTACTCTGAGACTCAATCCTGACTTGCTAAAATTTTAATCCTTGGTTACGATATTAAGAGTGGAATGCCTATCACTACACAACACCTCCAAGTTCAATATAAAAGGGTACCAGTGATGAGTGAACACATATGCTGTCGGTAAGACCAACTTCCGTATTGAATGGCATTGCATTAGAGGTTATTCACTTTATGAACATCCTAATTCAACTATCGATCATATTAAATTTGACGTGACTTACTATCCTACTTTTTTCTAAAATTGGCTAGACCGTAGGAGCAAAATTTGGATTTATTTAGAAAAGTACACGTGTGGCGTTTGTTTGCGGTCCGAAAAGCAAGCCCAACGGAAAATCTAAAAAGAGGAACGGACCCAATTTAGCTGGAAGTCATAATCTAATTAGATACCAAAATCCATCCTCAGTTGGCAAGGGCAGGGACGCCGCATCCCCCGGCGTCCCTGCCCCCAACCCAAGTGTTCGTTCAAACTTGAAAACAAAATTATGAGTTGAGGTAAAATCTCAATTATCAACATAAAACTTGTATGCCAAGAAAAAGAGACACTTGTCACTTCATAGGAAGTTGCTTAATGAGTGTTTTTCCCTCCTTGTGTGAGTAATCTGGAACAACTTTTTTATTTAAGGATAAGGCCATATTATTGGACTATCTTCAATTTTGTGTGTCCGTAACATTTCTAGTTTTCAATCAAGACCTAATTTCTTTTGATTGACGTCAATTAGTTCAGGATCTCCTTCAAAGCTATATCAGATTCTTAATAATAAGGATTTTGGGTATTTCTTACTAATCACTCAACATTAGAATGTATAATACGAATTAGAAGGATGAACATTGCCTAATTTAATCCAATGCTTAATTGGTTAGGAATAGAAAGAATAAAAATTAGAAAGAGTCAAACCTCAAACCAATCAAATCCAAACCTAAGTGGATGAAAATAAAATCCCAGTAAATAGAGCAATATGAAGTAACAAAGGCGAAGTTGTGAGTGAGATTCAGAAAACAACATATAACACGTATGTCTTTCGTCTCTTTCTGCCCGTACTGACACTCCCATCAATCACGAAAACACTTTTTTTTTTGTTATCATTCCTTTTTTCTTTTACGCTCTAAAACATTCAGGCCGTGACACCCTTCGCTCCTCTTCTTCCAGTTCTCTTTGTTTCCGTTTTTCTCTTTTCTCCCTGTTCAAGCCGCTGAATTTGTTTGGAAATCAAAATGTTGAATCTCAGTTCAAGTTTCTATCTTTTGGAGTTTCTGATTGTTACTGTAGCTCTCGCTTGCGTCGATGCGGCTCTTGCCTTCATTGCTTTTTTTCAGGTATTATCTTTTACTGCATTCTCTCTGTGTAACCTTTCACTTGTTCTTCTTCATCTCCAATCTCGGATTCTGATATTGGCTACCTTCTGGTTATGCCTGATTGCATGCACACACAATTGCGTTTGCCTTTGTTCTTCAATGTACTTCAGTTGTCTTTCGAGGAGTTCCCTTCATGTTGACCAAAATTCAGGCTGAAAGTTTCGTTATTTTTACTATTTTCTTTTGTGTGTTCTATTGTTTGGCAATCGGATTTCTTGGAAAAGGAAATGCTGAAAGGGTTTGTTTACTGGGGCTTCTTAGTTGTTTCGTTTTCTTTTGCGTCCTTACAATTTTTCAGTGGAATGTTCCGCGAATATTCTTTGGACACAATTATGTGGTGAAATGTGCGAGAGGGAAATATGGTTGTTAAATGATTGTTTTGCATTGTGATAGATTGGTTAGACTTATTTCTATCTTCGTACTTCTGAATGCAAGAAATTTATTAATGTTGCAGAAAATTTAATTACAGAAACTACATATTGACTGTATCGTCTAGATATTTGTCGACTTAATCGAGACTGGTTCATTATGTGAACAAAGGATTAAGGGACCTATTGACAAACTTTTTATTAGGACTGCGATGGCTTCTGTCAATCTATTTGGTTGAGCATATCCTTAACTTACTAGTCAACCTTGAGTGCATGTCGAAGAACCTTATATAGATGCACATTTAGTTAAAATATGGAAGATTGGTCCATACTTTTAGTTTGGGATGAGGATGCTATGATAAAACCGTTGCATGCTAAGGTAGCAGTGAAAGGCCTTCTCTGTGTTGTAGTTGTTATCCACCATTACATTGTATCTTCTACTAACTTACAGAACACTTCCCTATTTGTCTTCCATTGCAAGGTTGAAAATGTATTGAAATTTATCACAGAGTTGTGTTAGTTATTTTAGAGGCCTTATGGCCCATGATAAAAGCTATTTGAGATGCTTTGCATAATGATTTTGTTTACTAGCTCATTGTCAGGATGGTTGATCATTCTGCTATTAATTTATGTCGGTGATTTGGGACACTGGTTCTGACATAGTGTGGCTCTGTTTTCCCAGCTGACAAGGATTCAATTTCGGACTTGGCAAGTTGGATGGACACGTCAAAAAGTAAGCAATAGCTGTGGCCACTGCATGCAAATCCATTCTGTTGGATTAATATAACTGATAAAACCTATCTTTAGTATATCCATTTTCATAAGTAGTGGCCTTTCCCTCTGGTGGC
>JANIIA010000002.1:23041908-23056946 GCA_027478495.1 Erythroxylum alaternifolium
AGAAATATTTTTGCTTTGCTAGCTAACAGAATGATGAAAAAGAGGTGTGAAGCCTTCTTGACGCATGTTGTGGATGCGTAGTTTGGCGTCGAGCTTGTAAATAGTTTTCATGGGTACTGGAGATATCCGTGTCTAATTCTTTCCTGTCTGTATCAGGTAACAAATGATAAGACCGTGACCTGAAACTTGGAGAATTTTCTTTTGTTCACAAAAAAGATCAATACGCAATGGTTTCAATTTTTACTGTTCATATGCTGTGGTCCATCATATTAATTCCAAGTCACCAAAAACAGTCCAACTGATTGTCACATATCTGGACATTGAAGTTATTAGGATCTGTGGTTAGCTAAATGGTTTAAGGTTTGACGGATCTGAACATTTACTACCGACTTGTTCATTTTTAAACAGTTTGAAAGGTACTAAGGTTCAACTGTTGATATTTTTTTTTTTGAAAAGTTAAAAATGTATTAATAAACAAATAAGGAGAATGTCTCCTGTTCAATACAAGCTACAAAGAGCAACCTTCATCCTTGTATAGGATCAAAACAGCACCGAATCAATTGGTAAATGTTAACGACGAAGATTGTGGTTATCCTGGATAGGGATGGCAATTTTGGCTTCGCCGGTTTGGTTCGGTCACTTTTTAGCCCAAAATTGACAGACCGTAGGTGAGCCACAGGCTTACCATAATCTACTCGGGTCGAGTCACTAGCTGGCTCGGCCTATTTTGACCTGGCCGGTTTAGTTCGGTCAATTTTTAGCCCAAAATTAACAGATCATAGGTGAGCCACAGGCTTACCATAATTTACTCGGGTCGAGTCACTGGCTGACTCGGCCTATTGTCATGTCTAATCCTGAATTATACATCTTTTGTAAGCGCGAGAGTAAAGATTAATAAGGCCAACTTTTTCAGGGCAATAAAAGAGCAGCGTCGCAGTCTAACCGCATAAAAGAGTGAAAGCCACCAATTTTGTTTGTTTTGTAGTCCTTTCTTACCTACCCACCCAATCGAAAGTCCGTGATTCCAACATCCTCGGACTGTTCTGGGGTTCTGCTTTGGTCTCAATAATTTTCACAATTCTCCTCTGCTTTCAGATATTCTGAACTAAAACGCCTACCAAGGTTAATTTTTACTGATTACTAAGGGGAACAAACATAACGCTTCGATTATCTTCCTTCTTCTTCTTCCTCCTACCGAAGGTCCAAAACTTCGTTGCTGTTATTGATGTCAGATTACTTCCCTCCAGAAGTGTTGGTTGAGATCTTTTTAAGGCTTCCTGTTGAATCACTTCTTCGCTTCATATGTGTCTGCAAGTCATGGTACTGTCTTATAACTGATCCTACTTTCGTTTCTCTGTATACCCAATTCGCTGCCACCAACAACCACAAGAATGCCAATCGATTTATTATCAGGCGCTACTCTAAAGTTCAAGGGAAAGAGACTTTCACCTTGAACTTTGATGATGATGGCTCACTGGTAGCAACTCACCAGCTTAATTGGCCTTTTAAAAGCAGTCTGGATTATTTTCAGATTGTCGGTTCCTGTAACGGGTTGCTTTGCTTGACTGAACAAAGGGGTTATCCCCAATCCATAATTCTATGGAATCCTTTGGTCAGAAAGTTTGCGAATGTTCCGCTTAAGCACAAGATTGATTCTCGCTGTTTCGATGCGGTTCTTGGGTTTGGATTTGATTCGAAAAGTATTAATTACAAGGTTGTGAAAGTTGTATATTTTGTTGCTGATTATCCGTCTCAAGTGGTTTGGAGAGAGGTTGAGATCTTTGACCTGCGTTTGGGTGCTTGGAGGAATAGTAAAGCCACGGTGACCCCTTATCCTGATTTTGTTATAGACAGAAGCTCACAGCAGGCATTTCTGAATGAAGCTATCCATTGGGTCGGTTGTACTTTGCCAAATAAGGAGTTGGGCGGTCAGCAAAAACTGGTTGTGGCTACATTTGATGTATCCAATGAAGTATTTGGACAACTGGAGTTACCGGAAGAGACGGCCAACTTAGGCTACAGAAACAAAATGAGCCTTTCTGTACTTGGGGGATCACTTTCTTTGATTTGGTACAAGAATGTGTGGCCGGAGCAGCACTCCTCAATTTGTTATATTTGGGTGATGAAAGAGTATGGTGTTTTAGAGTCTTGGCTTAAACAATACAAAATTCATTTAACGTGTGGAGTCTCTAAGGCATTAGGCCTTAGGGGAAATGGTGAAATTCTACTGGTGATGAGCCATGGGTTGCTGGTTTCGTATGATCCTGAGAGTAACAGGATTAGTCCATTAGATATTTGTGGTGATCCCTACTCATTTTTCTTGGATACTTATGTTGATAGTCTGTTTTTATGGAAGGGACTGAATAAAGTCAGGCCAGAGTTCTTGTCGTAGACGTCCACAGTAGATCATTGGTATTTGTTGCATGACATGTTAAACAAAACCAATAAGGATGCAGGAATCTTCAAAGAGTAGGCAAGGTAGATGCTGTAATTGATTCTTATGGCTTTCATTAATCTGAAAATTTTGTTTCTTCTGTGGTATATAAGTTTCTTAAGCTACCAGAAACAATATTTTTGAATTGTTATTTCCATGTGGGTAGCTTCACTTAGTTATCTGTTTTAAAGGCTAGTTATAGTCTTCAGATAACAATAATTTTGTTCTGGGTGCGATATTCGATCTCCTTATGTTTGCTAGTTATGGGTGAAGATTTTCCAGTCACCTATTTGATGCACTATGAAGAATGCTTGATAAAGAAAAGGACCGAATGAACAGTTGCAATTGCATATTCCTAATACGTATCATTGCCTCCCGATATCATCTCCACCAAATTTACAGATGAAGATGCATTTGCAGAATTTCAAAAGATTGTTTGCTATTAGGTTAAGCAACTCATATGATATTGACACGTCCTAAAAAATCATTTGGTTGCATTTGTCGTTGTTGCACTCATCTTGTTTGATAGTAATCGTGTCTTAATTTGTGGCGTTTGTCTGTTTCTTACCAGTGAATCTTGTTTTATAGTTTTTCTTATCTTGTATTGCCTTCTAAGGTTTGGTTAAAAATTAGTTGGGGAACGTAAGTTTCTGTTGGTTCAAGTTGTCGTTAATTTGGGGCAGATTCAGAGGCTTCCAGATTGAATTGTTCAGGGACAATGCTTTTGTTTCCTCTTCCCACAGCCCTTTGTCTTATGCTGGTTTGGTTTGGTTTGACGTCCAGTGACTGGAAGCCTTATGTTCTTCTCAGATTCGCTTTAAGTTTGCTTCTATCTGTCCAGATTGTGTAAAGAGCTTCAGGCTTTTGGTACGCAGAGATGGTGGATATATCTAGTTCAGCCATTATTTTCTCTTCTTTGATCCGAGCTTTAAGTTTATGAAGGATGGTTTTGTTTCTAATACTCATGTGTTGACGGCTGCTCATAAAAGTCATTTCTAATAACTAACAAACATGGTATTGCATGAAGTTTGGTCTTTCTAATATGGAGCTTGTGGATTGTATGGCCTAATAAATTGTCATTTATGGCATCTTTGGTTATAAAGTATGGTGGCTTGAACATTTAAGGTACATGGCTTTACAATCATACATGTTTACAAGCAGTACTATAGGTTTTCCTTTCCACAAAATCAAGATTGATGCTGAAATTGCTTTCTTTTTACTCCCAGCAATACTACTATTTTGGTGTTTTATTAACAATCAGCTGACCTGTGTTTCTTCTGTATAAATTGTAGAAATTCTGGATATGTATGGGAAAGAGAGGATGCAAAGGGAATTAGAGGAGAAGGTTTATTGAAGAAGCAATACATATTAATGTGTTTTCATATGCATTTGTAAATTATGAAGATTATATGTGTATGTGTGTATGTTTTCATTTGTATGTATTAATTGTGAGGAGTTATAGTAGCTCAAACAACTAGTACAAAATGTTATAGCTTGTAATTTGAGCACAAATATCTTGTATTAAAACAAATAAAAAGTATTATTGTTATTTGTAAAAGATCCATTTTTTGTTGTAAAATAAGGCAAAAAGTGGGTGTATTTTGCAATGAATAAAAAACTCAACAGGTGTACCGGATTTATCAATAAAAATTTTAAATTTTTTTATCTTTTCGATTTGATTTATTTTAATAACGTTAAAAATTGGTTAAATTTTTTATAAATAAACCAATTAGTTAATTATTATTTAACTTTTTGTAAATTAATAATTTTTATAAATTAAAATAAATCAATTTTATCTTTTTTAATTAAATTTTAAATTTTATTTAATTTTGAATCGATTTTATGATAATCTATTATTAGTTAAATTTTTTAACTATTAATTTTTTATTTTATCAGTTTAATTTTTGATTTTTAGAGCATTAGTACTTTAAAATGAATGCAAAGATAAGTCAAACAAATAAATTTATGAATGATATGTTTAATTTACTTTGAACTAAAAAACCAACGATACTAAATAAGTGTGTTTGTCAAGTAGGGATAGAATCACTTTGCCGTTAAAATCCTTCGTCATCTCTCGTCTGCACTGCGCACGCTCGCCTTGTTTGTACAAGTCGGGATGAGACTAGAGTTACAACCTCCTTTCTTTTTGGGAAAAAATAAATAAATAGTAAATACTGTATAATAAAAGGCTAAAAGTACAGGGAGAATGAGTTGGCGGCAGCAGAGCATAACAGCAGCAGAGGCGGGTGGTGATGGGGGTGCTCAATCACTAACGCTCGACGCCATCTCCGATTATTTCTCCCTTCCACTTTCCGATGCCGCTAACTATCTAGGTCTAATTTAACTCTTTCTTTCTTCTACATCTTTTCCCTTTTAATACTAAAGCTAAGAATCTTTGTGTTTTTTTTGGATTAAAAAAAGAATCTGTATTTGTTTTCCGACTCTTTATTCAGGTGTATGTGTAAGCGTGCTTAAGAAAATCTGCAGGGAAAATGGGCTCGAGAGGTGGCCTTATAGGAAGGTATAACAAATTCATCAGATTTATTTATTACTACGTTTGGGATTTGGTAATTTGCTTATTTAGGGATATCTCAAAGTGCAGGTTTTAGCTGGGAAAAGCATTGAAGACATCCTTAGGTCACTAGATGCTACTTCTGCACTTGGGTATGGTTTTAACTTTGTTCCTAACCCACATCTCTTCTTTTCTTGTAAGATCCTTAATTAGGGTTCTTTTGTTATTCGAAGACAAGGTGACACTATGTCTCCTCAGAAAGTACAGCAGCAGCAGCAAGGTGTGACTCCAAGTTTAACGATCATCAAGGGAATGGATGAGTTTAAGTATGGGTTTCCACTAAACGGCTTATCAGTTGCTTCAAACAGATGGTGGGGCACCACTGCCACTTCTGGTGATGCAGATGAAACTCACACCCATCAAGACGACAAAAATCAATCTGAAAATAAGATGAATGATACATCTGAAAATGGTTGGAAAGAGACTGAAACGGGCGCTGCTCTTTTAACGGCCGCAAGGAAAAGATCTGCCAAGGAAGGACGGGAAGCTCTTAAACTCGGAGTACGTCGCTCAAGTTACGGAGGCAGCAAACACAAACCACTGCTTCGAAGAATATTTGGATCATCATTGCCCCACATATGAATGAATTAATCTGTAGCTCCATACATTACTACTGCTTAACTCGATGTTTAGTCTATCTGCTTCTCTTTTGTTTTTTGTTTATTTGTTGTGTTTTTGCCTAGTTTTAACATTGCGCATACGGTACTAGTTTCATCTTATATTTTGGTCATTATACATTTGTAACAGGTTTGGTCCGAGTTCGATATTCACCCCAGATGTTGGATAGTATGTTGCCCAAACTAAGCTTGTTTCCACGTCTCTATTTCAGGAAAATCAGTTCTTAGATGTGGGAATGATGATCGATATTTATTTTGATGACAATCTTTTCATACAAAATGCTACAGAATTATTTTTATATCATTGCAGGGGTGATAACGGTGTTAACTTACATGTACCGTACCCACAAATTCAAGTCCAAACTTCACTTAAAATCTTGGAAATAGGACGATCAGGTGCAAAATCTTCCAACTCTCTTAGCTGTGCAAGTGCTGCAGGCCTTGGAGCTCCATGCTCCAATTCAGACTCTTCAATAATTTCCCTTCACCATTCATCTGCAACCTGCAAACAAAAACATTGCTAGTTTCTCAAAATCCGAAACCGGATCCCATCCGTCTACTGCCAAATCTATATGAAATCATGGAAGAGAGAGGGAGGGAGATAGGAATCCAGCATAACTGAGCTTTGGAAGTCTTCCCATGCCAATTTCATCTTCACGATAACCGGATTTGGACCTGAAGTCCTGAACACAAGAGTACCCTTCGCATAAATGCCAAAGTATTGGGTGAAGCATAAAACTTAGTTACTTGACTAGATGGCAAAATATTACACAATGAAGTAGGAGCATGTATGCTTATAAGTACTACATGACAAGACAAACATAAAGAGGTTTAGTTTCAACTCTAAGGGCCTTTCATTCAGTATCACCAACCCTAGGCAACTAAACTTTTCACGGGTGACAATTCTGTCGCCTGCAAGGATTCTACTATATAAACCTTCAAGTTTAAGTAGCCACGATCAAATGCGCAACTATACTGTACTAACCTGCTCTAAAAGAGCCATGGTATTCCGCTGCTGAGTATTTATAAGCCATTTGTGGAAACGATAATCTAACAAATCGTTGCCCCTCTCTCCGCGTAGCTTAGTCACTGCTGTTCGCAATCAGCTGAAGTTCCAAAAGCTTCCAACTTCGGAAACTGGAGAAAGTTTCCATCATATATTTGTACAAATCAATATTTTCCTAACATAAAAATGGAATAAGATTTCAACTTGGACTGCAAGGAAAAGAGAAAAAAGGGCTTCTCATTCAGACAAGGATCATATCGCCTCAGCACCGCTTAAGAATCAACAAATGAGAACAGCAAAACTACAAGAAGGAGAATGATAAAGAAAATAAATTAAATTGTAATATCACAGATGTTAAGAAAAAGGGAAAGACAAAGAAGATGATTCTACCTTGATTGCCTCATCAGCCAGTTTCAATCAGCTCAAGTGGATCTTGATTTATCTTGCCACAAGATCTACTGCTACTTAGGTAGTTGTAGGTAATATACATGAGGAAGTCCAGAAACAGGCTTTTTTCAGAAGGTGGTCTTGAGGGCTTCGTGTTATTTTGCATAATAAGGCGGTAGGCTCTATCCATTATCTTATATGAGACATCATTGAAGTCAAAGGAAATTTCTGTCAACTTCTGGCCCCATATGAGCGTCCTCTCAGGCATCCCTTGCTTGCAAAAGTGAGACAATAAGATGTTAGTCGTGACAACATTTGGAACAAAAGCCATCTTCATCAATTTTGCAGTTAAGATCATGGCACGGTCCAGAATATCTGTACAAACAGCATTCAGCACGGTGTTGTATGTTACTGTGTTTGGAACAAGACCCGCTGCAATCAGCTCATCCAGCACAAAGACAGCTCGACTTATTTTTCTACTGCGACAGAATCCATGAATCCGAGTGTTATAGGTGGTCATATCAGGATCCCATCCACTAGCATACATTATATTCACCAACTCATCTGCACTAGCCATGTCAAATGCTTTACAATATCCACCAATCAAAGTATTGTAAGTGACAATATCTGGAGTCAAACCGATGGTATACATATCTGTTAGTGCATTAACCGCAGCCTTCATTCTTCCCTCTTTACAGAGTCCATCAATGATGATATTCATAGTAAAAATATCGGGAAGAAGCCCCTTTTGCCTCATCTGCTTCTCCAATTTCAATGCTTCACAAAGATTCCCACATTTGCAAAATCCATTAATCAAAGAATTGTAGACAAAATTGTTGGGTACATAGCCTTTTCTTGACATTTCTAAGAACACATCATATGCGTCCTCCACCAGACCTGCTTTACAGAGGCCATTGATAAAGGCTGAGAAGGCAACACTATCAGGACTTATTCTCCTTTCTTTCATTTCATTCCACAGATTATAAGCCCCATTTGTGTCCCCAGTCCTAAAATACTCGTCCAATAGTACAGTAAACGCTGCTTTATTGATGGGAAAGACTTTCTCCATCATCCTATTTAGAAGTTCCCTCGCATCTTGCAGTCTCCCTTTCTTGGACAAGCCTATAAGTAGAGAGGTGAAAGTTGAAGATGAGGGGATTAATCCAAATTTAACCATTATATTGTACACTTTATGAGCATTCTCTTCCAGTCCTACCCGACCATAAGCTACGATTATGGAATTAAATGCAATTACACTCGGGGGTGTTCCTTTCTCAAGCATATCTTCCAACAATTTAGTAGCTTCATCCAACCTACCTGCCCAACACAAACCAGCAACAGAAATGTCGTGCCGTGAACAACCTGGAAGTATATTCGACGCTGACAAATCCCTTAACAAACTATCACCATTCTCTTCCTTTCCATATCTGTAATGCCCTGCAACCAAAATATTAAATGTTGTGCCATCAGGTGCTATACCCCTATTCCTCATTTCCTCATAAAGCATATTAGCTTGACTAATGTCTCTTGCCTTAACATAACCATCCATTAAAGTGTTATACATGGCAACATTTGGGGAAAAACCTGCCTGTTGGATTCCATCAAATACGTTCCTAGCTTCCACGACATTTCCCTTATCACAATACGCATTTACAACTGCACTAAACGTAGATTCAATTGGATGAAAACCATTTTGAATCATCAAATGCACGTAATTGAGTGCAGCTGAAGTTTGGCCCATCGTGCAATGTGCATGAACCAAAATATTATAGGAATATATATCCGGCTCACATTTATACTTCCACATCACATGGAACAAACTCTCTCCAACTTCGGCATATCCTTTTCTGCAAAAACCAAGGATCAATACATTAAAATTTTTAGTAGACGGGTGAGGTCCTCCACAAATCATACCCCTTAGCAACTTCCAAATACTACCATAGTCACCAACTCTGAGCAACGACTTAAAAAGAATAGACATTGCAGATTGACTAGGCACCAATCCCACCTCCCTTATCCTACTTAAAATATTTAATGCCTCATAACACATATCCACATTCAAGAAACTTCGCATCAGGGTATCAAGGACAGAGAAATCTGACTCGTATTTATAATGATTCTCCCACATAAAATCGACCAAATCTCTGCTCCTACTAGGCTCAACGCTCCCAATAACCCAGGAAACCACATCCTGAGCAAGAAACCGAACATTCCGTGCAGCCAACAAATGTGCAACAATTGACCCATATTGAATAGCAGAATCAGAATCAAACTGAAAAGCGAGCTTGAAGAATGCAAAAGAAGTTTCACGATATATCAACTGTGTCATAATCTTCACAATCAAAAAGGGACAAAATTTCACGGCAAAGCGCTTTAAGGCACAACCTTGCTGCCGTTTGATCAACTGGGACAACCCAACAACGATCCTACGTTGCTCGTAGGAAGTTAAAGAGGTGCGATTAGAATGAGAGCAAGGAAACGGAGAAAACTGATGCAAATAAGAAGAGCTTGTGGAATAAGAAGAAAGTGAACAGCTGACGGATGTAAGTCGGAATCGAAGAAGAGGGGTCAATGAGGGTTTAAAAGAGATAGGCCAATGCGTGAAGTGGGTTGGTGTCAGAAGAGCTAGCCACCGTCGCATCAGAAGCTCCTAAAATCATTCCAGTGAAAAGAAAGAAATTAAGATATGAAACAAAACACGATGTTCAAGTTCCATTTTTTTATTAAAGAAAAAAATGAATAAAGATTGAGTAAGTGAAGCGAAAATAGGCTAACCCGAAAGATGAGCAATTTGTTGGACCCGTTGATGTTAGAGTGAGCCGCAAAAAGAGTTTTGAATAAGCAGAGGAAGAAGAGGAGGGAAGTGGCAACCCCTAAACAAGCAACACTATTCTTGTAGCACGACTTGCCGTTTGGGATTGTGACTGTAAGGCTGGGATATGACCCATTTATCCGCTTCGTTGCTTAAATATGACAAATAATTATCTTATTGAATATTGCCAGTCTATTTTGAAGAAGGCCAAAAATAAATTTTAACTTTAATATTTATAATAACATATAATTTGAATTCTAATATTTCCGATTAACACTTTCAAAATACTTAAAACAAACTCTTAATAGATATAAGATTTAATGAAATTGATTTTTCGTCAATTAAATATCATATTAATAATGATATAATATTATTTATTATTTTTTAAATTAGACAATAAATTTTACTGTTATTATCTAACCTAGATCGAGTCTGGCCTGACTCAATTTATTATTTTAAAAAAATTAAAAAGACATCGATTTATCATTGCCGAGCTCAATTGTTAAGCCTAGCTGTCATGAGACAAAGCGGGAGTTATTATCTAAAATTTTAAACATTTATTCACATTTATTAATCCATTTTTAGATTGATTGTAATATTAAAATTACTCCAGACATCGCACTTCTATCTTGCTCCTGACGTCGTTTTACTTTTAATTAATTTCCAATCCAAAGTAGCGCTTCTTGTTCCTGCCTTCTTCTTCTTCTTCTTCTATTTTGTTCTTCACTTACCTTCATCGCGTATTTTGTTCTCTGTCTCTCCTAGTAAGTGTACCCTCTCCCAGCTCCCTGTCAGCCGTCGCACACCTCATCGTCTCTCTCCATCGCACGTCCACTGCGCCAGCAGTTGCCACTCGCTAGCACCACTAACTAACCAATGTATTAATAAGGTAGTCTCTCTGCTCAAATTTGGTTTATTGTTTTATTCATATTAGATTGTTTGGAGAGTATTGTATGATTAGTTATTATTTGCAGTTTGGTGATTTAGGTAATTTGTGATTGTGATTTCTACTAACGGCTTTCCTATTCTTTTTTTTCTATTGGAAAGACTGGAAATGAAAACTCATATTTCAAAATTATAAAATTGGGATTACCATTGGGAGATTCATCATCCAAGTATCTTGAGAGCCTGAACAAGATAAGAGATTAATAGTAAATTATAAAATAAAGCAAAGAAATTAAGAAACTAAAGTAATTTCTCGATTACGGAACCAAAATTTCGAATAAGTTATCAAAGCTTTTAGAATCAATTCTGATTCACTCAACTCTTGAAGTAGTCGTTGAAATCAGATTGAATCCTAAGAGAATTAAAAACTAGTTTATTAATTTTAGTTGATAAAAAATTGGAGATTTATGATTAATTAATGAATGAACTAAAATTAGCTAGGAATTAAAATAAATTAACTGAATAAAAAATGAAAATTTTAATTTTACTTGACTCCAATTCAAAGAAAGTATCTTATCCAATTATAACTTTTATTATTGGTTTAAAAAAGAATAAAATTTCATAATTCAAGCAGTTGGTCTGAAACTTATGAGGATAGTCATAATATGTCTCAATTTTTTTAAATTAATTGATTCAAATATAACATTCAAATCAAAAGTTACCATTAATTGATTGGTTATGATATTATTCTTTATCAATTAAATGATAACAATAAGCTTTATGAAAAATACTAAACTATAAATTAAATAATTGAGATGACTACAACTATTCAATTTAAGTTTTTCATTAGTTAAATAGACAAATATATAATAACTTATTTGTTACTTGTACCAATTATTCATGATAATTATAGATCACTAAATTCATGCATAGTTATAGAATAATTAACATTAAATTAATTTCTCAATCATTCGTTATTAATTACTCATGAAATAAAAGAACATAAAAATACTTGAATTAAAATAAAATATAGCTTTAGAACAAAATCTCACAACGTTACCATTAGAATTTTGATTCCCTTTAAATCAAAAAATGTAGATTTCACTACTTGTGATTTTATTTTCGCACTAAAAATAGATGAAAGAGGAAAAGAAAACAAAAAAAGATAAAAGAGAATAACGGAGAGAATATGTGACGTTTTATTTTTTTTACCTAAAAGCAGACTTCTTTAAATATTCTAGGGATAATCTTCTAAATAAATCAAAATTCTTACGTAATAGGATTGAGAGCAAGTCTCCTAATTAATTCAACTTCTTAGAGTGAACCTAACTTTAGGCATAATCTTGCATGTCATTTTGAATTTATCCTTCCTAAATATGTGACTTTAATAAACCGTGCTCTAATTAGATATTTGAAGTTAAATTTGGTTCAATCTTCACCTGTAATCTCTTAAAATCAAATAAGTATTAAATTTCTCGATTGACCTTCGACATGAATACAATAAAAAAGAGACAAATCTAATTAATATAACAAAATTGCATATTGTTAGCAAGCAAAGGTAGGATACCTAAATTAATTAATATTTGTTGATCCCTAATCAATAAACCTATAGTTTAAGTTAGAGTAAACATGGATAATAATTTCACATTAAGGTTTTCTCTGATGTAAAGTTACATTAAGCAAGTATATTTGAAGTTGAATTAATTTATTCAAGCCAAATTCGAGTTAAATTTTTGATACTGATCTTAAGTAAAACTTGAGGACGGTACGAAATCAATATTCGTATAACCTGAAAGGAATCTATCTCCTCGTGATTTGTTACTGTTTAGCAATCAGAATAGACAGCTTAAAAGATAGAATGAAAAGAAAAGGACATTGTTTCAATTCATGCATGTTGGGACCAAAAATCCGACATAGATACAACTTTGTAATAAGGTAATGAGCTGGAACCGGCTTTTCATTAATAAGTTCCTTTCAAAAGATGACACATTTCTATTTTACTTGCTTTTTTGAGTGCTAGCCGTTGGTACCTTCGATTGCTTCGATAAAATGATTGAAAACAAAGAAATATGCCAAATCACTAACGGGCGATCAAATAAACCTCAGAATCTATATATAAGAAACTTTGAGCCATTACCGTTAGAGATATCAACTATGCACTAATGTTCAATTATATCAAAGCAATATGATTAGAAACAGAGCATATGGTATATAAATGTGTACATCAGAAGGAAAACCAATCAAGCACTGAAAGCAGAGAGAGATGGGGAAGAAGAAGAAGAATGGATATTGGTCATTGAAGAAGGAAAGGTTATGGGCGTGGAAATCTATATATTCCATCAAACTGAAGATAGTGGACAACTTGGTTTTTAGGGTTCTCTACGTTGTCGAAGCTATTGTTCTTGTCTCTACTCTATGCTTCTTTTATCTTTGTTGTGGCTGCCACTTCTGATTCAAGGTCTTTCTTCTCTTTTCTTTTTCAACACTTCAATTCATTAATTCGTTTTCTTCTTCTTACATTTTCCTTTGTACTTTTGGCATTTAAAATCAATATAATTGAAAATATAAAAGGGTTCATATACATGACATGTAGCTGATTTAGAAGAAGTTGAGGGTTGTTCTGTAATTCTGTAGAGCAAATCAAATGTAATCTTTTTATTTTTTTAATCTGTTTTTTCTTTTTGTTGGATTTTTATGAATGTTTATATTCTTTGTTGTTTCGAGTGTAATTTGGAAGATAGATGGCATAATCAAATGTTGCAATCCTCGAGTAAACTATGGGGCTTTTCCTGCGATCTTATATATATATATAGTTATATTAGAAAGGGAAAGACGTTCCAGGTATATCATATGTGTCTTCTCTATTTACCTATAAGAATGTTATATTATAAATTTAAGGTGTATCTTTAAAATTGTGTTGATTGAAGAGTGCCTCCTATCATATAAAGCTGTATTGACAACTAACTACTAAAGAGAATTGTCATTTAATATTCATCAATCATAGGGATATGGTTTAATCTTAATCTAATAAAAAATGGAGGAAGAAGATAATGGTCCATCAATTCCATTACTAAGCCACACCACATCAAATGTATTAACGCATAACTCTGCAAATGTTTTGTAATTCTATTTATGTTAAAGAGATTTAAGGCCTAAGTGAAGTCCGTAGAGATTGATTTTTAAAAAGAGATATTTAATTGAAGGTAAAAACATTTTAGATCTTTTAATATCATTTTCATTTTCCTCGTGGAACCTCGTATAAGTGGGGAACGAGCTACGAAGGTTATTAGAACTTTAGGCTTTCCTCACTCTTTTCGAGTGGAAGCAGAGAGATTTTCAGGTGGCATCTGGTTACTTTGGCGACAGGATATTACAGTCCGCATCCAGATAGCTCACCGCCAATTTGTGCATGCTTTCATTGAATGGGACCGAGTGGCTTTTAATTTCACAGCCATTTACGCTAGCCCCCATTACTCTCTTCAGCCCTATCTGTGGCAGTATCTTCGGCGAATCGCTCGAATCATCGACATCCCTTGGCTCTTGGGTGGCGACTTTAATGCCAAGTTGGAGAGCTCGGATAAACGTGGTGGTTCTAGACTCCATCCTGTTGTTAACCCCCATTTTCGTGATTGTGTGCAGAGCTGCCAACTCCAGGACCTAGGCTTCTCTGGATCTCGGTTCACTTGGAGGAGAGGACAGACGTTCGCTAGATTAGACCGAGCATTCTGTTCGAATGATTGGTATTCTGTCTACCCACACACCACGGTCACTCACTTACCTTTCCTCAAATCAGACCATCGGCCCCTTCTCGTGACTCTTAACCCTCCAGGACCCCCCCCTCTGAAAACTAGATCATTCCACTTTCAGGCCGCTTGGTTAACGCATGCTGAGTTTCCTCAGTTTGTTGCCGAGCACTGGTCCCCGACTAGTTTCAATTTCAGCCGCGATATGCAAATGTTTGCCAACCGGCTCCAATAGTGGAACTACTCTACTTTTGGTAATATATTCCATCGAAAAAAGCGTCTCATGGCCCGTCTTGCTGGAATTCAACAACTAATGGAAACTCCCAATTCCAGCTCGCTTGGAGATCTTGAATTCCACCTCCGCACAGAATTGGAACAGGTCCTCCTCTAAGAGGAGATTTACTGGAATCAACGGTCCCGTAGTCGGTGGCTTAGTCAGGGTGACAGGAACACTCGATATTATCATTCCATCACCATGGCTAAGCAACGAAAGGCTAGGATTACTTCCCTGCAGGATGCTAACGAGAATGTTCTATCCGATCCTCGGACTATCCGTCGACACGCTCAACAGTTCCTCGCGAC
>JANIIA010000002.1:23057046-23078508 GCA_027478495.1 Erythroxylum alaternifolium
ATGGAGCTTGTGATCGTTCCTCCTCCTCGGCTTCAGCTGGTGGCCTCCTCAGAGACAGTTCTGGCAATTGGCTTGGCGGGTTTATCCAAAATCTTGGCTGGTGCTCTTCGGTGTCTGTGAAACTCTGGGGAGTGTTTACAGGGCTCATGCTCTCGTGGACTCTAGGGTATCGTCGGATTGAACTGGAAGTCGACTCGGTTGTGGCCATCCAACTCCTCTCTTCCTCGGCCAATAGATCCTCGATCCATAACCCCATTGTTCAAGGGATTCACGAATTGTTATCGCGGAACTGGATGGTGGTCCATTGTCACATCTACCATGAAAGGAACCGATGCGCGGACTGGCTAGTGAGATATGTTGCACATTTTGCGTTGATCTTCCACCCATTGGGTGTCATGTACTCCTCCTAGAGGATATGGCGAGAGTTTGCTTCCCCGTACACGTTGTGTAATCGGTTTCTTTTTTCTTCTTATATAAAAAAAATCATTTTCATTTCAATTAAACAATATGTTAAAATATTAATTTAATTTAATTTATTTATTTTAATAATTAATCAACATGTTTGCTTGAGGACGAGAGTTCCAAATCCAATCCGAGATTATGTTTCCTTTTTGAATATTGAATAAATATTAATAGATTCAATATTTTGATAAGAAAAAAAAGAATACAAGAAATGAAATATGTGAATGGATTGGAGGAGGTTACCATATACAAATCCAAATAAGCAAAGCGGAGTGTCAGAGACGCTTAAGAGTTTGTAATCAGAAGTCGATTCGATGGCTTCGCCGGCGGCGATCCAAAGATCACAGTTACCTCCGCCATCCTCCTCCCCACTCCAACGCCTTTCCACCTTCAAATCCCCCACCACCGCCACTCCTCCGCCGCCTTCCGCCTCCCCCTTAGACTCCTTCGCCTCGGACCCTATCCTCTCCCCGTTCCTCTCCCCTTCCTTCTCCTCAACCTCCTTCTCCTCCGCCGCTCTCTCCTCCGGCTCCCCTGCCTCCACTGCCGAGCGCCTACACAACGCCATCCGTCTCCTCGAGTCCCAGCTCCGCTCCGAAGTCCTTTCCCGCCACTCCGATCTTCTCAATCAGTTATCCTCCATCAAACATGCCGAACATGCCCTCTCCACCGTCCGATCCGCCGTCTCCTCTCTCCAATCCTCCATCCGCCGCGTCCGATCCGAGCTTTCCGATCCCTACAACTCTATCCATTCTAAAACTGTTCAGCTATCAAATCTCCACCACACCACCGAACTCCTGCAGCACACCATTCGCATTCTTAGACTTTCCAAGAAGCTTCGAGACCTGGTCTCGGCATCGGAGAACGAGCCTGAGAAGCTGGATCTCGCCAAGGCTGCTCAACTGCATTGCGAGATCTTGAGTATGTGCGATGAGTACGACTTGATTGGAATCGATGTTGTGGAGGAAGAGCTCAGATACGTGAGAGAAATTGGCGACAGATTGCGCAGTGAAGCAATGAAAGTGCTAGAGAGAGGAATGGAAGGGCTGAATCAGGCAGAGGTAGGGACTGGATTGCAAGTGTTTTACAATTTGGGAGAGCTGAAGATGACGGTGGAGCAGTTGGTGAATAAGTACAAAGGTATAGGAGTCAAAAGCATCAGTGCCGCCTTGGATATGAAGGCGATATCGGCGGCAAGTGGTGGTGGTGGTGGGCCGGGTGGAATCCGAGGGACTGGGACGCCGCAGATCGGAGGAGGTGCCAAGGCCAGAGAAGCTCTTTGGCAGAGGATGGGGAGTTGTATGGAACAGTTGCATTCAATTGTTTTGGCTGTTTGGCATTTGCAAAGAGTCTTGTCTAAGAAGAGGGATCCATTTACTCACGTATTGTTGCTTGATGAGGTTATTAAGGTGAGATAAGTTCCTGATTTATTTATAATTTTTTCCATTTCTGAAATAATGTTTAGGTGATGATTATTTGGTGCATAGAAAGTCTCGGTAAAAACTAAGATTAGAAACTGCGGAACTGAGATAGGGAGCATAGGAATGGATGAGCAAGTTAATGAGTGCATGCTCAGTTTGTACTTGTCATGCTGTTTGCTTTAGGTCTTATTGGGATTGATATCCTTCTTATTTGAACTGTTGAAAATGAAACTGTCGTGTAGTTGAGTAACTAAGCTGATGCTGTGGGTATTCATGACTTTTCTGCCCTTATTTTCTTTGTTTGGTGCTTATATATGATGTTATTTTGTTAGGAGGGAGATCCCATGTTGACGGATAGGGTTTGGGAGGCACTTGTGAAAGCTTTTGCCAGCCAAATGAAATCTACTTTCACTGCTTCAAGTTTTGTCAAGGAAATATTTACGATGGGGTATCCGAAACTCTTCTCCATGATCGAAAATCTTCTTGAAAGAATTTCAAGAGATACAGATGTTAAAGGGGTTCTGCCAGCTATCAGTTTGGAAGGAAAAGATCAGATGGTTGCTGCTGTTGAAATATTCCAGACAGCCTTCTTGTCTCTAAGTTTAAGCCGTCTTTCTGATCTTGTAAATACTATTTTTCCAGTGTCTAGCCGTGGAAGTGTTCCCTCCAAAGAACAAATCTCAAGAATACTAGCACGCATACAGGAAGAGGTTGAAGCTGTTCAGTTGGATGCACGGTTAACACTTCTTGTTTTGCGTGGAATTGGCAAGGTTTTACTTCTTCTTGCGGAAAGGGCAGAGTACCAGGTAATTAACCAAATTAGGTTTGCCATTGTTTCTTTGAACTAAATTCCTCTGTTCTTGTTTGATCTGGTACAATTTGTTTGTCGCTTAGTGCTTGAAAATAAAAATTGTATGTCCATTTCTTGTGATATCTCATTCCCATGACTTTTAAATTTTCTATTTTTCACTCTAGATTACATTGAAAATCATTTTTTTTTCTTCTTTGACAAACACTGATTCAGATATAGTGTCTAGTGGAATTGTATCTCGTTGCTGCTGCTGTCCTATGTTCTCAGGTTTTGAGTTCTTATTGAATCCTTTGTTCAGTTGGGTGATGTACTCTTAAACTCTTGGACTATGTAAACTGATTTAACTATTTTGTCTACAAGTGGTCTGTTGATTCTGGTGCTTTTAACTGGCAGATATTTGGGACCAATGGAGTTTGGTTGGTGGCTAAATTCCAAATATCTAATAATGCTTATTGTTTATTGATTTCTAGATCTTGTCTATAGTAATTGTTAAAATATGTCGGGCAGATTGTTCTATTTCTGTTTGTTCAGGCTTCTTAAATGTCCTTTAATTTATGTACGCGTCTCCTGTTAGCTTCTTATGTTTAAACTTCAATTTCAATATATTAGAGTTGCTACTAACGTCTTAATATGAAGCTTCTTGTGAATTTTCTGTTGGAAATTGGAAACCTAAAAATTGCTTTTGATTGACAGATATCTGCAGGCCATGAGGCCCGTCAAATTACAGGTCCTGCTACCACAGCACAAGTTAAGAACTTTGCTTTATGTCAACACTTGCAAGAGATCCACACACGTGTTTCATCTATGATCAGTGGACTGCCTGCAATAGCTGCCGATGTCTTATCTGCATCACTGGGTCTGATATATGGGGTTGCTCGTGATGCAGTGACACCTTTGTTCAAAGCAATGATTGACCGCCTTGAGTCTTGTATCTTGGAAATTCATGAGCAGAATTTTGGTGTTCTTGGCATGGATGCTGCAATGGACAACAATGCTTCACCTTACATGGAGGAGCTGCAGAAGTGCATTCTTCACTTCCGTACTGAATTCTTGTCCAGACTGTTGCCTTCTTCAGCAAATAGTGCAACTGCAGGGACAGAATCTATATGCACCCAGCTTGTTAGAACTATGGCTTCACGTGTTTTGACCTTCTTTATCCGACATGCGTCTCTTGTAAGACCTCTTTCAGAATCAGGGAAACTGAGGATGGCGAGGGACATGGCTGAATTAGAGTTAACTGTGGGCCAGAATTTGTTCCCGGTAGAACAGCTTGGTCCACCATATCGGGCTCTTCGGGCATTTCGACCCTTAATTTTCTTAGAGACAGCTCAGTTGGAATCATCCCCTCTTCTTCAAGATTTGCCACCTAGTGTCATACTTCACCACCTCTACTCCCGAGGCCCTGATGACTTGCAGTCGCCAATGCAAAGAAACAAACTTACACCTCTGCAGTATTCATTGTGGTTAGATTCTCAAGGGGAGGATCAAATATGGAAAGGTATTAAAGCAACCTTAGATGATTATGCTGCGAAGGTTAGATCAAGAGGAGACAAGGAATTTAGTCCTGTTTATCCGCTTATGCATCAGCTAGGCTCCTCTTTGACAGAGAATAATACTAATGTATCCCTGAAGTCGTAGTTGCCCTTACAGATCTTGTAAACTAGTGATTTTCAAACTGTTGTCTATGTGAGGATTTGTTTTGAACTAATATACACAGGATAAAAGGAGAAACTTCATTGGACGGTAATTGTTATGGAGTACTCAACAATGCCTTGCTGATACCAAAATTATTTTATAAATCAGCTGCCTGGTTTCATCTGGTTGTCAGCATTCTGACTGTTCTTGGTGGAGGCTATTTCTATTTAGGAAAATTTTGGCATATACTTGGATCCTATAAATCTTTGTGCATGTGAACATTGTTACCTCTAAATCTGTAACCTACTATGCTCAGTGCTCACGTTGCCGTTACTATAGCACTATATATATTTGAAAGGATAACAGACTTTTTTTTTTCTGTGGTTTGACTCAATTCTTAAAAAATCTCCTACGGTTTAGTATTCTTAAAAACATATCTTATGCTTCGTGTTAATAGACCTACATCATTTCTGTTACTCTTTTGACAGAAACATGGACATACGTTCTGTTAAATTTTCAAAGTTACATGTGGCGCAGTGAATATTGTTTTTCATTTCTCATTTCTGAGCTTCCTCCTTGTGGAAGGGGAAATTTGTCTTATTTTTGTTGTGTGAAGTTTAAGGTATGAATAGTCCTTGGGAACCATGATGCGTTGTGTCGTGATACCATAAAATCTCTCATTTCACAAGGACATACAGCTATAGCCTTTCTAAATACTAAATGTTGTTCACAAAGAAAAATGTTGTATATGTCACTTGCAGCGTATCAGGATGTGCATACATCAACATTTCAATCTATTTTACATCTTTTTAAAATTGAAGGGTATGATTTACCAAAGATACGAATGCGAGATCCAATTAGCTCGTATGAGCTTTTTGTGCGGTCTAATTGGCTGGGCTTTGAAGCATAATAAACTCTAAAGTCCTCTCCTTTTGTTATCATAATGACGTGGGCTAACAAGCAAAGGCAAGGCAACACCTATTCGGCGACTAGCACGCACGCATGAGCATCGGTTATTGACCTGCTGACTGACCTCTTGATCATACCCTATATTGTTTATAGTTAATATTACATATTTTTAATCTGATCTTATCATATCTCATATTCTGAAAGAAGTTTTGTTGGATCAGTCTAACTCTGCTGGTGATACTTTATGTGATTGTATCATCTTAACTAATCATTCCATAGAATATCTTAAGGTATTGGAGAAGATGTAGATGACATATTATTCAACAACAGGAGTTATCGCTTGTCAGCTTCAATCTATAAGGATATTGTGCTCCTACTTTGTCTCAACATCATCATCAGGAAAAACTCTTTTTCCAAACTTATTTGAAAGCAACTTATAAAGCATAAATAATAATAACCTAGAATTTAACAAAATGCTGATTCTGACAAATAGAAGCACTGCCTAGAAGCTGCTCTGCTTGTGCGCACTGGGATTTGCAAGGGATTCAGATCCTCTCTTCATATTAGCTTGTTATAACTCTGCTTTTGCTTCAATACAACGTTATTATATGTTTAATGTACATAAAACGACATTATATTGAAAAAACAGGATTGAAATAGGCTAATGAGAACAGAAGATTTCGTACTGTTTGCAAGCAGCTTAATCTATGGGATTACTTTCAGTATCATCGAGACAATAAACCTCCTCAAACTTGAATAAGGAAAATAACGCAGGTATTTGTTGAACATTATGTACGTTTCGTCCTTTTAAAGCAAACAACATTTATGCTATTCCTATTTTTAATAAGAGTACCCTTCGAATTTACTCTAAATAGGTAGAACATACAAACTTCTTTTTTTTAAATTTTATATGTTTTAAATTAGTAAAAAAATATCTTATAGTATTGAAAGTTCTAAAAGAAATATTTGTTAATTTTATCAAATTATTTTAGTAAAAATCATTGGTCCTTAAATGACAAGAGGGAAAGTTAATTATGTATATATTTTTTATCTTATTTAAAAATTAATTAATGAATTGCCTATTCTAATAAATATTCATGAAAATTTATATAAGATGGTTATAAAAAAACATAATAATAGTAAAAGACAGTAAGGTAAAGAATCTTCTCATAACTCTTTTGTGACCTATTTATACCTAAAAATCATCTCAAATAAATGTTAGACATTAACTAAACATTACAACAATTAATTTTTGGGTATGTTCAGTTGGTCAATCTGCTTCTTCGACTAGCTGATGCTTATTCAGTTGGAGACTTGCCAACTTTTATCCAATTTTGAAAAAGTTATCTACTAGCCACAACCAATCCTCCAAATCCTTCTTTGATTGGCATATTGGCAAGCATCGATTTCAAACAGCATATTCTATCCAATTTTTGTCTTACGTTCGAGTAGTTGACCAAACTCTTAGGCTAACTTAAATCATGTAGAAAATAATTTTAAACATCAACTCTCATGTCCTTTCAAAGATAAAACATACTTGTTTAACAAAAACTTGATTCAACATTATTTGAAAAGTTTCTAGACATGTGATTGAAAAGCAAGAATTTTTTTTCAAATTTAAAACAATTTTATTTTTAGTTATGAAATGATTTGCACATTGTGTCCTATATATAAATGATCATGTAATAATTGAACCCCTAGACTATTGAAATGACAAAGATAAGATTACAATAATTTGTTCCGTCTTGAATTGATTGACTCTTATTTGTTTTTGACTCTTCATTCGAATTCCTTAATGTTCACTTAGAGTTGTTTTCTACTTCACATTTCTCATTTTGTACCTCTTTTGATTGTTGGAATTATCCAATTACTCTTTTGTTTATTTTGCATTTTCATTGAACTTGATCTTTCATATATTAATTGAATTCTATCATAATTGAGCTAGTAATATTATCAAAAGTAAGAACATAGTACCAATATATTTTCTTATCATCAAAATTTTGGGTGAGGATCTCATTTGATTTTATAATCTCCCATTTATGATAATGACAAAATATTTAGTGATACTAAAAATAAATAATATTGAGTAAATTCCTCCTTTGTCAAAGTAATATATAATGCGTTTCCTTAATTCATACATCATTAAATATAAATGATCAAATTTCAACATTATTATTATCTCTACCTTCTTATCAACATTAAAAACGATATATGATAAATAAAAAAATTCTATCATATGAGTAAATTGTACATGTCAAGTGCTTATAAAAAATGAGCAATATTCAAAAAGCTTATGTACTAATTCAAATTTTAATACATCTTTCTCTTCTTTGGTCTCCCCTAAAATATATATGGCAAGTCAATATTATCAATATAAATACATGTGGATACCTTATTTTATGTATCACTAATTGTTGCCTTTTTTTTCTTCCTTACTTTGCTCAACAATTGGTCTTTTTAATATTAATTTCCTTACTTTGGCTTATATAAATGCACTTAGTGATTTTCTATTTAAAACTAATTTTGAAGATGCTATGGTTATCTAATTTTGATACCGATGGAGGTGATACTAAATACAATATATATTTGATACCACTTGATATTGACCTACAAGATTAAAAAAAAAATTAACACCTTCCAGGTAACCACACAAATCTAGGTCTTGGAGGGTTAGCTCTTAAACCTTTTTCAGTGCACCTTATTTTAAGTTCACCTAATAATCCTTGTATTTATAAAATAAATCGATATTTATATTTCTATAATTACCATAACATAGCATTTCACATGAAAATATTTGAAGTTGTATGGATCATACGAGTAAGAGCCATAAGAATATAAAAAAATATGCATTTTTGGACCTCCTTTATATATATTTGTGACCATAAGGCATAACATATAAATTAAAAAATGACATACATTTTTTATATAAATATGACTTATGATGAATGGGAACATGTGTCATGCATTTTGCTTATAATCAAATATATAATGATCATGAACATGTGTAGTGACCGTTTGTTATAATCGAGGTCTACAATATGTATGTGTTTGTTACATGCCTTTCTTTTGTGTCTTTATATAAAAATTGTGCCTATTTTTCCTTTGAATATTATGTCCTCTATGTCATAATGGGAACCATTCATAAACACATATAATTTCTGTTTTGCTTGGCATTTAGAGGGTGATGAGTGATCTTTCAAATTTTTATATTTATAATTACATAACTTATACTCAGGTGATGTTTTAGTCATAAGCTCATTATTATACATATGCTTTCCATTACAAAAATAATCTTAGCATTATTTGGTGTAATTTTATAAGTGTACTCAATTTCATACGTATTGTTTGAACCTTTTTAGGCAATAAACATGCATTCTAGTTTTGTACTTCCTAAAGCGAACTTAGATAATTTATTGAGAATACTGATCTCCTTTTCTCAATATCTCATTCTTATAAAACAAATAATTTAAATCGTAATTACCAATAACAATATTGTTAGATTTTAGCATACATGTGATCATGTTTTAATTTATCATTTTTGTTCAAGAATGTCTTCAAGAGCTTTTGAGCTTCTTTATGCTTGGAAGATAATTTCTTCCTTTTTATACTCGTAATTTTTAGACATTTAACAAGTTTGTTATAAGAAATTTATCATCATTATTATCAAGAGAGTTTGAACTAGATGATACCTCATCATTATTTTGCATAAAGCATATTCTTAACACCTTAATTTCATATTCTACACTCTCTGAATTGATTGTATTATATATTTTGACCTTTTGCAGTGTCTTTATCTCGTGGTCCTCTTTCTACTTCTTCTAACTTTTTTTTCTCCTCTATGTTTCTTGATTCATTAGTCTTATCATATATATCATATTTTTACTAAATGCAATAGGAGGAGAATATATTATCATATTATTCAATGCATATAATCTCTCATTATTGGCAGCCCACTCACTACATTCTTCCATAATTCAAAATCTTCATTTATGCAAAAATGCTTCATCCTATTTTTCCAATGCAAGAATCATTTCTATTAAAAAATAAAACAATTTTAATACCTTAATCTTCTTAACTAAAAAGTAATAAAATTATGTTCTAATGATCTTTACTTAAAATTTATTAGAAATCTTTATATAATGAATGTAACTTGCTTCACTACTAACCGTTGGCCCTAAAATGACACATATGAGGGGAGATGAATATGTATATACTTTTTTATTATATTTGAAAACTAACAAATGAATTGTCAAGTTTAATGAATGGTTATGTCAAACTCATGTAAATCAATCACAAAAAATATCAATAATAAAAGAGAGTAAGAGATAAAGCCACAAACTAATTTATAATGGTTCCACTAAATAATCCTTAACTTACCTGTACTCCTTAAGTTCTACTTGTGAATTTGCTATCATTTCTTTTAATAAGTGAAGAGAAGTTTTTCATACATGTGTCTTCTTTGCATTGAAGAACTTGTACACATCTTCCTTTATCAAGATGAAGAGAGGCCCTTTACACTTCTTCTTTGTCATAGGTGAAGAGGAACCTTAATAATTCAATGGTTCTTTGAATTGATATCTCAACCACTCAATTGTAGTCTAGAAATTCCTTTCTTAATCACACAATGCACTAAGGGCTTATACAAAATTCATACACAAATGAATGAAATCAATTTATCTCAAAAGTTGACTCTTTTTAGTGAGATTTTCGCATCTCATATATGATCTCTTATACTCAGACTTAACTTAATTTGTCATTAGCACATAAACTAGTTATTATAGTGAATAGTTTATAGGCATATTCGTTTAGCCAATTTACGAACTTTAACTAGTCGATGTCTATTTATTTAGGATATTGGTTTATTAGACACCAAATTGCGTAATGTCGATGTTTAGAAAATACCATCATTTATTTGAAGCTAGTTGTTTGAATAACCAATCCTTTTTTGATTAATACATTAGTTAGCTTAACACCTTGTTGATGCCAAACTATTCATTTTTTCCAATTGTCCTATATTTGACTATTTGACCTAAACCCTCAAGCTAACCAAGTCCATGTAGAAAATAATTTGAAAACTTTAACTCTTAGGTCTTTTCAAAGACAAAACATAATTCAAAACTATTTCAAAAGTTTATCAAAGTTTGTTTCAAGATTGAGATGTTTTTTTTAATGTTCATAACAATCTTCTTCTTGATCATGAAATAATTTTGCGCTATGCATTATGTTTAGTTTTCATCCTATGGTTGGTTAGTCGATATATCAAATTCTTTAGGCTAACTAAATCTTTGCTTAAAATAATTTGAAACCTGAACTCTTAAGTCATTTTAAAGATAAAACACACAAAACTTGATTCAAAACTATTTCAAAAGTTTTCTATAAGGTTTCTTTTGAAGATTAAGAAGATTCCCTTAAAGTTCAAAGTATTTTCCCTTATTATGAAAAAAATTTATACATTATGCTCTACATATAAGTAATCATACAATGATTGATCTCGTAGACCTTTGGAATGACCAAGATATAGTTACAAGAAAGATGACAATGATCTATCACATCTTTAAGTACTTGATTTCTCTTTATTGAATTTCTTTAAATTTTATTTTAATTGCATTTGAACTTCACTTTGCTTATTTTATTTATCTTTTGATTGCTCAAATGATTCAATACTCTTTTAGTCACTTTGTCATTTCACCAAACTTGATATTTATAATAGGGCTATTAATATCACCAAAAATAAAAACATTGATAGCAATTTAGTTTGTTATCGTTAAAATTTTGAGTTAGTGCCTCATTTAATCTAATAAGAATTATTATTAAAATCATATTACACAACAACTAGTTATACTATATTCTTTGTTAAAATAACTAAATCGACACTTAATAAAAATCTTTTTTTAAATATATTATAAGATATTTTTAATTAGAAATAGTATAAAAATTGTTTTAAAATGAAGGATACTAGAAAAGGGATACTCATTTTTACCCCTTTAAAGATTATTCTAATCCTTTTCTTATAACAAGAAGTTAAAGACATGCTTTAAAAAAAAAGATTAAAGATTATTCTAATCCTTTTCTTATAACCAGAAGTTAAAGACATGCGTTAAAAAAAAGATTAAAGATTATTCTAATCCTTTTCTTATAACCAGAAGTTAAAGACAAGCTTTAAAAAAAGATTAAATTCGCCTTCAATTTTCAAATAGAGGAATTAAACTATCAACTTAGGTATGTGATGTTATAGTTGAGTCATTTGGACCTACTAATATTGACACGATTTTAAAATCAATTTCCTTAGACATTGGTAAAATATGATATTTGTATTTCAATATTTTACAAAATGTTTAATTAAGTCTTACTGTTATTTTGTTGTACTACTTTAACATCTTATTTAATATGCAATAGGTATTATTTAAATGACATTACAACATAAAGTGACAAAAAATAACAATAAAATTCATTTAAATATTTTTTTTAAAATATCCACTTTCAACTCGTACATTTAATAAGAAAACAATAATGGATGTTCCTACATTCGGGGCTGATCTTCAAAGAGCTTGTGGCCTAATCCTGATATAGTTATCGTAATACACAAGTTTTATAGAGCTCTAATATGGGAAATGCATATTCCTTTCATTTATTTCTATTTTGCTCTTTATTGCACACATTATAGATGGGACAGGAAGCAGAAACAGACAGGAAAAAAAAAAAAACCTCCTTGACTGTGATCTGCGAGCCCTGAATGTCAGTCTACCTTGCTCATATACGGCATATTATGTAAGTCATATTTGTCTATCCTAAGATAGAAACTCATTCCTTGACCAACGTGTCTTCCACAAAAGTACAAACCTTAGCATCTTATTGATGGCCATGCAGAAAGAGAGAGGGGATAAGAATATGTTGGTTGGTGAAGGATCATGAATTCCTATTGGAAAATTATAATGTTAAAGCATCAAGCCATCATTTTCAGCATCTTGGATTGTAGAAGTATATATGACTTCTTGTGCTTCTACCATCCTAAGCACAGGGGTGTTTAGTGTTCTTATTTATAGCTCATAAGGTTCTCTGCTTATTCGACGATTCCAACTAAAGAGCGCCGAGAAAATGGGGAGGAAACTAAATCAAGCATCATTGAAAATATACAAGACTGACAAGAAACAACTCGGCAGCTTGATAATGGTTTAACGGCCGAAGGTTTATGTTACTGACAAGCTCATGCCCGTCTCCCGAACCGGTACCTCCGGAGAAAGTCACTGCCTTCGATGTTCAAGGCCAGGGAGAATCTGAGAGTAGCATCAACACCTTTGATGCATCATTTGAACAATCTGAATCCCGCAGCCAAGTCTTTTCCTCGCATGAGCTAAGTCAATCATCCAATCATAATTATCTTGATCACACGACATCAGATGATCACATTTCTCTCCACGAGATAATATCAACAGCCTTTTCGATTTATCAAGAGGCACATATGCTAGCATTTCAAGATCTAGAGTGCTTGCTGGTAGATGTTAACCAATCTCCTATGCGCAGCAGTGATTCAGAGCTCTATATCAGGAGGATATCAGTACATATGATTACGAGGTGTCAGGAATACTATAAAGTAAACCTTTCTCTTGTCACTGAGTGGCTTTTGCACCATGGTACATACTTCTTGTCCTGTCATGATCTGTAAATAACAATGTACATTACTAACAGAAAAATGTCTTCAATCATGCATTTTCTTTATTACATAGGTTACTTGCATTTTCTAACTCTATCCAATCAAAATACGTTATCGTTTCTTCTTAAATTAACTCTATTATTCTTCTAAAATTTCTGGCTTATGAGCCAAGCTGACCACAATCGATGTCTTCCTCCTCTTTATTTTCGTTCTCACAAAACGAAAAAATTTCGCACATTCTTCTTCTTTTCAACACTAAAGAAAGAACCCCTCACCCCAGCGGATGTCCTCCTCCTGTTCATCTTCGTTCTCATAAAATCAAAAATTTTCGCACATTCTCCTTCTTTTCAACACTAAAGAAGGAACCCCTCTCACCATCTCATCCCTCTTCGTCACCCTCCTACACTTTGTAATACCCAGATTCTAGAATCTCAACCACATCAAATTGTGTGACTTTTACGGACAATTATATTAATATTAAGCTAAACAAATTGAGTGATGAATACATTCTATGATATTGCCTTCTGTCATTCTATCATAGAATAAGGATCATAGAATGACAGAGAAAATGCAAGGATGACTGGGGATAAAGAATATTAATTTAAAAATTGAAATTCCTAAATTGGAGATATTGAAAGAAAAGGGACCAAGAATGACGATGAAGTATTGACAGTGATTTTAGAAAATGCCTTAGATTGATGCAACTATGCCTAGAGTATTGCCTAAATGTGACAACGAAAGGGTTACTTAGGCGGCAAAAAACTGTAAACCGTATTAGATTAAGAAATATAAGTTTAAAATGGTGTGATAATGCGAAAGTTGATATTATAGATTTATTGGTGTTTTCCAGGTCGTCACTGAGAAAAATAGTCCCTCCATATGGATTTTCTCCGTATAATAACCTAAGTAAAATTCTTCTTGCGATATGGATGTTTACTTTGTAATTGTAATCTCTTGATTTCATAATATAGTGTAGATTTTTTCTTTTGCATTCTTCTTCATTCTTCCTGCTTTTGTTTGATTCAAAATTGAGGAATCTCAACTTGCACTTGCACGACCATGCAAATTAAGTCACGGTCGTGACTTGCTTGCAAGATCGTGACTTGCTTGCAAGATCGTAACTTTTCTTTCTCCTTTATTATGAATTCAATATGTCAAGGAGAAGAATAAGAATGATGAGCATCGATGTATGGACCCATGTAAAGTAGGATATAACAAATTGAAAGGGTTAAATGGGCAGATGAGGGATGCATCTTTTACTTACGAAGTCTATTTATCTTTTATTTGGGCATCTCCTTAATCTTCCAAAGATGGTGTGGTACAATTTTCCTTCATTTAATCACATTGTGGTAGCTTTAGAAACATTGATGGGTTAAATGTCTGGTCATATATCTTTTGCAGATTTACTTTGTGATTGAAGGAAATTGTAGTAGTTTAGTTCACCAAGAAAATAGAATGTTCAATATTTTTATTTTTTCCAAGCAAATAGAGGCGTAATTCTGCAATTTCTCTGTGTAGAATTTGATATTTGCTTTAATTTATGGTTTTTTAATTACCTTAGAAAATTTCTTGTCTCCATATCCTAATTTCAGCAACCATCCACCCTCCTTTTACTACATTAAGAAATCAATAAACACCTAGTAATGTCTGCATCTTATTTACAAGCACCTAGTAATGTAAATAATTTTGCAATGCTTAGTAGATAAGGATGATTTTTGTTTGTTTGTTTTTACACATCTTTTCTTGCTGTTACAACCACTCAATTTTAAAGCAAAGCTGTGAAAGAAGTATCTAACTTAACTGATTGTATGGATAGAAAGTAGGCAAGGAATCAACACCCCATTACGAATATATTTAAAGGGGCAAGTGCTTTAATTCCTCTTGTCTATTTATCCCTTGATTGGAATAATTAAAAAATGATTTTTAATTTAGCAATTGAGACAATGTGTTTTATGCATGTTAACACATTTTGCCTAACGCTACGTAATTGTCTCATTTTGGATTCACTTTGAATTTTTATAGATGAACTCAATCAATCACAAAAACTGTTTGGAGACGGAAGAGAGAATTTATAATGAAAACATTTAAACTAAAAATTTACTGATGGAGTTCTCTCATTTGAAAACAAAACAACAAAAAAAGTAAGTAAAGGTCTAATTTTTAGAATATAACCTCTAATAAGACCTAAAAAGCTTAATAATCATGAAATACCAACTTTAGCGTTAACTTTAATACAATTTAGTACTTTTTTAAACCCATAATTTCAGTTAATAGAAGAATTGAGAAGTGGGTTAAAAACAACATTTGCGTGGATTTTTTTACTTTGTTATCATGGTTGGAGTGACTTCAAAGATAAGAAAGTAGCTAAAGAATAAAATCAAGCTTGACTTTTAATGATCTGTGAAAAGGTTTGGGTGGTTTTAAATAAGAGCTAGTTTAATATAGATAGGCTTACTTTGAATGAGAGAAACATAAAGATCCAAGCGAGAAAGTGGCTCCTCAACAAAATTAAGAATGCTTTTGAGTCATCCATGGAAAGACTTGGATGCCTCTAAATTTAGGGAAGGAGGGATATTTTTATGTAAAAGAATCCATAAAAGATAAATTATTAAATCTTACAAGAAAAGAGCTTGTTTTAGTAAAGGAAACAACAAATGCTTCTAAAGTCCAAATAATTATAAAAAAAGAGAAATGAAGATAAATTTAATTGTAAATAAAAGATTATTAAGATTTAAAATTTGCACTGTCAATGATAGCTCAAGAGTTAGTTTAAGGCTACTCAAGCAAGAAGTCACCTAAAAATTATATTTATTATTTTCAAATGACCTCCTACTTTTCTAATCTTAATTTCTTTTGGTTCATGACATAACTTATGAAATTAAGAAAGAACTTATCAAACTCCTTAAAATGTAAGATAGGGAACGGAGAAAGAGCTTTGTTATACTATGAAAGTTCGAGTAGAGTGGGTTCTCTATACCGATCCAATCTTCGAGCTCATATGTTGAGCAATTTCCAAAAGAATGTTAAAGTGAAGAAATGGATCATAGTGAACCAATGGACCAATTTCCCACCCAAGCTTGCTCAAGCAATATCTTAATACAATCGTGATGTAAAGAGGGAGGACAACTACATCTGTCTTCAACATTTAAGTTGTACGTTTACTAATAAGTTATACAGGGAAGTATTAAGAGGAGTTGGAGAGAAATCAAGTTGGTATTAGCTAATTTGAAACAAAAAACCTGTTCCAAAGTTATCCTTCTTAATATGGCTAACCATTAAACAAGGATTGGCCAAAGGATAAGTTAAGTTTCCTCAATATCTTGAAGTATTCCAAACAAAACATACGGGGAGCACACCCGTGACTCTGTAGTCACGGGTGTGACTGGGGAGTCATATGAATGGAGAGTCAAACTCACACCCTTTAAATAAATTATCTTATCTCATCTCGACTCGTTGATCTTCATCTTTTCATTTTCCATTTCCGTATATCTATACCTCATTCGACTTCTTCTCCATCTGTAGCTGCCACTCCTTACCTAATCTCCACCGTAGCCGCACACTCTCAGACCTAGCTAGCCGTAACGCAAGCGCACTCCTTACTAACGCACACTTGTGCTCGCCCAACGTATGCCTGCGCAGCACACACCTGTGCCTTCCTTGGCCACCACAAAACCCTGTTGTTGTCGCCGCTCCACTTAATGTTACACGCCCGTATGTCACCTCCCTCGTCATAACGCATGCTCGTGCTTCCATCACACCAACCCAACAGGAGAACAAAACGCTACATTTACCTACGCAGCCAGATATGCCTCCAAGAATGAAACAACCTAAAGTTCCTTCATCTTCACCACAAGAGCCAAATTCAAGCATCATGTGCCTTAACTTTCAAAGTAGAGAGCACTAGCAAAGGTACGCTTTTCTTAAGGATCTTAAAATTATACTAAATATATTTTAGATTTTGAAGCACTTATTGAATTAGGAATATTTGATCGAGTCCACGAGTTGCTGTAAAATATAGGTTGGGAATAATTTCTGAATTTAGGAAAAAATCATATATGGAATTGACATTAGAGTTTCTGACCACTTTAGAATTAGTTTGTAAAACTAATGATAGGGACACTGCATTAAGTCTTAAATTTTGATTAATGAATGCATATTATATGATCACTTTAGAAGTGCTCAATGCTATAGTTGGTTAAGTTTGTATTTACATGAAGTAGCTTAATCTAGTACAAGTAAATTAGTAGTTAGAGCATTTGTGACTCAAATTGCAGAACATCTTGGCTTGCTAATAGAGAGAACACCTATGCAACTAGTTTCGGGCAACTCGACTCTGAACTTGAAATCTTTGGAGTCGATGAAGGTTATCATACGGCAAAACGATCACTATCTTCTTATCCATGATGACAAGAGGGAAGCTTAGACCAACAAGCGAGCTTGAGTTGTAGAAATGGAAGCTAGAGAAGAAGATGATGTTACATCGCCCCAACATATGCATCATACTTCTTCAACTACTTCTGTGGAGTATCAATCATTGATAAATCGATTGATAACATTTAAACGGTGAACAAATGACAGACTCCACAACATTGAAGCTAGCATGGAGGAGATCTGAACCTTTATGGCCAATTTAAATGCTTGCTTCGGACAACCTCTACCTTTATCTTAGTATCATGATTCTATCCTTTCCCTTTTTATTGGTTGTTGTTTTAATTTCTTTTCGTTTTCATCTTTGTCTTTGCTTTCATTCTTTTTCCTCTTAGATCCATTTTTCATTTTCTTATCATATCGAGGGAAAAGTGATGTTCAAGTGCTACAGGAGTATTAACAAAAGAAAAAAAATGATTATTTGTGTTTTGTATGTTTGTTTTCCCATTTAGTAGTTAGATGCATGATTATTGAATAAACTCGATCTGAATTAGAAATGCATACTATGAGTGAATGAGTATGCTTTCATGCTTAGACTAATTGACTTGGATTTCGGTTAAAAGGACATTAGTTTGTTGTGATAGATGAATGATACCTTCCATTTGGTAAGATTTTGAGCCGTTTTGAAATGTAAAACAACAAATTATGTAAATTTTTGTTGAGAGCGTTCTTTAATGATTAAGGAACTCTAGAACTTGCTTGAAAATACTAGTTGAGATTACACAATCTTATGCAAATATTGAAATGTTGAAGGAAATTAAGATTTAGCCCTTATGCTTAAAAGGCCACCATGATGTTACCTTTGATAAACCCCCTTTGAGCTTAACATGAAATCTTTTCTTTCTTTAAGCCCAAATATGAGCCTTGAACTTGATTATTTATCATCTTCATTATACCTATCATAAGATAAGTTGAGCATTTGAATAATTATAATTGGGTTTAGGGAATAAGTGTGGGGAATCATAACATATAGTTGGGTATTGTATTAGGGATGGGTATGGTTACGGAGATTTTTACTTCTCCTCTATATTTCTCTTCTCTTGATTCCTTGTTTTAGAATCATAAAAAAATAAATAAATGAAAAATATAGTAAAAAATGAAAAAATGAAAAAATGGAGGAAAAGAAGAAAAAATAGAAAAGAAAAGGAAGGAAGAGAAGATGACTAGAAAATGAAAAGAAGAGGAGAGAAAAGAAAAAATGGAAAGTGTTAATTTTGTTAAGTGAGAGGAAAGAATTGAGTGTTTTATGGTCATTCTTTTATATTATTTTAAATGCTCAATTTGTGTTGTAGTTTTAAACTACAATTTTCCTTTTTCTACCCTTAGCTTGGCCCCATTACAACCTAAATAAAGACCTTTGGATTGATGCTTGTGTTTGATATGAGTGGTGGAGATTGGATTGGTAAGCAAGCTTATGGTAGATACCTTATATGAAATGAACGATGAGTGAATACATATCCTACCTTTAAATGCTTGAGAGGATGAAGAGTGGAGTGAGTATCTATCACACTTGTTAGTGGTTCTTTGAAATGAAGTGCTTGTTGAATTTGGCTAAATATGCAAAGAATAGCTTGTTCATAGAGTATTATGACTTTCAAATTATTACGTTGTGTTTATTGAAATGATCGTTGATATCTTTTACTATTATTTAGGAAAATTGTTGTCTACATTATTTATTTTTATAATCTATTATTATTTGTTTTGCTTGAGTAAAAGCGAGGGAAATGTTGGGAAAATTGTTATTTATATTATTTATTTTTATAGGCTAGTATTGTTTGTTTTGTTTGAGTAAAAGCGAAGGAAATATTGGGAAAATTGTTGTTTACATTATTTATTTTATATTTAGTATTGTTTTTTTGCTTGAGTAAAAGAGGCGGAAATGTTATTTTGAATTGATTGTAGTTGTTTTCATATGCTGAAATTGGTTTCCATTTAAATAAATATGAATTGAGTGAAATTGGGTGGAAGTTGGATGAATGTTAATTGGATTAATTTGTGAATGCAGCGTTAAATTAAACATTTTGAACCCAACTATATGGTCGTGACTTCATGCACGATCGTGTATGTTAAGTCACGGTCGTGACTGAAAACAAATTAACCTCAAAATCTCATAATAATAATAAACACAATAACATATAACAACATTTTGTCTCTGCACTAAATGAATGACCTTCTCCCTGCTAGCAATAAGATTCACTGTTTGAGCTAAAATTGCATTATAATTTGAATCCTCTTTTATAAATACAAAACTTTTCACTAATGCATGGAAGACAAAAACCACAGTTCTCATTGTAAATACCATCTCCTAAATTGTTTGGTTTGATTTGAACATCTAAATTGTCAAATCCAAATGTTTGTTGTGCCTATCAATCAAAATGCATTTTAACTAATTAATGCAATTATCAATAAAATGTAACATTAAAATGAAATGCAATAATTGAAATTAAGAAAAAAACGTAAAAAAATTACCCTAAGTAAATCAGTCATGCACATTGATGGTGGGATAATATCAGTAAAACTTTGTTTACTTGTTTCTACATCAATGGCTTAAAATGATAAATCATTAGAAGATTAATAACATATTACAAAAAGAAAATACTACAAATAATACCTAAGAATTTGTTTCAGAATGATGATAACTGTAAACCATATTTGTGTTACCCATAGAAACACCAATTGGTTGCATTTGGTATGTGTCATAACCAAGTGGTACGTAAATGGAAAATTGAAATCATTAAACGATTATTAACATATACCCAAAAGACAATATTACAAGTAGAACTTGAGAATGTGCTCTAAAGTCTCCATTTATTATATGATAAGTGTAAATTATACTTGTAAAATCCATCGAAATAGCAAGTGGCTACATTTGCTATTTGCCTAACAAAAAAAAGGAAAAATTATTTAAAATAAGTAAAACAACACATGTGAAAATTTTAATTATTGAAAGCTAACCTGATCTTGATGTACTATAGGATGTTGTATGGTGGACATAATATAGGTATGTTGGGAATTTTCTTTGAAATCCGAAATAGAATATTTAAACCAAATAATACTTGAAATTATCACAATAAAAATTATATACATTAAACGTTTGAAAACATAAAATCAGCAAAAATACAACCTAAGTGTTAGAAAGGGGTATGAGTACGAATCTGCCATATTTGTTGAAGTCTTGCATTCTTTAACATACTTTCTTTTCTTTGAACTTTTCTCTAATCCACCCTTCAATCTCTTACTTGAAGTAGGTTTTGTCTTTATGTTGACACCTTTATTCTTATTCTTTTCACCAAAATTAATGTCAGGTTAATTGAACATATTCATTTCAAGATTTGACCATTCACTCTTCATCTTGTGATATTAGTTTCTCTTCATCAACTAATTGTTCACCTTACAATATCTCATCAACCATCTTTAACATGTTGAGAAGGCGATCTTTCACAATTTTACAAGTATTTCTCCTCTCTACTGCTCTTGTAACCAATTGCATGCTTAATGCACATAATCCTTTGTCCTCATACTTGACAACATTTTAGGATCCAATTCACTTTAATTGATAGTAGAGCTTTTACAATCAAGGTACCATATTTTTGCTTTTCGAGTCTATCTTTTCAAAATATACGGACTCGATATTTTCAAAATATTTTTCAAGTTAAAAACCTTCAAAACATAAGAACATAAAATACCAGCAAACTCAAACTTTCGACAACTACAATGGACTTCATCATTTGATGAATCATAAGTGACCATATTAGCGTATCTCTTCCCTACAAGAGTGATCTCATATTTTGTAACTGTACCATCTTCACCAGAAAGATGAAAACTAGAATCATGAGAATGATTCCATTGATCTTGAAAACATTTAAACACTTCTAGTATGTAGACACTAGCTGTGTAACACCCCACTCCCGCAAGACCCGAACTCGACATCTTTGATGATATCTGAGCCCGTGCCCCACGAGGATGGCGTGCTAATGCACTCAATCATGCAAAAGTTGGTATAAATTTTTTTTTAAAACATAACGTGCGGAATACATACTCAAATTGGATCCACATTCATTTATCATTAGTTTCAAAAAGCACAATTTTCAATCAACACAATACAATCGTCAGAAATTTCAATAATCATTTGGGCCCTTTTTACA
>JANIIA010000002.1:23082256-23094020 GCA_027478495.1 Erythroxylum alaternifolium
TATTAATAGAAAAAAATTACTTATTTTGGTAAAATTATTCATGAAACTCCTATTAAGATAGAACAATGTAATGGACATATTCGTATTAATCTTATTAATCAAGAACAAATTTCGAAACATTTACAAAAAATCTCTCCAGATAAACGAATAAAAATCGGATATATTCATCTTTCAACTATTCAAATACTATTAAAATCAACTTTTCAAGAAGGGATTGATTCTCCAATTAGGATGGCTATTTTAGATGAAAGAATGAAAATTTTAAATAATCAAATTATAGGTATTTATAATGAAAATTTAATGAGTCCAGGACAATTTTCTTTTTCAATCACATATCTAAAATAGCCATCTTAATTGGAGAATCAATCCCTTCTTGAAAAGTTGATTATTTAAATTTTTCATTCTTTCATCTAAGGAAGTGCATCCTGAGGAAGATAATTATATAATGATGGTAAATGGTTGCATAAAGCTTTGAGTTTCCTTATTGCTTTGGTATCTGCATCATCCTATGTCCATTAAATTTTTTTACTGCATTTTAGTTGCAAAGTTCTCCTTTCTTTTGCCAAATTGTGTAAAGAACCTTGGTCAGAAATATAATTTAAAAGACCTAAAAATTGTTGTACATGTGTCCTATTTGTTAATTGATTAGGAAAATTTTGTATTTTTGCTAAAATATTATGTTGCAATTTTAAATATCCATTATGAAATGCAATTCCTAAATATTCAATATTTTGTTAAGCAATTCTAGCTTTTTTCTTACTTAATATTAACCCTTTATCACTACATCTTTGAAGGACTATTTTCACCTTCTTCAAATGATCTAATTTATCTTGATTTGAATAAATAATTATACCATCTATATAAACAAAGGTAAATTCTTCTAACCCTTCAAGATTATTATCCATAAAACGTTGATAAATACTGGATGCTTGCTTTAGCCCAAATGGTAAAACATTCCATTGATAATGCTTTTGGGGAGGACAAGTAAAAGCTGTTAATGGTTTTGCATTTTCATGTAATCTTAATTGCCAATAACCAGATTTTGCATCTAACGTTGTAAACCAATTATGTCCTTTTAATTTATTAATTATATAATCTTTTTGAGGTAATTTGTATGCATCGAGGTAATTTGTATGCATCTCCTATAGTTGCTTCATTCATTTTTTTTATAATTGATAATCATTCTTCTTTTTCCTCCTTTTTGTTTTGCTGCATTATTTACATAAAATGCAGGTGCTGAATGCTTACAAATACTAGGAGTGATTAATCCTTTTAAAAGTAAATCATGACATTCAGTTATAAATTCTTGGACGTTAATTTGTGAATAAGGGATATTATTGCGAATATTAACTTCTTGCGTTGGATCTTTTAATTTAATTTCTATAAGTTGATTATTATGATTTTTTATTGGATCTAGAGGATTTTTGCTACAAACATTATCCAAAAGTGTATCAATTTCTGTTTGAATTGTCATATTATTTAGCAGATAAAATTAAAGAGAATCTAAATGAGTTGTAAGTTGTTGTAATTGTTGATAATGAATGGTATGATAGATAGGGATTTTAAGAATGATTGATTTTTGATTTAAATATTTAATTATAGGTGTTCTAAGTGTAATAAAATGTAAATATTGACAAAAAGGATTATATAATTTAAGAAAATTATTGCCTAATATTAATGGTATAGCTGATTCTTGTTGATAGATCGTAGGTATAGGGAAAGTATACTGTTCTATAATTATATTATTGTAGTAACTGACATACCATATTTTTTTTAATGCTTCCATATGCTATTCTTATTTGTAGAGGTTTTACTAATTTTTTCCAATTATTTAATAATTTTTTAGAGGCTATACATATCGTTGCTCCTGTGTCTATATATGCATTAATTGTTTTATTATGAATGTTCACTTGAATAAAGGTTGTATTGAGATTTACTTGAGAATTTTGAACTTTCTATATATGATTCATAGTGATAGATTGAAGAAATTGTTGAGTCAGTATTATATTCGGATTCGATTGGTTTTAAATCTTCCTCTAAAGCAACATTTAATATATGTACTTTTTCTTGAAATTTTGGAATTTTCTTTTTAGGGCATTCATTTGCATAATGTCCTTCTTCTTCACATAACCAACAACGACAATTTTTCTTTTGCTGAGGAATATCGTTTCTTTTCGGTTTAAATTGTCGATATTTTCTTTTTCTAAATTATCTTTTATATGGTCTAAAAGGTTGTTGTTTATAATATTGCCTAGGATATCTTTTCCATTTATATTTTCGAAAAGGTTTATATTTTGTTCGTACTTTTGTAGTGTTTGTACATCCATATTGTTATGGAACTTCTGCATTTTTTGAACAACATAATTGTAGTTTTTTATGTTTTAATGTTTTTTGTAACTGAGCTTCTAAACATTGATTTGCTAGATATTTTGTGTTGTATAGATGGCTCCTCCTAAATTATTTTCTATTTTATCTTCACTAATTAATTGTTGAAATTGTTCTTCTACTTTTTGATTGAAAGGATAAGGTAATTTTTGAATAAAAATATGTGTATAGATTTCTCGTTCTGCTCTTGTTAAATTATAATAGTATCTTTTAAATTCACAGATATAATGACCTAAATAACATAAATCACAAATTTTCATATTGTTAAGATGTTTTAGAGCATTAGTTCTTTCTGCATTTGCTACTATTTGTCTATGATATATTAAATCTTTTCCTATAAATTCTTTAAAAATTTCGATTGCTATAGCATGAAATGTTGTACTATCATTCGTGGTTTCTTTATAATGAGGTGTATTTTTAAAATATTCTTCATTATCTAATTAAAAGCGTTGTCCTATTCCAGCAGTTTTATATGTAATAAAATTCCAAAGAGAATTTTTGTTTATAACATCTCCAAAAGGTTTTTCGATTTGTAATAATAATTGTATTTTATTTGTCCAGTCTAAAATTAATTCATCGGGATTTGTGACAGTCAATATTAAGTGTAGTATCCGATCCTGTAACCATATGTTTGGGGGTATATTCGATAGGATATTTATGAATTTTTGAACCCTTTTTATAATAACCTTGTCTATTTAAAAAGTCGTCAGATGTCCATTGTCAAGTATATGAATCTTGATCTTGATTAGCTTTTTTACGTTTATCTCCCCTTACATGTTCTCTTTTTATATTTTCTCGTGCCGTACTACTTTCGGGTTTTGCTTCATCGACAAAAATTTCTTCATCTAATTCATATGCATGTATAATTTCATCTTTTTCTGTTATTTGATGTATTTGATTAAAGGTTAATTTGTTCATTAACTGTGTAATTTCTTCTAATTGATTTTGTATATTTTTCTCAACTGTTTCTAAGGATTCTATATTTAGGGCTGTTAAATCTTCTAAATTTGAGTCTTCCATGGTCTAATGATAATTGTTGGTTTAGGCTCTGATACCATATATATATATATATATATATATATACACACACACATACGTGGTAGTTATTAGTCAAATTTTGCAAATAGAATCTTAATGGTGCGAGCTATGAAGATTTCTTTATGATTGTAGTTAAGTTAAGTTGGCTTTAGTTTTTTAGGTGAATAGAAATTAAGGAGGTTTAGGTCTACAAAATGTTAACATTGACTTTAACCCATTTGAGATCTCGTATTTTATAATGCCAACTAGTTTTTTTAAAAATCTTATTGTCCTTTATATTACAAAAACCATTTCCTTTAGTCTTGTCGTTTTGTAGAACATAATCAATCATTTTCCAAAATCTTAAAAATTTTTGTCAAAGTTTATGCAAATAATATTGGCTTTTCCAGTGCCATTAGGGGATAACTTGTTGGTATTCATCTATAATTGTTTATATAAAAGTTCCTTTATAAGTGAAAATGTTGCTGAAATAATATTTCCCTTTTTTAAGAAATTGGTGAAAACAATCTATTAATACAAATCCTTTTACCTAACTTAAACTTTAAACAAATGACTTATAGAAGCCACATTAGTTCTTCATTATATACAAGAATAAGGTCCCGAGTGGTTCTTGATGCATTAAAGGAAATAAAATGCCCATTTTTTTGCACATATTTTTGTATTAGGAGTTAATATAATCTCCTACACTTTTAATCAACATGTTAGATAAAATGTTGTGTTATTTTTTTAGAAAATTCATTATCTTATCACTAAAGATCTCTATTTGAATCCCAGCTGACATTATATACCAATTTACTTAAAAAAGTAAATAGTTAAAGGAGTTGATAGAGTTTCGCTAAGTGAAATTTCAAGTAGAATTTATAATAAACAAAATATATAATTAAAGTGTGAAGATTTTCATAAATCAAGACTTTGATATTCTTTAGACAATAAGTGTAAAATGTGGATATGAAGGATTAAGTACTTTTCAATTTAAATTAAGAGTTAATTACATTATATTCCTTTATGATTTGGTATTTTATTTTTATTTTTATGTTTTAAAAATTATCATTTACCTCTATGTACTATTATTTAATCAACAAATAACTCTTTATTTTATTTCATAAGATTTATGCTAATTTATAACTCTAAAAAATATCATATTGAATCTTAAGAATTCTAATATTATGTGATTTTGAGTAAAAATTAACAGAATATAATGAAAGGGATTGTATAATAGCTAAGCAATATCATAAAGGAGTTAGTAACAATTTTTGAAATATAAAAACTAAAAAAATTGTCAAACTAGATGATTTTTTGATATATTTAACCCTAAATTTAAGTTGGCAATAGTTGAATGAATGGTATATTTGATTTAGAGCAAACCGACAATGATCCTTTCTAACCGAGGGAGTGGACTTGATTTGGTTATGTCTATATATTGTTTGTTGTATGAAGTGATTACCAATTGGCTGGTTTTTAGATCTCCTAAAAACAATTTTTGCAAACTTTTAAAATGTATGAAACAATAGTTTTAGGCTTCAATTTGACATAACTTAAATTGTAAATAGTGAGAAGATTATTATCTTAATTTTCCCTACTGAACCATATCATATATAGAAAATGAATTCTACCCACATAGCATTCCAAAAATGAAACCAAGGTTTAAAGATTTGAAAATAAAATGGCAATTTGACCGATCAAAATTGTGATAGGTCGATAATAATTTAGTTAAAATCCTAATTGGTAGGCATCAGGATAGGAGTCAGAAATGTAGAAGGATGCTCTCCCAACGATTTATCCATTCGTGTTCAATGTTGCCATCCCAACCAACCTTCCTCATCAATTTCTCAACTACCATCTATGCTTCGTCCAACCCACTCGAAATATTTTAAATTTCTCATGTACCCAATTCTCCATATTCCTTTACATATTACATTTGGACATTTGGTTGTCGTGAATATCTATTGCTTGTTACAATATCTTGATTTCATATCCTATCTTAGGTATTAACGTTTGATTTATAGAAGTTGTTGAAAGCCATGGGATGATATTATTATTATTATTCAAAACTTCTTTAAGGGGGTGTAAGGTTCACGCGTCTTGTCTCCTTACCGATATCAATATTTTGAAAATAAGTGACTCATTAATTATTCCAAATTTCACACTAAATCTTTTTGCTAAAAATTTGTAAACATTAAAAATTGAAATTTGGATTTTCAAATGCCAACTCTAATTATATTACATAAAATCAATACATTATTAAGATTTTTATTTAAAATTTTTATGAATGTGACAGATATTAAATACTTGAATTTTAATTACATCTAACTCGCCATTTATTTAAAAATAAAAAGAGTAATAGCTAGTTTTAAATAAAAAGAGTAATAGTTGAAAAATTGTCCTAGGGAGGAAACCCAGCATGGGAAATTTACAAATATGTTTAGTCGTAATAAAAAAGGGATTAGATTAAATAACGCATATGATTTATTTTCCTAACACTTAACAAAGTAGTACATGTATTCTTATATGTAGAAAGAATTTCTATAATTCAGCAGGCTTTCCATGACATTGAGGGATTGAAAAAGACATGAACGCGCAAAATTATGTTTTTAGACACGGCTCTCTAGCTAGTTCATTAGTTTTATTCCCAAAGATCCAATACTTGGGGTCAATAACATAATTAGTCAGGACAGCTGGTCATGTTTCTACTTTGTAGACAACGACTGTCGTAATCGTGGAGAGTTACAATAATGATAATTAATTTGCTTGTCATCCCTCTTTCGTCGAACACAAGGTTTGTGAATACACCTTGGAAGTTGCCGTTTGCGTTTGTGTATGGTTTTACTTGTAAATGTAAAGCAAGGTATATACACGTTGTTCGACGACTCAAAGATTAATTACGTTATAAGGGATCGATTACGTAAATAAGAATTTTATTTCCACTTCGTATTTATAATTGTATTGAATTTTTAGTTGTGCTGTTTGGCTCGTGGCATTTTAAAGTAATTACTTTTCCTAATTCTATTTGAAAGTCAAACTTGTAATACTCTATGTAAATTATTTATATGCATGTTGATTAATTTATTTTTCTTAAGCCAAACAAAAATTAGGAGTTTATAGGAAGGATAAAGAAATATTGTATCTCCTGCCAATACAATGAATGAGAATAATTTGTCCCTCTCTTATATTATTTTTAAGAAGTGCACTGGATTACCAATTCCCCTATCACCGAAACAGGCTGTATGATATGTCGCGAATCTCCTATTCTGATGCCTTTGTTGACTTTTTGATCATGTCTTGCTCCCGTTGTTCCTTTTAATCTTTGGATTGTAAACACCGTACGGCTGAGTGACTTGATTCATTAATTTCATTTTTTCCTTCAAAAACATATGAAATAACAAAGAGTAAAGAAAAATAATAATTAGAATTTTGAAAAAAAAAGGACCACATATTTGATATTTCCGGCACAAACAACTTGATCATTGTTAATGACGGCGTGAGAGCGAGTATCTTGACCGAGGCCGTTCCAACTAAAAGCAAGAGCATGTTGAAGATCAACCACACTTTTGGACTTTGAATCAGTCTTTTTAGTTTTGCAACCGAAACTTCTTTATAAGAAATTGCATACAACTCGTAATTTAACTAGTAAGCTATACTATACTCGTCAAGTTCTTATTACTGTTTGTTTAGTTCAATATTAATTCTAAATGGACATATTTTCCAACCTAATAGAGTAATAATAACGCATAAGATGAACAATTAAAAGAATCCAACTATAGATACCGTTTGCCAGGCCCATCACGTGGCAAAGAATCCAACTGCTCCATGTAACTGTTATCCAAACGGCTCTTTCTGCCGTCGGCTCGTTGCGATCAAACATCACATCATCCCAGCCGTTGGATTAGAACCCAAGCTCTTTAACCCAGTCCTCGAGTCAAACCGACCATGGCCTAACCGTGGTTGAGAAGTTGAAAGACAGTAAACCCCTTGGCTTCTCAGTTATTTACTATCACACCCTCATTGTATCAATCTATAAAAACAGCCTTTCAGATTCGCTAGGTTTGCCAAACCAACTAGCCTAAGCCCTGTAAGGGAAAATCTTGCAGCCTCTTCTTGCCGTCTCCTCCTTCTTTTTATCTACTCTCTCTCTTCTAGAAGAGTCTTAGTCCAGAAATGGTAACAAGCTCTTGTCAATCAAGAAGATCTAGAGATAACGGACCAGTCCTTCGGTCCATCTCGGCGTGCGGTAGATTCCCAGCCTCTCACTGTAATTCTCATTACTCGTCTTCTCCGTCGTTGTCCGCATTCGCCTCATCGACAAGCTTGTGTTTCGCCACCGCGCCGTCGACTTTCTTTCCAACCAACGACCGCAGGTCGGCTTCTCCGACACGCGTGAATCTCAGCGCGTCATCTTCTTTCTCTACCTCCTTTCGCTTCTCTATTGACCGATCTGTTTCTCCCAGTCGGTCAATAACGGTCACGAAGAACAATCCAATCTCGCTCCCTAAGAAGACGTGCATGTGTTCGCCAACCACACATCCCGGTTCGTTTCGGTGCAGCTTACACAAGAAAGTTCGTAGTCACGGCAGCAGCATTCATGATTCCTACACGCCGCATAGGTTGAACATGAGAAGATCGGCGATGACGAATTCACTCGTGAGAATTGGAGGCGTGGAAGGTGAGTGGGTGAAGAGAGCTTTAACGGCGTTGATTCGTCCTTCTTCGCATCAGCTCAGGAGAAGAGGCGATTTCCAACCGAGACCTAGCAGATTGTCAATCATGTCCAACGCCAATGACCATTGACACTGCTTTTACAGGTTTTAATCAGTCATTAGAGTTCACTTTTTCTCCCCTAAGATGCCGATCAAATTGGTTTAGTCCGGCGCCACGGAATCGACTCCGCTGCTGAATTGGAGGATAATAGCTTATCAATATACATCAAGAGCAAGTTGAAATTGACGAGTCTATTTTAGCATAGGACGGGACTGAGTCAACCAGGGCGAGTTTTATATTCTTCGTTGGGAGTCATGGTTTTGTACATGTAAATGGCTATGGAAGTGGTTCTTGGGACCCTTAAACACTCCACTTCGAATTAAAACTTCGAATTAGGACCCTTAAACACTCCACTTCGAATTAAAACTTCGAATTAAAATTTGGGGAGCATTAAACTTATGAACAATTGAAGGACATAACTCCTATCATGGGAACAACATAACTCCTATCATCGGAACATAACTTGTGCTATTAATTTGGTCATCTGTTATGTTTGCAGCGTTTCTGGGGTTGACGTTTCGTCCGCGGTATCGTTCACCGTTAATATTCACCATCATCCGTTACATGTGCCGTCGCTATTGCCGTTACCGTTCGTCAGTTGCGTATTTTTTGACGCGAGGTATGTCCACATCCTTTTCTTGTTATATCTTCATTACGATGTTATTGTTGGTAGTTTGTTTTGGTTGGTGCAGCCCTGATGCTGGCTGTATTTTGTTCGGACTTGGTTATTTACGGACTTGAAGGACAATATGGCGTCAATGTTAAGGCCTTCAATGGAACATGATTGTACGGGACTCATTCGAGAGTGAATAAGAACTTGTTCCATTTCAGAAAAATATTTATTGTGACCTTGAAGAAAAGGAAAGGATGTGACCTGGGGGACATTATAAAATATTAATAATTTGCAATTTATAATTGTTAATTTAGAAGTAACGAACAATTGCGGTGGTGGAGCGAAATTTTAAAATAATAATACTTTGGAGAAACGAGAGTAGAGTGATTTATAATTCGGCTTATAAAAGAACTTTGAAAAGAAAGGCAAGAGACTAGAAAGTGTCATCTTGGATTTAGCGGCGATGAAAACGTATACAGGTAGCTGGCGGATGGTTTGATGGGCTATGCAAATTGAAGATGTTGTAGCCTTTTAGGTTTAGGATGCCGCCATATCCCCATCACGCTCATTTAACTCTGACTTGCTTCATGTCAAAGACTTGGCACAAGGGAGTACAACATTCCAAGTCAAGGTTGCCTTCTATGTGAAGAAGCTCCTAAATCGTTACAACATTTATTCTTTAGCTGCAAATTCACTTCAGAGGCAATTCAACACGAAAGGAGACAACAAGCTTTTCAAAGTTGCATTTGGTGCCCTAGTCTATATATATTTAAGCTCTGCAGCCATGATAACCTATTTCTTCAAAATCATTGCATACATTAGATCCAAGGCTTATAGCATGTGACATTCATCATCATCTATCTCCTTCAATTATTCACAAATGGAGTTTGATTCTTTAGTTTGTAGCTGTTAGCTCCTAATGTTTATGTCTTACAGTAGCTCTTTTTTCCTAGTCTTCTCTTTTGTTGGTTACTTGTAAAATATTTATCCTGTAGTTAAGACCTTGCTTCCTTATTTAATATATTGCTTACTTTTAAAAAGAGATTGTCAATCTCAAGGGAGAAGTAAAGGTGTCATTCATCAAGGAGTTGCATGGCAAGGTGAAGCAGCGAATTGAGTAAGTCCATACCACTTATGCTAAGCACGCAAATAAGGCAAAAAAGATTGTGCGATTTGAGCCTAGAGATCTAGTATGAATTCGTTATTAGTAATAGCACTTTCCATCTAAGTGCAAGCCTAATAAAGTAACGCCATGAGTTGATGATCAATGTCAAGTCTTGGAGCGCATTAATGACATTGCTTATCGCATCAACCTAAATTTAATGTTTTCATGATCTTCATCTTATGTTGACAATGACAATGAACTATAATTCAGAGTAATTCTTCTTTATGTTCGTTAGGAGTAATGTGTCCAATCTTTCTGAAGAACCATTTAAGATAGTAGAGGAGCTAATTATTTAGGTGCAACACAAGCAAGGCTGTAGGCGATTGTAGATGTATATATATAAAGAGGAGTTGGTGTGTAGTTGAAATAACTATATGCCTAAGTTAATGTGTTGCTAATTGAAGACTAAGGCTTAGCTACAACATATGTTAGGTGTGTTATTTTATATATTTTTATTCTTTTCTTGTTAGGCCTAAATTTTATTGATATTTTATAATTATTTTTTCAAAATTGTTAATAGAAAGGAAATTTGTTCCGATCATTCAACATATTTTTGAATATTACTCCTATTTTTATAAAACATAAGAAGAGTAAAAGCTATCTATTTAACTTTGATTCTTACCGTTTTTCATAAGAAGTGATCGAAATCAGATTCTCTTCTTGCTTGTGAGTTATATCAATCACGTAGAGGAATGTATATGGCCCTGACAGATAATAGGCCTGGAAGCAAGCATTCTTGAAATAAGAATATAACTGAAATGATGAGCAATCCGAAGACAAATTGTCCTGGAACCCATAATGTTGAAAGGAACGATAACAATAGCAGCTGATGCTGGAAAACTAAGTGTCAAGAAACTTGTAGAAGAAGAGATGTTCAGCGAGCAAGATACGAAGAAAAGAATAATGCTCAAGTAGTGCCTAAAAAAATGATGCTGAAGTACTTGACCGCCAACTTCTTTATCTGTTCTTCAGCCAACCTCCTGCAAGAACGACATCAGATCAGGAAGCGTCACTGCCCAAACCGAGCCAACCTTCCGCAAGAAAGACAATGAACCATTAGCTATAGATCAAGACATGTCTCTAAAAACTTGTGTAGAAGACAAAGAATGAATACTCAATTACGTAAGTGAAGTGCTGCATGTCTCAAGGATAAAGTGGGAGGAATTCTATAAGGTCACAAACTTTTTGATCAGCTTATAGATCCATCAGTATCTACCGAGGTACAGAACTTCCGCAACCAGCCTTGTTTCGGAAAATGCTTCTCTTCAATTGCATTAATGAGTTTCTTTAAATTGAAAATCATGTTTGAATTTGTATTTAAATATTGGATTTAGTTTTAAGTTTCGCATGTTTGTTTTATGAAACAAAACTTCTACAATGATAGTCATATCTTGAATTTGTATTCAAACACTGGATTTAGTTTTAAGATTCATATAAAATAGATTAAATTTCAATATATGTTTGGTCCAGAGATTAGAGAAGGAACGGGTACCCGTTTGTGAGTTTTGTGTAGTAGTAAGAACAGTAGTTTATTGTAAGTGACTTGGCGAGATTATTCTTGCATTGTGATGTACAAGTGCATTGTGCCAGCTCTTTGTCACGTAAACATGCTCGTTCACTTTTGTGGGACAAGTGCATATCACATCCTATATGTTTTTTTTATTTATTACATTAGGTATCCCGACTTAGCCGGATTAATCCTAAGCCTCTAAGACCCCACTCCAAGAACTTTAGAGGATGTAAATTTGGAACCCCAAGATCCCTCAGGTTCCTACGTAGCCTGTACACTTCTGCGCACAAGGAGCCGT
>JANIIA010000002.1:23223095-23236057 GCA_027478495.1 Erythroxylum alaternifolium
AGAAATAGCAGATTGACATTGAACCTTGCAAAAACTTCGGCTGACTCCAACTATTTCTATCTTTTGTAATTAAGTTAGTTTATAAACTTTTGGTACTCTAAAAGCATATCAAGCATGGGCATTCTTAATTGTTTTGTATTATAAAACTGAAATGGTTTTTAATATGTAATTTGAAGTTATGTATAATCTCTGTGTTTGTTAGTGAAATGATAGTGAGAGCTGCAGAAATCCTCTTTTATATATGGTCAGAATTTCTTCTCTGTTAAGTTGTCAATGCGTTGGGAATAAAATTGTTAGATGTTTGAACGCTTTGGATAAATGTTTCTGAAGAAATTGGTTAAGTTGGGAGTTTTGCATATATGGTTTTAATTGTTGGAATCAGGTCTTTTGAAATGATATACATTGACAGAGAGAGAAAAGAGGAAAAAGGGAATAAAATGTATTCTAAAACTTCAATGAATAAATTGTATTGATTTGTGTAGAATTTGACAAAATTGTCTTCATGAAAGTTGTATATCTTTCTCTTAACTTTCTAACGAGATAAAGTTTGTAATTTTTGGACTTCGGAGTAGAAAGTTATGAGATTTAGAAGTTGGAGTGTTTTTAAGGGTTGCACGACAACCCTTATTTTTTGGAAAGTTGTGATCTTGCACAAGCACGATCGCCACAAACTGCGAATGTTTATGGAAAGTCGCGATTGTTCATAAGCACGATTGCGACTCCCTTTTGTTTTATCTGTCACACCTGTGACATTTTATATGCACGCCTGTGCATTTCTCATTGCTTCTTAATGTATTTACCCAGTTTGTTTTATTTGTCACACCCGTGACTCTTGGGTGTCACAATTGTGACATTTTTAAGTCCTAACTGTGCATTTTTTGTTAATTAATTAATTAATTAATTAATTAATTAATTATATTTTTTTTTTGTTTTTACTCCCACCAAGAATTTAATTTTTATTTTGATGCTAGTTTTATATTTATAGATTTTATTTTAAAAAGTCTCACTATGAATTCTTTTATCTTTATTTTATTTTAGTTATATATATATATTTTCTTAAAAAGTCCCCCAAATTTTGACCCCTTGTCGTCTCGAAATAAGAACCAAGACCCAGGGCCAACAGGCAAAAGATCCAATTTGAAACACTTACACATTTGGGGTTGTCTAGTTGAGGCAAGGCCATATTGGCCTAATGAAAAGAAACTGGATTCTAGAATTGTTAGTTGCTATTTTTGTTGGATACTTCGAAAGGTCTATGGGTTACAAGTTTTATGATCCCAATACAAAGTCAATTTTTGAGAGGAGAAATGCCCGATCTCCTAAGGATGTTGAGTTTAGGAAGGGAGATAAGGTGAGAGACATTGTATTTGAAAAGAAATATGTTAATATTCTTTCAGTTGTTGCTGAAAATGATATGGGTTTCATTATTGATGTTGTCGAAGTAAAAAATCCAGAACAATAAGACAATGTTGAGGAGTTCCCTGTTCAGATTACAAAAATTATTCTAGAAGAACAAATTCACCAACCTTAAGAACTAGTGTCATTAAGGAGATCCACTAAAGAAAGGAGAAGTGTGATTCTAGATGATTACATCATATTTCTCCAAGAATATGAGGTTGTAGAAGATGATCCAGTTAACTTACATCAGACCATGGAAAGTTCTAACTCTCAAAAGTGGATAGATGCCATAAATGAGGAGATAAAGTCCATGAAAGACAATGACAATTGGGATCTTGTCTCATTGCCTGAAGGTGCAAAACCCATCGATTGTTAAATGGATATTTAAAACCAAGAGGGATTCGAAGGGTCATGTAGAGAGATACAAGGCTCGTCTAGTTTAAAAAGGATTTACATATAAAGAAGGCATTGATTATAAAGAGACTTTCTTTTCGGTTTCATCGAAATACTCTTTTAGAATTATAATGGAACTTGTAGCACATTTTAACCTTGAGTTGCATCAAATGAATGTAAAGACTGCGTTTCTCAATAGTGACATTAATGAGACAATTTATATGGTGTAACCAGAAAACTTTGTGTCAGGAGACCAAAAGCAAATGATTTGCAAATTAAAGAAATCTATCTATAGGCTCAAGCAAGCTTCCTGTCAATGGTATTACAAATTTCATCAAGTTGCTCTTTGTTTTGGTTTTGAAATGAATGCAGTTGATGATTGTATATAACATAAGTTCAGTGGGAGCAATTATATTTTTTTGTAGTTTTATATGTTGATGACATACTGCTTACCAACAATGATATAGGCTAATTGCATGAAACCAAGAACTTTATGACAAAGAAATTTGAAACGAAAGATTTTAGTGACACCTCTTTTATATTAGGGATACAAATACACCGAGATCACTATTGGGGTATACTTGGGTTATCACAAAAGAGCTATATCGAGAAACTTCTTAAGCGTGGCATGCAGGATTTTAAACTAGCGACACCCCTCTTACTAAGGGAGACAAGTTTAGTCTCAACCAATGCCCCAAGAATGAGTTTGAAACAAAGGAGATGCAGAAGATTCCTTATGATTCAGTAGTAGGGTCTAACAACTATCAAGCATATATGAGTCTAGATATTGCATATGTTGTTGGAATGCTAGGTAGATAATTAAGCAATCCTGGAATGGATCAGTGGAAGGCAGCCAAATAAGTTATGCAGTACTTGCAGAGAAAAAAAGATTACATGCTTATATACAGGAAGTTTAATCAACTAGAGATCATTGAGTATTCTTATTTTGATTTTGTTGGATGCCAAGATAGTCAGAGATCCACATCGGGCTATATTTACCTGCTAGTTAAAGAATCTATTTCCTGGAAGAATGCTAAGTAGACACTCATAGCTTCTTTCACTATAACATTGAAGTTTATAGGATGTTATAAGGCATTTAATCATGGAATAAGGCTATGAAAGATCACTAAAGTTATTATTTGACAATAAGTTAGCAGTGCTATATTCTAACAACAACAAAAGCTCAATGAAGTCAAAACATATAGACCTCAAGTTTCTGGTTAGTAAAGAAAGAGTTCAAGATGGTCATATATCTATTGAACATATTGGTACAAACTCTATGGTTATAGATCCACTCATTAAGGGATTACCATCAAAGGTCTTTTACAAGCATGTCGCTCATATAGGGGTTATATCTATTGAAGATATGTCATTTTAGTGGGAGTTTGTTATTTCAGATGATTTTTAGTTATAGACATTTTTATGATTTATTTGAACTTTAAAGTTTGGTTGATCTCATTAAGGAATAAGAAATTTGGATCAGTTGGAAGTAGGTATGTTAAGATCACATTACATATAATTTCCATGCATTACACCCATATCTATGTTGTTTAATTATATTAGCATATGTGACCATTGATGGGTTTAGTTATGATATGCATATAACGGAAACCACTTTGATCCTATTTTAAAATAATTAATAAACAAGATTGATTAAAGATGTATTTGGTAGTGATAGCAAATTTTGAGCTCATAAGGTTATGATATGATATACAATTAAAGGAGTTATATATATATGACTCAAGTGGGAGATTGTTTGATTTAATCCAACATATGGGCACATATATATATAGTTATAAGCTTTAATGTATAGAGACCCAATAGTCTGAATTAGGGTTATGGTCACCAAGTGATATGAACGATTATCTTTTATGATTTCGTATTAGTCAGCCAAGTGACTACTCTTGAGAGAAAACAAATGTACATATTGACTTGGAAGACGAATAATCATAAGACTCAAGAATCATGTTAACGTCACCAAAAGAAGGAGATTTTAGACGCTTATGTCTAGACGTATCTAATAATTGTCTTGAATAATATAAGAATTTATGAAGTTTTTAGACATTTATTTAAGACGACAAAATTTGTGAAAAATATACTAAAAAAGTGTCTAAAACTTTTAAATTTTCTAATTAGCAGGATAAGAATTGACACATTTTATAATTTATATACATCCAAAAATAACGATTAATTAATGTAAAAGTAATTAATTATAAAGAAACGTTTAGTTAATATGAGTGACAAAAATTATAAAACGTTAACAAGAAAGTCTTAAGTTAACTATATATAAGTTAATATTTTTCACTTCTTAGTTACTTTGTTGGTTTTGTTCTGTGGACAACGTTCATACTTGGCTCACTATTTGCGAGTGAACTTCACGCTTCCCTTTACCCAAGCTTCGGATCTCGTCATTCATTTTCCCAAGCAAGAAGTGAAAGTCTATAGTATGCTGCGAAAGTCTTAAGTTAGTATGTGTTACTCAAAAAGTTAGTATGCTATGAAAATGTTCAGATACTACTTTGCTCCGCTCCTCCATCTCACTCTCTTCTCGTAAAAGTCTCAAAAAACTCTCTCTCTCTCTTTCTCGCTAACCACGAACAACAAACTCTCTACCAATCTTTTCCTAGGATTGGTATAGAGAATTCCTTGGCTTGGACCGATTTAAAACCATTGATTCCTCTACCATTATCTGTAGGTATCTCTCGCTCTCTCTCTTTCTCTCTCGTATTTGTCTTACTTTTTGTTTGTTTCTTCTACAAATTGTTGTTCAGACTTTTGCACTGATCAGATCACTAAGTTTTCCGTTTCTGTGCCCTAAGTTTTCTGTTTCAATTGAACACAATTCAATCAACTGCATGCTTTGTAGTTTTCTGTTAGGTCCATAATAGGCAAGTTTTGGATGGTCAGGTGAAGATAGATCATCAAATTGGATGACTTAGATGCCAGTAATGATATTGCTTCTGATATTTTTGTAAAATTTCAAAATAGATTTTCATGTGTATAAAGACGTTAGGAGAGAGATTTCTGCTCTGCTGCGTGTTTTACTCCTCTTTGTTGCTTCTGCCTCTGTTGCATTATCCAGCTTCTTAGTTTTGTCTTTTGATTGTGTGTTTTATTTTTGTTTTCTAGCTACTACGTCATTTTCTTCTCTACCGCTTCAGTCGTTTTACTTCTTTTGGATTCTCCTTCTACGCTGCATTTTAGTTTGCTTCTCATCTGCTAGGCTATGTTTCTTCCTTAGCTGTGTCATTTTGCCTTTGCTTTTTGTTTGATGGGTTACTTCTACGCTGTCGTTTTGTCTGCTGGTTCTCCCTTGTGTTTTACATTTTATTTGCTCCTTTATGCTGTGCGTTTGGGATACTAATATGATTAATCCTTTCTATATCTTTTTTAATCTCATTTTAGTCACTTTTGCACCTGGTTTCGTTTTAGTTACTGATTGTGAAGTTCTCCAAATTGGATTTGGTTCTATTATGTGAAAATGTAGTTCATAGTCGATGCATTCTAAATTTGAACTATGTTGATGCTATTGGTTAATGGAAACTTCTTATGTTTGATCTTTATAATCGTTTATGAGAGAAGCCCTAACAATGCCCCCTCTTTCATTTTCAACTATTTTGATTTTCCATTTAAAATGCATATTTGATGTTATTTATCTTCTTTGCTTTTATTTGTTTGCTTGTATATTTGCTTATGTTCTTTATTTTGCGGGGTACTTTACTTTCCCATGCTACATCTTTGATCCTGTGCACTCTGTGTTCATTGCCCTATTCTCCATTTGTGGCAGTAGGAGATCTTTCAATTGGCAAAATAGAAAACAATTTCATTACCATTTAAAAAGTGATGTGTAGAGATTGAAAATGAATGTATTATAGCCTTTGGCTTGTTAGGAAAGTGTTGTACATGAATGAAATGAAGAGAAAGTTCTATTGCTGGGAAGAATACATAACTTACTAGAAGTTAAGGTATCTCTATTGTAATCTTTGTTTACTAATCTAAATTATATCATTTCTTATTAAAACATTGAGGCTATTTCTTACACAGGCTCTTCGTAGCATGAATCATCCTAATATCATAAAGTTAAAAGAGGTCATCAGGGAAAACAATGACCTATTCTTCATTTTTGAATATATGGTCAGTGATATTTCGTTCATGTGTTTAACGTTTTAGTTGGAGTTAGCTTGAATAAAGAAGACGCATAATTTTTCCATAATTTTGTCTTCATATGAGGTTATTCCAAGGTGTTCAGATAAAATTTCTACAATACATAAAACAGATAATACTCCATGCTTAAAAGTATGATGCTCTAAAGTACCTAAATGTTTTGTCATTTACAAATCTTTGATTTCTTCCTCCACTATACTAGAAGTACAATTTGTACCAAATAATGACGGAATAAGCCTTTCTCAGAGGAAGAGATACGATGTTCTGTTTTTTAAGTGCTCCAAGGGCTGAGTCATATGCATAGAAATGGATACTTTCATCGAGATTTAAAACCAGGTGGGAGGGCTTGTGATTTACTATTCTCCTTTATATTTTTGTGTTGATGAGAGTCTTATAGATCCTATTGACAAATTAAACAAATTCAATTTTTTATTAGAGAACTTGATGGTGAAAAAAGATGTTCTAAAAGTTGTTGACTTTGGACTGGCTAGAGAAGTTCTGTCACTGCCTCCTTATACAGAATATGTCACTGCCATTGATTTGATCAAGGTAGGTCTTGATACAGCTTAAAATTTAACAAATTTCCATATAGTAGAAAGTTTGCATTTGTTGTCAACTTATTTCTTGTACTTCATTTTCTCACTCCTTCCCTTATTACAGAAATTATGTTCATGAGAACCATTGAAGAGGCCAACTGCTGATTAGTCACTCCAACATCCTTTTTTCCATGTAAATATTGCTTTAAAGTTTGATTTCCATAGTTTTTATTGATCCTCCATTTACCAATATTTCTTCTATAGGTGGGCACAAGAGTTTCTTTTCCAATTTGAGATCCCCTGGAATTAAGGCTTGATAACATAGGTAAGTTCTCTAAAATCAAAATTTAATGCAATAAGCATGCCAAGTGTGTCTAACGATGATTTTTATATCATTCTCTTTCAACTCCATAGGAGCGAAGACAAATCTTGAGTTAAATCTTTGGGATTTTGGAACAGACATTGATGACTGTTTTCTGGGCTTGATTCTTGCAGTGAAACCCAACATTTCAAACTTGGTTAATACATTGTTGACATCTGATTTTAATATTTATAGCCATTGGAATCTCAAATGATCTTGGAGTGGACAAAATCTATTAGTTTGCTCTGTGCTTCTACCTTTGGAATTGCTGCTTTATATATGCATCATGATGTCGTATGATTTACTTGGACATGTTCTCTCAGGATATAGAATAACTGTTGTGGTTTAAAATTTATATATGGGGAAAATTTAGGAATTGTGTCGATGATCTTGCTCCCTAAAATAGTTAGTATGAGTTGTGTAGTATTTTGGCTAAGTTACTTTCATATTATGGTGTAGTCTATTTAGATTTTTGGTGTTTTTTAATCATATTTTCTGTTAAAATAGAAAGAATTGATGCCTTTTTTAACCATGACATTTTCTCCTTTTCCCTGCAGAGGCAGTTTGCAATGTTTCTCAAGGTACGCAGAAGGTAATGATTTATGACTGGCTTCAAAATTGCTGCTTGATATAGCTATATCCTTTGATTACACTATAATCAACTATGTGTTTTGAAAGAAATTTCTTTACAATAAGAGTTTGTGGATTTTTTTTTATCTAGGACATTTTGTTCTGCTCTGATTTCAAAGATCATCAAGAATAGTCAGGTACTTGTTTGTTCCTTCCTTTGCCTAATAATAAAAATGGGAAACTTAGAATAGAAAAAGTTCCTCGCACTGCATCTTTCTGTAGTTGAAGGTTAGTTCCCCTCATCACTTCCTTGGTAGTCCTTTTGATTGTCCACATGTCCCAGCTAGACCAAGTTTGATTTTTTTTGTTTCTTTTACATTGATATTTGGTTCAAGAATTAATATGTCAAACTAGAATGTTCAATTTTTTGTTTTCAGCTGGGATTAGCTTGAGAGTTTGGCTTTTTTTGTCTCATTGTTGAATCAGATATATAGGTTGTTGGTTCAAGCAATCTGAAATGGCATTGTTAATACTCATCATCTTGTTTTTGTAGCAATGCCATAACCTTGTGATTTTTTATATCAATATATATAGATTTTCAAGATATAACCTTTCATTGTTTCTTATAGATGTTCAAGATCCCACCATTTCCATGATGATTGATGCAGGGAGGGAGGTGGTTTTCAGGTGACGAAAACTATGCCATGAGTTTGGTTAATATTTGGTGAGAGGTCTATTATGAAACACGAATTATGTTAGCTTAGATTTTGAAGAATTTATGACAATTTGTATACGGATTATCTTTTATTGGATCAATGAGTTATCCTATTTTGTTTTTACGTACTATAGCTGGTTCTTTCGTTTCATTTTGGACACTCTATACCCTCCTAGGCATCTAGTTAGTCCTCAAGGGCAATAATGGAATAAATTTATTGATACTTCAAATCAAAGTGGCAATTACAAGTTCGATGATTTCCTGTGTAAGTACTGTGTAATAAATTAACAAAAGTGTTAATTTATTATAAGAATACGTAGATACATATTTTAAATTAATTTGTAAAATTTATGATAATAATATGCATGTGATTGATTTTGAAAAAGATGCACCAAGTAAATTGTAAGCTTATTTTTTTACTCAAAAATAGTGAAATTTTTCAATGTAAAAAATTGTTTAAAAGTGAAAAATATTGATAGGGAAAAACATCTAAAAGGTGCTTGCAGAGATGATTGTAGGATATGGTACTATCCAAAATCTACATTTAGAAACTAATAAGGGTGATTTCTTAGTTTCATTAACTTGAAACTATCAATGTGGTAACGTTAAAGGGGAAGTTTTCACATCTTTTTTCAAGAAAAGAAACTGAACCCATGATTTCTTAGTTTCATTACATTTGTACAGAGACGTTTTGTTTTATGGTTACCAATAATGATATCAATTACACTATCAGTAGTTGGTAATTTTTAATGATTATCACTATGAAATAAAAGAATTCTTATTTAAAATTAAAGTTAATTAAAAAAATCTCAAGTTTTATTTAATTTTGTAATTATAGTTTGAACTTAAAAAATAACAATTAATTATTCAAATTTTTAATTTTTTCCGTTTCTATTTATATGGCTACATAAGACAACAACCCTAAACACTTACACATATAAAACTTAATTAAACATAAAACAAAAATCCTAAATACATACATGCGTCAAACTTAATTAAGTTTAACTAAACTACTTTATTTTCAGTTATAGACACTTTTATGATTTATTAGAACTTTACAGTTTATTTGGTTGATCTCACTAAGAAATAAGAAATTTGGATCAGTTGGAAGTAGATATGTTAAGATCACATTACATATAATTTCCATGCAACACATCCATGCTAGATCTATATTGTTTAATTATATTGGCATATGTGACCATTGATGGGTTTAGTTATGATATGCGTATAACAGAAACTGCTTTAATCATATTTTAATATAATTAATGAATGAGATTGACTAAAAATACATTTGGTAGTGATAGCAAATTTTGTGCTCGTAAGGTTATGATATGATATACAATTAAAGGAGTTATATATATATAACTCAAGGGAGATTGTTAGATTTAATCCAACGTGTGGGCACACATATATATAGTATAAGCTTTAATGTATAGAGGCTCAATATTCTTATTTCTATTTTATAATGAGCTAAAATAGAAATAAAAAACCTTAAATAAGGAATTAAGGTTATGGTCCTCGAATGACATAAACGGTTATCTTTTATAATATCCCATCAGTCAAAAAAGTGACTACTCTTGAGAGAAAATAAATGTACATATTGACTTGGAAGACGAATAATCACAAGACTCAAGAATTACATTGTTCTCATAGATCCAAATACGCTTCTGCAACAAATCTAAGTCTTCTTGATAATTTAACACGATTGTTTATATGATTGGTGATGGTTTCACTGTAAGGAATTTTAAATTCTATCATACACATCAAGGGAAAGAGTGAAGAGGTGGTCTGGCCAACACGTCTAGGCTAAAGTCGTTGCCTGCAAGGGAGACATGCATGTCCGATAGTGAGAAGGATTGGTGGCTGGTGACTTAGCAAGGTTCTGTTGAAGGCTACAAACACTACTTAACCACTGGAAAATAGGAGTTGACAATGCCCGATTATGAACCCAGAGAATAAGAGCACAAGAGCTTTGATACCACACGACAATAATCTGGAGAGAGTTACATATAATTAATCTGCATGTGAATAAATATAAGAGGGTTCTATATATAGAGTTACAAATTCAAAAATAAATCTATAATGTTTTGATATTAAAGTTGATTAACGTAAGAAGTTTTCCTGTTCGAAAACACTTTTAAAATTATATGTACAATGCATAAATGTGTTTCATATTTCTGAACCAAAAAATTAAGGTCTCAGCAAACAATATTTCTCCAACTTGGGTGTTTTCAGCTTTGTTTAATCTACAGGACGGTTTGTTACTGATGCCTTAAGCACCCTGTGTCAACTGGTAAATTGACAAGAAGTCAAAGAAGAAGAACAGAAGGCCGTATGGTAGACGGCTAGAGGCAGAGGAGATTTTCAGAAGTAGGCTTTTAGGTTTAGGAAAAGGTTATTTTTTCTCATTAACCCCAGATAAGTCAATTTACATTAATATTTATAGAAAGAGAATTACCTATCCTGTCGGTTCAAATAAAAGCGTCAAGGGAAAGAACCGAAAAGAAACCTTGAAGGAGTGTTATAATTCCACTCAACGTAAAAATAAAATTAAAACAAATGAATAATTGAAAACAACTCAAATATAATCCTTGAACCTAGTCGGCCGTGAAATCGTTCGACCTGATCTTCTTGGAGCAGCGACCTCAACGTCCTGTAGCGTATCAGTTACTATTAACTTTGTGGACCAGGTTTTATAAGAGCAAGCGATTGTAGCGATTATTAAGCTGTAATCCTGGAGGGAGTCTATGGTTAATGTTTTTAAGAATGGAAGCCAATTGAACTTCAGATTGACGTTGTTTACCGGAATGAACTTATTACGTCATTTTATTTCTTTACTTAAACTTCAGCTGTAGCTAGTTATTACATGTAGCATTAACGGATTGATCATTGTAAAGTCCGTTACCCAATTAGTATTCCAATATTATTCATTGTGAAAAGCTAATACTTTATGGAATGAAATATGATATTAATTCCCTTCTTTCTTCTCTGATTCTTATTCTTATGTTACGTAAGTGGTAACACCTTGTTGAATTAAAACTAAAATTAGACATTGTACACAATATTTGAGAAATTATCCTGCCAAAAAACTTTATGATAAAAAAAGATAAAGCAAGTGTATGAATATCAATATTCCGAAGGAATCGAAAAAGATAATCCAAGGAGGTATGAGTCCGATGGAATCCAGTATTCTGTCAAATGTAAACATAGTTCATAAAATGCTTTATGAGAATGGGATGAATAAACTCACGTGCATGCAACGACAAGGCCAGAAAGGCATTGGTCTACTAGCATAAGGAGATCTTTAACCTTTTCTTTCCTTTTTAAACAAATTGAATCGAAAAGGCAAGGTGTTAGTGGATAAAGAAAAAATAAAGCAACTGTCTTATCGGGCATCATTGTCGTTTAGTACTGACACTTTGACCCACCTTAAATTAACACGGGCCAACGTTTACTGCTAAACGATGGATGCTGCAATTATTAGCGTCACAAACTGTTGATGCAAGTTAATCATTACAATTATTAACGTTTCTTATAATTCTTTCAGGGTTATGATATTATCATTACAACGAGGTTGATAGTCCATTTTTTTTAGTAAAGGTACTGACCTTTTAATATATATATACAGTACGAACAACGTGAAGCACGTAGAGATAAACCTAAAAGATGAAAATGTAAAAGAAAAGGAAAATGAATGGAAGAAAATGGTCCATTCTTAATGCTTAGCAAACAAGCTAATAATTATAAAAGCAGCAGCACCATATCTTCATCATACACCATTGAGCATACTGTACTTCCTCAACGACTCTGCCTACCATCGTTAGCAGCTTAACCACTGGTTAGTACTCTTGGCTCAAATTGTAGTTCTTCTTCGAGTGAGATCAGATATCTCATTATCTTTTTCGCTGTACCTGCTATGCAGGTCTTGATATATATCATCAGTTTTTGGAATGACTACTGCTCCGAGTAACAATCAACTACCCTCCACCGAAATCCCACCGCTCGAGTAAGCTCATCATTAAATATCCTTGATCCTTTTTCTGCTAAAAGAATATTATTGACCACTAATTTTAATAGGATCCTAAAACTTGTGTCTCTCTCTCTATACAAGTGTTCCAATTTTGTAATAACCTTTCTTAATTATAAGAATCTCTAATCTATTCCCTATGATGAAAATACTATAATCTGCAAGTAACATATAATGTGGGAGAGACGTATATATATAATATTTACTACTCTTTTCGGTATATGTATAACAGATTAACACTCGCAAATTATCCAGAGTGGAGTGGGAGCATGAGAAAAAATCTTGAAGCTAAGGGGGACTGGGAGGCCGTAGAGCCAAGAAGCACACCAAAAAATAGTGATGATTGGAGCACTAAGAACAAACGTGCTCTGGCCACAATTCGAAGCTTTTGCGACCCCCTGATACTCTCAAGGTTTCACGGTATCAGCTCCGCGAAGATTGTGTGGGACTCTTTGGCGAAAATGTATGAACTGCAATTGCTTGGACTTGATCGAGTGGATTTATGGAACGTTATAACGGGACTCAATTTCGGTGATCTATCCACACTCTCACAACCCCCTTCCATAATAGCGGTTCACCAGTCAACTATGTGTAAGTAGGGTATGATTATATTCCGTGAATTGTCAACTCAAAAACATTTTTAAGTGAAAAAACAATGTGGTGTGGATCCGGATGCAGGGAGTTTTGAGATCGATCATCTCAAATATGGGCGCATGTACGCGGCTATCTACAGAGGTGATTGGATAGGCTTGAAATCTGAGATTGATTCACACCCCGAGGCCTTAAATGCCAAAGTGG
>JANIIA010000002.1:23245161-23257994 GCA_027478495.1 Erythroxylum alaternifolium
GTATTGAATACAACTTCTTTCTCGTCTTAAACTGTAATAGTTGGTCTTTATAAATAAGAAAATATTATCATTAATGATGGTCCAACTTTTGTAACAAAATAGCTTCTTTATGTGCCATTTTTCATAACGTTTCTTTGGTAGTGAACTATCTGCTTCTCTGACATATGATTGTACAGTTATATACGAAGGTAGATTGAATATAGCACTAGTAGTTAAACTTATAATTTAATTTGTTTTCTAATCAAGTATAAGGTTCCATGTGCAAATGGCATGCCAAGTTCGTAGCAAATCCAAATGCCCGGCCACCCGTTCAATATCCTCAAATTCCATAAGCTGCCACTGCATATGGATTACACGCTTCCCTGATGTTTTCAGTTTCAGTTAGGAGAGTGTTAGCATTTAATATACATGAGTTTGATTTCTGAAATCTGAAAAAATAAAAATGATCAATCTGGCAATAAAGCGGGAAATAAGGGGACTTTCCTACAGAATATGCAGGCTTCCAGATCTTTAATGTGCTAAATGTTTAACTCTGCGTCAATCGCTCCATGCAAAGCACAGATCGGTAGGAGGATGGAAGGTCTACCCAACCTATGTCCTCCAGAATGGTTAGTGAAATTTTTTATGATCGTAAGCCAAAGCCAACTTAACATTAACAAAGTTATCTAAAAAGAGTTCTAAATTCTTTTAGTTGACAGGACCAACCAGTTGACAAAATAATGGTTTCACTCTGTTAGCCAAGGCCTTGGTAATCACTCTTTTATGTTCCTCTTGCTTCATCTGACAATTGTTTAAAAAGCTTCCCTGGTGAACAAATACGTTAACATTCCAATCACAAAAGAAAAGATCATCTCAATGCCAATTATGAAAAAATCTAGTATTATATTCTTCCCTCAAAATAATAAATCTCAAATTGAAAGGAGCTTACGAAATGCTCGAGGACACGAGAATATTTATTTCTAGACTTTTCCTAGTAATTTCATGCTTATACCCTTAACAATAATAATACATAAATCGTTAGCCTCCATTATGTTCCAATCAACAATAGTAAATCTCAACCCCGTTGAGGTAATAATTTGGCTTTCAACCCTACAAAGCTTTAGGTGCTATTACTGATCAATAGAAGTGCAAGCGTAGTCTACTAATTGTACTTTTAACTGATTTCAAAATAAAAACAAAAATATATATGTTAAATATTATTTTATATTTTATTTCGTTTATTCTTAATGATATTAAAAGGGGGTGAATTAGGTAGTTGTGAATTTAAATTTTTTTGTTGATTTCAAATTAAATATAATAATTTTAAAAAGTCAATAAATTAACCAAGAATAATATAAGGTGTGTAGCGAGTAGAAGCCGTAAACTGGTCTTATAATGTTTTAACAAATAAATATTGCATATGTACACTCTTTAGGTTTTTTTGAAATTCCACTAAACTCTTCTTTTAATTAAGTCAAGTGGAACATTCATACAATAATCTTTATTCAGGTAAAGATAAACTCTTGTATTTTTTTTTCTTGAAAGCCTAATTGTTATAGTGATTAGTAATAATGACATTTGTTGATCAACATGGCATATTAGTCGACAATGTACCATATTGATCGACTAATTTATTTACCAATATCACATATAAATTCATGATATATAATTTTTCGAAACTCCTGACACATTAGTTGATCACACATAGATATTAGTCAATCAATATCGCTAGAAACATCATATTGATTGACCATACCTATTAGTTAACCAGTGTGTCTAAAACAGTATATTGGTTAACCAAACATAAACATTGGTTGAATATTGTGCCTGAATATATGTTTTAAAATTTTTAAGCCTTTTCAAACAACAATTAATATTCCTTTGGCTAAAGCTTAATAAAAAAATCATTTCAAATGTTCCTTATAGAATATTTTAAAGATCAAAAATTATTTTAATTAAAACTTTAATTCCTCTTGATAATAGAAAAGATTTATTTATTAAAATTAAAACATGATATGCTTATTCATGTATAGCTCCTAAAGCAATAAAATACTTAAGAGATATAAGAAGAGTTACAAATAAATTTTATACTTGTTATGACTTGATCTTCCTTGGTTTTGGTCTTCTTATTGACTTGAATGAAATTGGTCTCCATAAAGTATTTCTTAACTTTATTTTGTAATGCTTTCCTTTAAAACAACAAAGAGTAAATCATTAGTAGTAAATATGGTTTATTGTCATCAAAACATGGATTGCAACCTCTTTTGGTCCAACAATCTCCCTCTTTTTTAATGAAAAAACATATTGTGATATTAGAAATCCAATAATGAAATTAACTATTTAAGAATATAAACTTTCTCAATATAAAAGCAATATGAATATTTGACTCTCTTTTTAATTCATGCTTCATAAAAAAAATCTCAAAGGCTAAAAGATAGATGATTTATCTTCTAGTCATAAGCATAGTCAAATAAAATAAGAACATACGTATAATAAAATGAAATTAACCACTAATAACAAGTAGAATGTGAATGTACATCCAAAGTCAACCACTAAAGATAAATAAAAAGTCAAAGTACATCTAAATGATCCAAATGAAATCAACTACTTCTCATGAATACACTAATTGCTCCCTTTAAAACCTCTAATATCATTAACACTCTTTCCCCTTTTTTTGAAGCATAAAAAAAGGAAATCAATTAATTAGAAGAGAAAATCAATAATTAATTAGTATAAATATGTCCGCAATGATATCTCTAAGAAGCAAAAAGTCTTTAATACTGTCTTAAATATATTAAACTTCACCTTAAAATAATGTAAGTTGAGCCTCATGTGCATCAAAGCAATAATCCAATTCATAATCATGACATGATTTATAGGTAGGAGCCTCTTCATCTATGTACAATTCAATAGTATGGTTCAAAAGACGCTCATTAGTATTATCACTATATGAAGGAGCATTGTCATTTATTTATTGTAGCTAAATCTATTTACTTATTGCAACTAAATCTATTATTGTTGATGATGTCTAGTCATCTAGCTAATAACTAACTGATAGCCAATATGATAACGGGTGGCATAATTGAAGAAGTTTAAATTAAATTCATGTTAGTGGCTGAAATATTAAAGTGTTGAAAAATGAAGCCAAAGATGAGGGCATATCAGATGTGTTAATTCTTTTTCTTAATCCTATTATATTGATCATATTAGTTAAAATGAAGTGACCATGATGAAGATTCTCACCTATTATAAAGGTGAAAAGGAATCAAAGATCATTGTAACCTAGAAATTTGAAGTGTCTACTAGAAGAGACAAAGTTCTATCAGATGAAAAGATGGTGGAAACAAGGAACGACTTTAAGACCATAAAAAATCTTTGGCTTCTTAGTAATTTCTTCCCTACTATCTAATTCAAAAAGTATGACACAGTGATGTTCGATGTGGCATTTAAGAAAATAATAATAGGCATAATACCTGGATATGGGAATTCCTAAAAGCTTATTAATAGGGTCACTGGTTAGAAGCATTTTTATACCCAATGGTTAATTATAAGGTTACAACAAAATATTCATACATTCAAGAGACTTACCTGACGAGAATTTGTAAGTAAGAATTCTCACCATTGATCAATAAAATATTGAAAAACTATACCTGATAAATTAGTTGAAGATGTAGGAAAAATCAAACATTTTTTGTGTGAGACATGAGAACCATAATCGACAAACTAAGGGCTTGTTTGGTTGGATGTTAATTAATGAAACAGAATGGAACGGAAGTGAACGATTTATAATAGAATGAAATGTAATATAGTGAAAACTTGTTTGGAAGGGATGGAAGAGTTCATAATGTAACGTAGTGAAACTTTGTTTGGAAGATGGATCAAACAGAATGTAATTTATAATAAATGACTATTATACCCCTAATATTAAATGGTTGTTATAAAAGGTTTAACGCTATGGTTTTAAACAGAAATCATGTCCAATTAAAAAGTCACGCATAACTGTGACAAATAATTTTTTATATATTTTCTATTTTAAAATAATAAAAATGTTAATAAAGTTTATTATTTTATTATTAATTATATACAATTTTTATTAATAATATAAAAATATTATTATTAGGGGAAAGAGAATAATATAAAATATTATTAATTATATACAAGGGGTTATAGTTAGAAGAAATAATTGATATTAAGAAAAATTATTGAGGGTATATTAAGTAGTATGTATTTATTAGTTTACGTTCTATCCTAAACCTCCCAAATTGGGGTTTCATATTTCACTGTTTAGGATGGAATGGAATGGAACATGAAACCCTCCGCTTCCATTCTATTCTATTTCATTCCATTATGAAACCCTCAACCAAATGATAAAAGTGTGTTACGTTACGTTTCGTTCCGTTCCATTCTAAACCCTCCAACCAAACAGACCCTAAGATGAGAGGGTGTCAAAGTACTCATTTTCATGAATTAGAGTAAGAGAAGGAGGAGTTGGAGTGAGAAATATTTCAGATGACCTCCAAGTCTTAGAAAGGTTTTAGATGCAAAAAAGGAGTTTCCTTTACTTCTAACCATAAGAATAAGGAGCGAGACACACTGAAAGATTTATGACTCCTACGAAAACTCTAGGATAAATAAAAGGGAAAGGGTATTACTCATTCATAGAATCAAAGAGTAACTAATAGGAAGATCACTTCAATAAAACTTCTGAAATCCTAAGTCCATTAAGTTCAATCCAGAATTGATCTCAATAAGCAAAGTTCACTTAATGTATTAAAGTTCAAACATAATAAAATCATGAACTATGCATGTTTGACTAAAAACATGAAAATTAAAGTAATTTAAAATAGTTTTAATCAAAATCAATATACTTAATTAAAAAAGTTCAATTAAACCTTTAAAGTTTACAAAAATGTTAAATAGGTTCAATTGTATGGAAATACCCATAAATTGTGTGTAATTTAAAAGTTCCATAATTTGTCTTGTACTTGAGTTAAAGTTTCCAAATAGGGCATGGATAAATAAATTTTGAAAAAATTGAATATTATTATAGCTTATACATATTCTAATTGTCGTAATCAAGCATCAATTTCATAAAAGATTGGACAAATTTGAGTAATTTCAAAATTTCCTAAATTGCAATAATAATAAATATCCAAAATCTAAATTCAATCAAAATTAGGGATGATCAGATGCAATTAGGTGTCTAACAACCTCAATTTAATTGTAAATTTCACTTAGAAAGCATTAAAATGAAGAAATAACAAAAATACAAAAATAATTAAAAATCCCCAATTTTAAAACCCCAACACGTTTAACTTTGCAATTTGATTCAATTTGAATACAATTGTATGAAATTGGATGTAAAATTTTGAAAACATGTAAATAAGGAAAACAATTAATAATTAACAAAATTTTTGAAAATTTGAAAAATCCCAAATCAAAGAAATTATGGTTGACCCTAAGATGATTGTATTGAATTAATGTTGAAATGTAAATAGAGCTTGGTCTTATGGGTGTCAAGGAGGTCACGCTACCCTACTAAGACTTTTAAAATTGGCCAAATAAGGAGAAACATTGCTGGCGAAAAGAAGGAGAAGATGTTGCCAATAAAGCTAAAAGAAAACTCACTAGCTTGTATGGACGAGCTAAAGAGTTGATTGATTATGGCAGAGTGAAGTAAGCAAAAGAAAAGCCTCAATTCAACTGGCAATTTCACTAATAAAACATCAAAATGAAGAAATAATGTAATATGCAAAGAATTGAAAATCTCCCTATTTTGAAACCTTAACACATTTAACTTTGCATTTTGAATTTATTTGATTGTATTATATGAAATTGAATGCACAAACAAGTTTGAAAACATTTTAAAAGGGAAATTAATCAATAATTAAAAGAAAAATTATGAATATTTAAAAAATCCCAAATTAAGGTAATTAATGTTTACCCCAAGATAATTTTAATGAATTGATGTTAAAATGTAATTAGAGCTTGGTCTTGTAGGTGTAGAGGGGTTCATGCTATCCTGTTAAGACACTTAAAACTCACCAAAGCATAAGAAGCACCGCTGGTGAAAAGAGAGAGAAGATGTTACTAATAAACCTCCAAGAGAGCTTACTAAGTCACGTGGAGAAGCTAAAGAGTTGAGTGATTAAGGTGGAGTAAAGTGAGCAAAAAAAAGAACCTAAGAATGGGGGTTAACTAGTGTGGCAGTTAGATGTATTTTATAAAAAGTTTAGGCATAGGTGATCAGTGAAACAAAAGAGCGAGAGGGAAATTTTATTCTAAAACTTGAACATATTAGTCAACCAATGTAATGTGTTGGTTGACTGATATAAGTGACAAACTATTTAACAAATTCATTGGAATGAAGTTGTTGTAGAAAGAGGTTGTATTAGTTGACCAATATGATATAATGTTCTACTCCTACATCGACCAAACCTTTATAAGCTCCATATTCTTATAAATTTAATATTTTCTACATCCAATAGTTAACTAATGATCGACCAATATGACATGGAATTATGAAGATTTATAAAAAACCTACCAAACTAATATTAAAATACACTAAAACATATGATAAATTAAAAAAAGAACAATCAATATCAAATTTAAGCAATAAATAGAGTTCCTTATCAAATAAAATTCCCATCAATCATTCCCAATATTATCGTAATTCTTTAAAATCTATCCTTATTAGATTAGTAAATATATCAGGTAATTTATGTATTGTATCAAATTCTAGCTTAATATCCTCGTGATCTCTAATGAGATGATATTTAATTTTGTATATGTATAGTTTTTAGGTATTGAATGAGGTTCGTTATAAGGAACATAACACTAATATTATGATAACTAATAGGTATCTTTGTAAGATCCATGTCATATTCTCTTAGTTAATGTCTAAGCTAAAGGATTGTGCCAAAAAAAATGTTCTCCATATATTAGAATTTTGTATTTGATAAGGCAATTGAATTTTAATTTTTACTAAAGCATGAGACTAATGCATTTCCTAGGAATTGTTAAGTACTATATATGCTCTTTCCATCCCAAAACTACCAGTATAATTTGCATATGAATAACCAATAAAATGAAAGAATACATGCTTAAGATACCAAAGTCCAAATGACATAGTATCATACAATTACATAAGTATACACTTAATGGATAAAAGATGAGACTCTCTAAGACATGATTAAAATTTATTGCACAAACATAAATTAAAACATAATACCAAGATAATATTAGGTCTACATGTAATAAATTAAAGGTAACATAAACTACCAATCATACCTTAATAAACTTTACATGAATTGGCTTACCTCTTGATCTTTGTTCAACTTATTTATGAAACTTATAGATGTTCCCTAAGGCTTGGTTTAATATGTTCCAAAGAGCTTAAGTAGTTCTCTAGTATACTTAGCTTGATTAATAAAGATACCCTCCTTCATTTATTTGATTTAAAGCAATGTATAAATTAAAATACCGTACTAACTACAAATAGTGCCATAATCTATATAATTATATTAGATTATAATACCAACCTTTTCAACTGGTACTAGTTGAAACCAATTGGTATTCAAAATATCGATTAAATATTTTATGAAATTATAAATTTAGAAACGTTTTATACTAAATTGAAAAGCACTTAATTTTTCCTAACTCTAAGCCCCCTCCCTTTCTCTCTTCAACTCACAGTCTCACACTCATAACACAAGTCGTAACTCACAAGACTCGCAACACTTTCCTTTTTGACTCTCAATCTAGTGTCCTCTTCTCACAATCTTAGTGCCATCATTGCCACTCCTATTTTTGTGAGCTCGTCATCTTTATTGCCAAGATCTGTTTATTATCACCAGGTCGCCCTTCTCCAACTCTGTCATTGTTGCTAGCTCATGTTGTACTAGTTCCATCACTATCACTAGCGTTATCACTAGCTCCATCGCCAACTCCATTGCCATTTCCATTGCCAGAGACATCCCCTTTTATATATAAGTCTAATGAGGACGTTTAATTAGACTGCAATATTTGTGAATAAGAGTTTGTTTAGGTTTGTTTGTAAAGTCTTAAGTCTTAATTATTTGCAAATAAACTTGGTTTGGCCTTGTATTGCATGTAAATTTTCAATGGCATTTTAAACTCTAAAATTCATATTGAAATTCATGTTATAAAAGCCTTAACTATTTGGGCCTTTTGGAACACCACAAAGATTAAAAAGTTATTTATAGCTTCTCATCTCTTAGGTTCTCTCATTTGATGATTATTTGGAAAAGATTAATCATTAAGTAAAACTAATTGCTTGGCATTATGTAATGAGCCTAATAGATACAATATTTACAAATCCATCAAACACTTCACCTACTTTATCTAATTATCCAAATCTTGGAAAGTAGTTGTGGGTAAGTAAAGAACTTTGTTGATTTTAAGCGCTCATATATGTTATGCTTAATTAGTTAAGGTTAAGGACATACAAAAGCAAAAACAATTTAAGATATGTTATATTTTGTTTCCAAACCAATAAGATTCTGTTGTAAGAACTGTGGTGGTGATAAATATATGCCTAAAACTTTGGTAAAGACAATGTTTGTAGAGGTTCCTTTCTTGTATATATGAAGTGTCCTACTATTCTAGATTCTTGTAGTTTATGAATATATAAGAAGATTGTCCACTTTCATAACAATTAATTAAAGTATCTTAGGTTTAATGTTATAAATTCATCTGATGATGGGTATATTGAACTTACTATGTAAGAATTAGATATAAGTAGATTACTTAACATATATCACAAGGTTCCAAAATAAGATAACGTTGCTCCATTAGGTACAGTGGACTCGTTGCAAGTTAACAAACATATGAATGAGAAGATTTGGATTTATTAACTATGATCAATATATTTTGATTAAATTTACTTTTATAAGAATAACTTTATTTTTTATAAAATTATTGATTTAATTTTGACATATTTCTTTATTTATCTTTACAAATAAATAAAAGGAAGTTTAAGTACACTTAATAATTCCTGGAAAATTCGACGATCTAGCTTGGTTTTATGCTAGATTGGTTCTTAGTATAAAGAACCATACTATTTTTTTATATTATAACAAATATTTGGAAGGCGGGGGAATCAATAAATTAAAAAATATTTAACTGGGATCAAAGGTAATGTGAAGCCTTGTAATAAAGTTAGTCATGATCTAAAATGACAGTTAAATACTTTGATTGAAAAGTATCAAAATGAGGAAGAAGAAGGCAAAGACTGAACAACAAAATTAATAGTAGAAGTTCTATTTAAAATGATAAAGATAATACTGGAATTGTTGAAATGGTCCTCCAACCCAACAAAAAAGGATTGATATAACTGATGTGAGGAAAAGAAGAAGACAAATATCTAACTTTTTGGCTCTGCTAATAACTCATAGAGCTTAACCTTCAATTTATATTACATTACAATCTAAAGAAGTAGCTCATAATGTCAGCATGAAAATGCTAGATTGTGGTATGATACAAATTGTCGTTCAATACTGCTTAGTGTTATTATTATCAGCATACAAAGGATATTATTACCTCTTACACATCTAAGATATAAAGCTCCTTCAATTGATAACTACAGAGGTAATCTATTGAGTAGCTCTATTTATGAAATATTACATTGTCTTGATGTTAATAAATGTTAGATACTTTCTATCATTGATGAAATTGTGCAAAAAGCAAGAATAGTGTCTAAGTTCATCTATAATCATGCATAAGTTTTAAATATGAAGAGAAATAATTTCACTAATGGTAAGAATTTGTGTTGCCCTACCATTACAAGATTTATAACTATTTTTTTATCACTTTAGTGTTTTATTTAAATGGGGAAAAAGATAAGACAAATGTTTACAAGTAATAAGCACGTTTCATCTTAGCATACCAGAACCAATGATAGAACAGAGGTTTCCAAAATTACATTTGAAGATCATGAATTTTGGTTCTAATAACAATTTTTCATCTAAATTTGTGAGCCTTTAATGAGAGTATTTCATTTGGCTGATAGTAATGAGAAGGCAATAATGAGTCACTTTTATGATGTCATAGAGAGGGTGAAGGAAGCAATTAAAGCCAATCTAAAAAATAGGTTTTTTTATAAACCATATCTTGCAATTATCAATAAAACATTAAAAAAGACAACTTTACTCTCTATTGTTTGTCGTTAGGACATTTTTTAATCCTAGTGTTTATTTTAAACATGTTTTTCAAAGAAAGTCCTTGTTAATAGAAGAATGTTATTAACTATCAAAATAATTGTTTCACAAGAGATGATGGAAGATATTCTTACCTCACAAACTGAGATATATAAGGATTTGTGAAATGATTTTAAGATGCCTATTGAAATTAGTCAAAGAGATAAACTTAATTTAAGTATATATTTCTTCATTTTTATTACTTGTTTAAAATTAAGCATCAATTTATTTTATTTATAAGATTGCTTTTTGTCTTACAGTTTCTTAATGAGACCAATTTAGAAATGATGTTATAAAATTGTAAAGGTTTACAATTTGAATTCTGAGTTAACGTATAAGTGTAACTAAGTGTAAAAGGAATTACATTCCATTTGAATTCATCCATTTTAAAAAAGGAAATACAATAGAACACAAAAAATTAAATGATTTGATCTTTGTTGGATACAACTTGAAGCTTCGTGAAAAGTATGTTATTACCATTATTAAGTTGAATATAATTTTTATAATTTCTAATAATTTAATTACGCAAGTATACACTTAATGGATATAGCAACAACATTGGATTTTCATTGGGATGGATAATTCCTCTAAACAAATTGGTTTTCCCAGGGTAATTAATTATGAGTCTTCTTATGTTTTCCTTCAAAGAAATTAGGAAGAAGAGAACTTTTCATGTTAGACATGGAGGATTATCTATTATTTGCAAATTGGAAGAAGAAAATGACATTATTATATAATCAAATTTCTAACTACTAGCTTGGAAGTCCATAAGTCGCAAACTTGAAATGATTGAGAAGCCATACAATAAATAAATTGTTAGGCTTTGATTTTTCCTTTTCTTTGCTCGCTTTTCTCAGTAGTATTAGACTAAATTCAATGCAAATTGGTTAGTAGATCAAGGATTTTGCAAATTTCATTTTACCTTGATTTTTGGGCTTTACGCAAAGTGGTGGCTACAACACTTTGGTACAATATGAAGAATTTTGCTTCTATAACTAATATTTTCAAGTTGATGTACTACAGAAGTCTTATATCTGATGAAAAGAATCCAGTTGCCTTCCTGGTTTCCGGTTTAGTTATCATCAACTGTCCATTTTGATATGATAAATGCATGATTAAAACTAATAAATTGAAATGCAAAATGTATGATATGATAATAATATTGAATTTGTTGCTATTAATAAAAAGCATAATTTTTCATATAAGAATGAGATAGAAAATGAGATCAGTGTCCTTGAAGCATCATTATCTAATTGAGTGAAAAGTTAAAATGTATTGTTTGGAGCCCAAAAGAGTTTAATTGGTAGGGATGAGATTAAATACACTTAATGAGATTAGGTACACTTATAAATGAGCATTGTTTAATGCTAATATAATTTTTTTGAGGGGTAAGCTTTTACATGATGACCTCTACCTAAATCAATAAATAACCATATTGCATCTTCTAAATATATACAAAAATTACATGCTTATCCATCATCCTATGTGTTATAAAAAAGGAGAAATTTCATATATTCATGTATGGTTCAAATTATAAACCTAGAGGATATCAGGTTCAAGACAATATAGGCATAATTTCATGAAAAGCCACGTAAAGAGAGCATGCAATTTCTCATTGATATCTGCTTGTTTATCATCAATATGGTATGGGACAAGTTCACAATTTTCATAAGCCACCATAGAAGCAAGAAGCATGTGCTTACAATTAATATAGGACACAATTTTATCAATAAAAATATGTTTTGCACTAATTCATTCACTACAAGAAAATTGCGAATTAGCGTCGGAATATTACCGATGACACAACTTCTGTCACCTTTTACCGATGGTAATTAAATAATCCGTCGAAGAAAACAAAAATTTCCCGACAGATAATCAGTCCGTCGGCAATATTGTAGGAAAAAATTCAGCCCAAAATCTGCGATAGACAATAGCGACGGAACATGTCTTGGCGACGATAAAAAAGCGGGAATCGTTCCCGCAATTTAATTGCTTCGCCATTTACCGACGCGATTCTGTCCGTTGGTAAATATATTGACGGACTGTGAATATTTCGTCGGGGAATTGTTGACTGTGAAATATTGCCGACGGTCAGAAGTTACCGTCGACATATTGAATTATATACCGATGGACTTTAATCCTACCGTCGGAACATATTTGTAGCAAACCTTATTTACCGACGGAAGTTCAAAACCGTCGGTAGTTAAGATATATTTATAATTTTACCGATGGATACAATTCGTTCCGTCGGCATCTGTATCGGCCTATACCGACGGTAACATTGCACCGTCGGCAATTGTCGGCAGAAAAACCTATTTCGCTGACGGAATGTCATGTTCCGTCGCTATTTGAGTTTCTTCCGGAATGTTCATGGCGCTCTTTTACCGACGGTACTTCGTTGCCGTCGGTAACTGTCGGTGATTCCCGCTCTATTACCGACGGAATGGTGTTGTCCGTCGGTAAAAGAAACCTATAATGCTGACGGAGTTTATCATTCCGTCGGTAAACCGACAGCTATATATCGCGCCCGACCCCCCCCCCTCTCCTTCGCGCTTTCACTTCTCACCTCTCCTCTTTGCTTAAGGTTCAGAGTTTTCCGACTCCTCCTATCGAATTTTTCGATCGTGTTTGAGGTAA
>JANIIA010000002.1:23258094-23274085 GCA_027478495.1 Erythroxylum alaternifolium
AATTAATTTCATTACGAAAATTAACCGAACATTCCCTGTGGATTCGATCCCGACTTACCGCAACTACAAATTTTAGTTTGCAGAGTTAGGTAAATTTTGCAGTGCATTCGACACGCACTGTCACTTACTTTATCTAATTATCCAAATCTTGGAAAGTAGTTGCGGGTAAGTAAAGAACTTTTTTTATTTTAAGTGTTCATATATATTATGCTTAATTAGTTAAGGTTAAGAACATACAAAAGCAAAAACAAGTTAAGATATGTTATATTTTGTTTCCAAACCAATAAGGTTCTATTGTAAGAACTGTGATGGTGATAAATATGTGCCTAAAACTTTGGTAGAGACAATGTTTGTAGAGGTTACTTTCTTGTACATATGAAGTGTACAACTATTCTAGATTCTTTTAGTTTATGAATATATAAGAAGATTGTCCGCTTTCATAACAATTAATTAAAGTGCCTTAGGTTTAATGTTATAAATTCATCTGATCATGGGTATATTTAACTTACTATGTAAGAATTAGATATAAGTAGATTGCTTAACATATATCACAAGGTTCTAAAATAAGATAATGTTGCTCCATTATGTATAGTTGACTCGTTGCAAGTTAACAAACATGTGAATGAGAAGATTTGGATTTATTAACTATGATCAATATATTTTGAGTAAATTTACTTTTATAAGAATAACTTTATTTTGTTATAAAATTATTGATTTAATTTTGACATATTTCTTTATTTATCTTTACAAATAAATAAAGGGAAGTTTAAGCACTCTTAATAATTCTTGCAAAATTCGACGATCCAGCTTAGTTTTATGCTAGATTGGTTCTTAGTATAAAGAGCCATACTATTTTTATATATTATAACAAATATTTGAAAGGTGGGGGAATCACTAAATTAAAAAAATATTTAACTAGTATCAAAGGTGATGTGGAGCCTTGTAATAAAGTTAGTCATGATCTAAAATGGCAGATAAAAACTTTGATTAAAGAGTATCAAAATGAGAAAGAAGCCAAAGATTGACCAACAAAATTAATATCAAAAGTTCTATTTACAATGATAAAGATAATACTGGAAATGTTGAAATGGTCCTCCAACCCAACAAAAAAGGATTGATATAACTGACGTAAGGAAGAGAAGAAGACAAATATCTAACTTTTTGGCTCTGCAAATAACTCATAGAGTTTAACCTTCAATTCATAATACATTACAATCTAAAGAAGTAGCTGATGATGTCAACATGAAAATGGCTAGATTGTGGTATGATGTAGATTGTCGTTCAATACTGCTTAGTGTTATTATTATCAACATACGATGGATATTATTACCTCTTACAATCCAAGATGTAAAGCTCCTTTAATTGATAACTATAGAGGTAATCTATTGAGTAGCTCTATTTATGAAATATTACATTGACCTGATGTTAAAAAATGTAATAAATGTTAGATTCTTTCTATCATTGATGAAATTGTGCAAAAAGTAAGAATAGTGACTAAGTTGATCTATAATCATGCATAAGTTTTAAATGTGAAGAGAAATAATTTCAGTAATGGTAAGAATTTGTGTTATCCTACCATTACAAGATTTATAACTAATGTTTTATCACTTTAGTGTTTTATTTAAATGGGGAAAAAGATAAGACAAATGTTTACAAGTGATAAGCATGTTTCATCTTAGCATACCAGAACCAATGATAGAACAGAGATTTCCAAAATTATATTTGAAGATCATGAATTTTGGTTTCAATAATAATTTTTCATCCAAATTTGTGAGTCTTTGGTAAGAGTATTTCATTTGGCTGATAGTGATGAAAAGGCAATAATGAGTCACTTCTATGATGTCATGGAGAGGATGAAGGAAGCAATTAAGGTTAATCTTAAAATTTGGTCTTATTTATAGACCATATCTTGCAATTATCAATAAAAGATAAAAAAAGACAACTTTACTTTATTGTTTGTTGTTGGGGCTTTTTTGAATCCTAGTGTTTATTCTAAGCATGTTTTTCAAAGAAAGTCATAGTTAATTGAGGAATGTTATTAACTATCAAAATAATTGTTTCACAAGAGATGATGGAAGATATTCTTATCTCACAAATGGAGATATATAAGTATGTGTGCAATGATTTTAGGATGCCTATTGAAATTAGTCAAAAAGATAAACTTAATTCAATTATATATTTCTTCATTTTTATTACTTGTTTAAATTTAAGCATCAATTTATTTTTTTATAAGATTACTTTTTTTGTCTTATAGTTTCTTAATGAGACCAATTTAGAAGTGATGTTATAAAATTGTAAAGGTTTACAAATTGAATTCTGAGTTAATGTATAAGTGCAACTAAGTGTGAAAGGAATTAGATTACATTTGAATTCATCAATTTTGAAAAAGGAAATACAATAAAACACAAAAAATTAAATGATTCGATCTTTGGTGGATATAACTTGAAGCTTCGTGAAAAGTATGTTATTATCATTATTAAGTTGAATATAATTTTTTGTAATTTCTTAATAATTTCATTTTATTTATACATATCTTAATTTTTGTAATTTTTTGTAATTTTATTTATTTGCTAGGACCCTTAATAAAAAGATAATTATACATATCTAATTTTCCTTGACTATATTGATCTTTTGATGGATTATATTTGTAATGAATCAAGTTTCATAGATAAGAGTGACTTAAAAGATAATCTTGAATAGGAAAGTAATGACATGTCATTTAGTGTAATTAGTTTTGATGATGGTGATAATGAGACTCCTCTCAATGATGAATTTTGTACTAAATGAAAATTGAGACCAGTGTGATTTCAGCGAATATGTCATTTAATGAAGTTTCATTTTTCCTCTTTTCTTTTAATTTAACTTGTATTTGATGTATGTGTTAAATTTCATATATGCAATATAAATAACTTTTAATTGTACATATTTTTATTTTAGGTCTCACTTCTATTTTACTGTGTTCTTCAGTATGAACTCTTATTATAATGCTTATAGATCTATATTATTCACTATATAATGATTTGATGTAATTAGTTGTACCATTTTAAGTACTTTGTATTTTTCTTATTTTATCTCTATGAAAATTAAATGACCTTTTTTATAATTATGATTATTGTTTATATGAGAAATATATGAAAAGTATTATTAGCAAAAATAAAGAGATAGTTATTATATCAAATTTATATTATGATGATTTTTTAGACATGGTTGAAGTAAATTTAAAATTATCTAACACAATCTATTGAAAGACTATTTTGCAATTATATAAAAAATATGGACTATTTTGTAATTTTAAAAAGACTACCTAAAACTATACTCGATACTGACTGGTATCGGTACCAGGACCAATACACTACTTATAATATAGATTTGGAGTTCAAAAAAGAGGCAGAGCTCTCCCATCATGCTCATCTCAAATTTTCTTCTCATACACTTGGAAAATTATTTACACAAGCTTTCATTAGTTGTACTAAAAATAATATGATCAACATAAAATTAAAAAATAATCATACTTATGATTTCTAATGAAAAGAGTTATATCAACATTGCTTTTAGTAAAACCTATCATACCAAGTTATAGGAGCTTTCTTTCAAATCATATAAATCTTCGAAGAGTTTATAAACATGGTTAGGTGCTCATGAATTTGAAAACTGGTAGGTTTGTTAATATAAACGTTTTCTTAAATAAAATTATTTAAAAATACGCTTTCAGCATCCATTGAAATAATTTAAAATTCAAGTAAAGTATAATTGCAAGTAACAATTTAATAACTTTTAATCTAGTAACTAGTACAAAAGTTTTCTTAGAACTCGTGATCACACCTTTTAGCTATCAATCTAACTTTGTTTCTCATACTGGTACCTGCTTAGTGTAATTTGTTTTTAAACACCTATTTGATATTTATGATATGGTACTATCTAAGTCTAGCTACTAAAATCCAAATCTTACTTTTATCAAATTGGTTTAATTCTTCATTTATAACAACCACTCAACTTTCATCACTTATAACTTATTTTATAGTCTTAATCTCAATTTGAAAAATAAAAGCAAGATAAGATAAGTCTCTAAAATGAGATATGGTGATCACCCTTATTAAACATCAATTATAGATTGATATAGAGGATGATTCTTCTTGAATTTATAATCTCTTGGAATGTAAAAGATTATCTACCCTTATGGCATTAAAACCAAAGGAACTCTGATTAACATCTGAAAGACTTCAATTACCTAAAACTAAGCATGCCTACCGTGATCTTGATATAAGAAACGGTACACCTAATGGATTGAAATTCAAGAACTCAAGCTTTTTTGCCAGAGAGACCAACATGAAACCAATCCAGGAATGCATTGTACAAGCATTCACAACTGGGAGTGAGGGTGGCTTGTTAGATGTTCCATGGTGAGGATGAATAAGTTCCAACTCCAAAAGTCTGTTAAAAATGCCTTCTCCAGCCTCCTTAGTCATCTTAGATTTAGTCGCAGTGATAAATCCCTCAACAATCCACCAATGAATCAAAGGCCTTCCTTTAAAAACAATATTCTCTGGGAAAATGAAGAATGACAAAAATCACATCCTTGATCTGAAACTATCAAGACTAAAGTAACTTGCCCGAAGATTTAAAAGAATAGAACTTGTAAGGATATTCACTTCAATGTCTAGTTGACACCACTTATGCAATTTAGGACCCGAAGTTTCCTCTATTATCCATTGGTTACCCAACAATTTCACCATTTTTTATGGGTCATGTCTGTTGCCTTTATTTTTTAAACTTCACGTCTGTCCACTAACAACCATCTCCTTCTGTTGTTTTGATAGATGACAATATGGAGTATAAAATTTGTGAAAGGGTATTAGGTCCCTAAGTTTTAGCTTTTTTTCTGCACACACCATCTGATTGCATTTGCTAAAAGCTTAGAAGAGTCCTCACACTCATTCGAATCTCATCATCAATGGTAAGAGGTATGTGATTAAAATTTTGCATTTTTGTTTATATTGTAATAGACATGTATATCTCTTCTTTTCATGTCTAACAGCTGGTATCAGAGCAAGATTTACCACTGTCTTGATATAATTGAATTTCTATGATTATATGCAAGATGGGTGACTTTTCTGTTACATATATTGATGATGTTAGGTCATTATTTTGTGAAATTGATCTTACATTTTTGAAGAAAATTCAATTATGTTTAAAATGGCTTTTGAATCGTCAAAATCAGAGTTTCAAAAGTTAAGCTATATTCAATTTTATAAAATGGGTTAGACACGGATTATTTTGACCTAGTTGAAGGTTGAAGACAATACAAACGCGTCTTTCATTTCCTCTTAATATAGTTCCATAACAATTTTCTGAAAAAATTCCAATGGACCCACCATCATAAACTTATTAGACCTGTTGCTTTTAATTGTTTACAGTAGAGAAAATAAAACTTTGTCTAACATGGGGCCATTGTTTGGAAAGTTTGAATTAATGTTGTAGAAACCTTGTTTTCGTGGGCCATTATTGCAAACTTTAGTTATAAAGCATAAACATAATTTTTGTAACTCAAAAACTTTTCATGGGGCCTATCATTTGCTTTAATTGTTGCATATATTCTGGATAAACATGAATTCTGGAGAATCTTGTACTTATGGGGCCCACTTGGAAAGCTTTGCATGAATTCTAAAACACAACTTATATTTTATGGGTCCTCAATGAAAAGTTTAAGTTTATACTTGGAAATAATAAATTGTTTGGTCAGCCACAAATGGAAGTGAACAAAGGTAGTGTTAAATGCTTCCGTGCATACACGCATTTGGCCAGTGATAAGGTATACTGTGTTTACATTATAATCCATATTTATTTTATATTTATATATAAAACCCATAAATATTTTAGCTTTGATAGATTAGCCTAATTAAATTGCATGATTTAAATAATTTTTTTGATTTTAAATTCATGTATATATTTATTTTTATGTAAATATATGATATCGATGCATGATTAATAAATTTTAAAGGATTATATGGAACCTTTAGTATTCATATTTTGCATAAAATGAGGTGTGATGTGATCAAAATAATTTTAATTAGTTAAAGATTAGCCACAATATCTTTTATTAAGAAAAATTCTATATTAAGTGCTTTGGATCACATCTAGTAAAATGACACAAATTGTAATTAATCATATTCAAATATAATAAATTTTATCCCACATGAAGATTTATTATATTTTCATGGTTAATTAGGATGGAATAGTAAATTATCTTTTTTTTAATTTACTCACAAATATTAAGAAAAGGAATATAATTTGATAGTTTCATCGTAAAGGTTATGTATGAATCTTTTAATTAGAACTTAGCCCATATGCAGTTTTAATTGTTATATAATTCACATTTGAAATATGATTGCATGTTTTAACATTGATAAAACATGATACATGTTTCTTTACTTCAACAAATTTAGTAACATAAGCATGTTTATTTAAATTTTATGCAGTTATTCAACTTGCGAATTTTCTGATATTCAATGCGATATTCTCGAATTGAATGGTGATAACCATAAAATATGGAAAGAGGAGATTCTCCTCCGATTAGGGTGGATGGACATTGATTATGCTATCTAGAAAGATGAACCATCTACACCTACTGAAACTATCACTCAGGTTGAAGTTGCTCTTTATAAATGTTAGGAGTGATCTAATCGCCATAACATGATGTACTTAAAGACCAAAATCCATGCTTGTATTCGTGGTTCTATTGGAGAGTGTGATCATGTTAGGAATTTATTGAAAGATATTAATGAACAGTTTGAGTCTTCAGATAAGGCCCTAGCTAGCACCTTAATGACCAAGTTATCATCAATGAAGCTCACAAGTGTTAGAGGTGTTCATGAGCACATCATGCGAATGAGGGACATTGTAGCTGAGCTAAAGTCTCTTGAGGTTAAGATGTCTGAGTCTTTCCTTATGAATTACATACTTAACTCCCTTCCACCTCCATATAAACCCTTTAAAAATTTCTTACAACACATGTAAGGATAAATGTTCTATCAATGAACTGTTGACCATGTGTGCTCAAGAGGAAAGGAGGTTGATAATGGAATTGGGTGAAAGTGCACATATGGCCACAGAAGGAAGGAATAGAGAGCAAGCCAAACAAAAAGAAAAGGGTAAAATACCAGTCTATACTGAGATCAAAAAGGATTTTAATCCTAAGTGTTGCATCTGCAAAAAGAAAGGGCACGTAAAGAAGGATTGTGCCAAATTTAAAGCTTGGCTTATAAAGAAAGGTATTTCAATCTCACTTGTTTATTACAAATCTAATATGGTTAATGTTTTTCATAACACTTGGTGGATTGAATCTGGTTCTACAATCCATATTTCCAATTCCTTGCAGGGTTTTCTAAGCCACAAGAAATCAATGGGCAGTAAACAGTGCATCTATTCAGACAATAAGATGCATTCACATGTGGAAGTCGGTTGGACATGAAAATTAGTTTTGAATTATGGTTTTGTTTTGAATTTGGAAAGAACATTTGATATACCAAGTTTCTCTAGAAATTTGATTTTAGTTTCAAAACTTGTACCTTTGGGATATTCTATGAACTTTTCAAATACATTATTTGGTTTATATCATGGATCTAATCTTATTGGGAATGTCACAATGATTGATGGTCTTTTTCAAATTAAATTGCAATAAAATGTTTTTCACAATATAATAATGCTAGTATTAGAAGATGTGTTATGAATGAACAATCCTCTATATTGTGGCACCAAAGATTGGGACATATTTCCCTTGAAAGAATTAAAATATTAGTGAATGATGGAGTACTTAATACTTTAGATTTTACTGACTTTGATGTTTGTATGGACTGCATAGAGGAAAAGTAGACCAATATGAAAAAGAAAGGTGCTAAGAGGAGTTTAAACATATTAGAGATCATACGTATAGACATTAGTAGCCTAGAAATAGACTCGCATGGTCAAAAATACTTCATCTCATTTATACGTGATTACTCGAGATATATGTACCTCTACTTTCTATATAACAAGAACGAAGCATTAGATGCCTTTAAAGTATTTAAAACAGAAGTAAAGAGAATGTGGTAAGCAAATAAAGATTGTGAGATCAAATAGAGGTGGAGAATTTTATAGTAGATATACTGAGGATGGATAAACACCTAGTCCATTTGTGAAGTTTCTTTAGGAGCATAAGATAGTAGCTTAATACACCATGCCTAGGTCTGCGGACCAAAATGGTGTAAGAAAAATAGAAACCAAACATTATTAGTCATGGTGTGGAGTATGCTTAGCAACTTCAAACTTCCTAAATCCTTATGGACAGAAGCTCTTAAAACAACATTGTATATCAAATCGACTTCCAACCAAGGCTATTTCAAAAACACCATTTAAGTTATGGAAAGGTTGGAAACTGAGTTTGCGACTGTGTTTAGGATGCTCGTCTGAACTAAAAGTTCATAATCTATAAGAAAAGTAACTAGATCTGAGGATTATAATTGGTTATGTCATTGGATACGTTGAAAGGTCTAAAGGGTACATATTTTATTGTGCATATCATAGTCCTAGGTTTATAGAATCAAGAAATGCAAAGTTTCTTGAGAATGACTTAATCAGTAGGAGTGGTCAATCTTAGGACTTAGTTCTTGAGAAGCAAGAAATGCAAAGTTTCTTGAGAATGACTTAATCAGTAGGAGTGGTCAATCTTAGGACTTAGTTCTTGAGAAGGATCATTGTGAAATATAAACTCCTACTTTAAGTAATAGAATTATTGTCATTCATAGCATCCCTCAAAGTCAAACAAGTGTTGAACAACCAATCATTGAAGTTCCATAAGCTGCTAATGACAATCTAGTAGATCCGATTGTTTAGCAATCACCTAAGGTTGTTGAGTAACTAGTTATACAAGCTCCTCCACATAAGGACGCTAGTACAACATTAAGAAGATCAACTAGAGAGAAGAAATCAGGAATACCTATTGATTATGTTATGTATTTACAAGAATATGACTATAATATTGGAGCTGAAAATGACCCTGAAATGTTTTTACAAGTCATGAGTTGCAATGAAGCTTAATTGTCGTACCATGCCATAGTAGATGAGATAAATTATATGGCATCTAACAAAGTTTAGGATTTTGTCGAGTTGCCTGATGGTGCAAAGGCCATTGATGTAAATGGGTCTTCAAGACAAAAAGGGACTCATTAGGCAACATTGAAAGATATAAAGCTAGACTTGTTGCTAAAAGATTTACTTAACAAGAAGGAATCAATTACACATATACCTTTTCTCTTATATCTAAGAAGGCTTTCTTACTAGTAATTAAGGCATTAGTTGCCCATTTTGATCTAGGATTACATCAAATGGATGTGAACTCAATGTTCCTAAATGGAGACCTAAAGTAAGAGATTTATATGAAACAACCGGAAGGATTCTCCTCTAGTGATGGTGAGCGTCTAGTGTGTAAGCTTAAAAATCCATATATGGATTGAAACAAGCCTCCTATCAATAGTATTTGAAATTCCATGATATCATCTCTTCAAATGGTTTTGCAAAGAATATCATGGATCAATGCATATATCATAATGTTAATGGGAGTAAGATTTGTTTCCTTATTCTATATGTGGATGATATTCTACTTGTCACCACTGACAAGGGCTTGCTATTTAAGGTGAAACAATTTCTTTCTAAGAATTTTGATATGAAGGATATGGATAAGGTATCTCATGTCATTGGCATTAAGATCTATAGGGACAGACCTTAATACATTTTAGGTCTATCCCAAGAGACTTATATCAATAACGTCTTCGAGAGATTTCAGATGAAAGATTGTTCATTGAGTATAACACCTATTGTGAAAAATGATAGGTTCAATTTGAACCAATGCCCAAAAAATGAGCTTGAAAGGAAACAAATGAAAAATGTTCCATATACTTCTACAGTAGGGAGCCTAATGTATGCTTAGGTATGTATAAGACCTAACATTGCATTTGTTGTTAGAATGTTAGGAAGATGTCAGAGTAACCCTGGTGTAGACCACTGGAGAGCTACCAAAAAAGTGATAAGGTACCTTTAAGGGACCAAAGTTTATATGCTTATGTATAAAGGAACTGACAGTCTTGAAGTAGTTGGCTACTCAGATTCAGACTTTGCTGGTTATGTTGATTCACAAAAGTCAACATCTGGATATTTGTTTATGTTTGCCAGTGGAGCCGTATCTTGGAGGAGTTCAAAGCAGACTTTGACTGCTACTTCTACCATAGAGGATGAGTTCGTTTATTATTTTGAGGTTACCTCAGAGTTTCATATATAGGCTTAGAATTGTAGATTCCATTTCTAAGTCATTAAGAATGTACTGTGATAATTCAGTTATAGTTTTCTTGGCCAAAAACAACAAGAGTGGTAGTCGAAGTAAGCACATCGACATAAAGTATTTGGCCATTAGGGAATGTGTCAAAGAGAACAAAGTGGTCATTGAGCACATTAGCACTGAATTAATGATTGCTGATCTTTTAACAAAAGACATGCTACTAAAGAGTTTTAAGGATCATGTTGCTAGAATAGGACTTGGTTCCATTATGTGATTTATTATATGTACTTTCACGAAACTCTTATTAATTTTGTTGTTTTCTCATTTTAGTGTTCAAATTTTTATTTTGAGCATAACAATTACTATGCACCTTGAATAAACATAAAGGTTTATTCATCCAGTTAAAGTGGAATATGAAATATGATGCATCGTGATACATGGAAGATAATACTCATATTTAGAGGACTTATTGCCATGATTCGTGCATTTGGTTTTTTCATTGTGTAGAGGTTTCATCAGATCCTAATATAATAATAAATAAAAATTATTAATATACAACAGCGCATAAGGGTGCATAAAAGGTTATTTTGGACCATTTTTTTTCATTATTTTGCTTCATTTTTTAATTCTATCTTTTTGTATGTTTATGCACAAGATTAATCAGTGATTTTTATCTTATAATTATAATTGTTTTAAATCTTATTATGGCATAAATATGATTATTTGTGGACAATAGTAAATGCTGATTTTTAACTGTTGTAAAATTAAGCATGTGAAACTATTTATGATGAGGAACTTTTAAATATTAATATATGTTTAAATTTTGTGTTTTTCCTTTAAAATAACATTAAGATCTATACAAATAATTAATTGCCCTGTCGATAATTACTACTTAGTAGGATGCCTAATATGGTGAAGAAATTTTATTGAAATATTATGAACTGCACAATTGTTCTATCATTTCGATAATACATTGATGATTTGGTTGTAATATTTAATAAATTGTTCTTACCTGTGAATGAGTTCTATATTTGTTTAAGGAACTCTAACATAAATGATATAATTAATTTTGAGAAAAAGAGCATAAATTGCATGATTCTATTTTAACATGCATATCATGGTTATTACTCTTGGTTCTCATTCAGCTTTAAGAAACCCGAGAGTTTCTACCATCTTAACGATGAATGGAACAAACCACAAGCAGTGGGTTGAATCTCTCATGATGAATTTGACTATCATGCAAATGGACTTGGTCTTGAAAATTAATGCACTACCTAAACCCGCTGATGATGTTACTGAGAAGGAAAGGAAATCCTATAAGGATTGAGAATACTCTAACCGATTCTGTTTGATGATTACAAGGTATAATATAGCTGAATCTATTCGTGATAGTATTCCTGAGGCTGATAGTGCAAAGGATTTTCTTGCTGCCATTAAGAAAAAGTAGAAAAAGTTTTCAAAGAATGAGAACAATGAGTACTTAAACATACTCCATCACACCATTTACGATGGTACAAGTGACATTAGAGCTCACATCGACAAGCTCATAGGTTGTTACTATAAGCTTAAGGCTATAGATATAGACCTTGGATGGATTACATGGTATGGTTTGTAGTGGGGACTCTTCTTTCCAAATTTGATTCGATTAGATCAAGTTATAATGCTCAAAAAGAGCAATAGACTGTTGAGGAGATGATTGTCATTCTTGCCAAGAAAGAGGATGACATGAAAAAGGGAAGGGTAAGAAGTATCTCCATGATGACAAACCATAACTATTCTCAAAAGAGAAAGTTTAATTCTAATAGCTTAAGTGACCAAAAGACTTTCAAGAAGAAAGTTGTTAGTCTTAAAGGAAGTGGACAGGCGGATTCTGTTAGTTAGAAGAATACATTTTTGAAAGGGAAATGCAATTTTTGTCAGAATTTTGGGCACAAGAAAGATGATTGTCGAAAGCTCAAAGCTAACATAGAGAAGAAAGGCAATTGTCTTGTGATGGTTTGTTTAGAGTCCAATATTGTTGATGTGCCCTCAAATACTTGGAGGTTAGATACTGAAGTGATAATTCACATTACCAATTTCTTGCAAAAGCTGACAAGTCGAAGAAGGTCGACTAGTTTCTGAGCAACATATGTACATGGGAGATGATACTAAAGTCAAAGTTGAATTTTTTGGGACAGTTAGACTATAGTTGAATACATGACTTTTTTTGGTGTTACATGATGTCGCTTATTTACCCTCTATTAGGAGGAATTTGATTTCTGTATCCATTTTGGATAGACTAGGTTATACTCTTCTTTTTGGAACTGGAAAATTGACTTTGTATCGTGACTCTCTTTTTGTGGGAAATTGAATTTTATGTGAAAATTTATAAAAACTTGAGTTGAATGATGTTCTTACTATTTCTTCTTCCTTTTCTCTTAATACTGTTGTTGGTTCCACACATATAAGGTTGGATTTGAGATCTTCTACGTTATGACAAACTTTTAGGCCATATTTCTAGAGACAAAATGGAGAGGTTGGTAAAAGATGGTGCACTTCAGGATTTTGATTTTTCATATTTTACTACCTGTGTCGATTATATTAAAGAAAAGTTGACCGCCAAGGTTAGAAAAAACAAAATAGACAGGTGCTCAGAACTGTTGGAGTTGATTTATACTGTTATATGTGAACCATTTATTCCACTTGCTATGGATGGTTATAAATACTTCATCACTTTTATTTATGATTTTTTCCGATACAGTCATGTGGAGCTTATTCATGAAAAATTTGAATCTTTGGAGGCGTTTAAGAGTTTTAAAACAAATGTTGAGCTTCAAAAGGGGAAGAAAATAAAGGAAGTTAATTCAGAAAGATGTAGAGAGTATTATGGGCGTTATGATGAGAGTGGAAGGAATCTAAGGCCTTTTGCTAGATACCTGTAAGAATGTGATATTGAAGCAAAAATATACAATGTCAGGATCACCTTAGCACACTTCTTGATATGTTGTGGTGTATGTTAATTCATTTTAGTTTGCCAAAATTTTTGTGGGATGAGGCGTTCAAGACAATTGCTTATATCTTGAATTAAGTACCTAGCAAGTCAGTCCCAAAGACTTCATATGAGTTATGGTCAAGTAAGAAACCAAACTTACGCCATTTTCATGTTTGGGAATGCAAAGCAGAAGTGAGGCCTTAAAATCCACAATCTAAGAAGCTTGATTCGAAAACCATTAGTGACCACTTTGTAGGCTACACCATCAGATCAAGGGATTCTAGATTCTATTGCCTATCTCACATGACCATAATTATAGAATCAGATAGAGTTGTCTATTTTGAAGATGAATTTGGTTCAAGTCAAGGGTCAAGAGAAATTGTATTCAGGGAAGAACGTATTCTAATCCCTATACCCATCGTTTCTGCTCCTACTGATGACCCTATGATTGAATAGATTCCAGTAGAATCTCATGATGAATCTTAGAATCAAGTACAGGATGAAGTCATTGATGCTAAGGATGATGAAGTTGTTGTCAAGAGATCACAAAGAACACGCACACTTGCCATTCTTGATGACTATATTGTCTATTTGCAGAAATATAAGTTTGATGTGAAAGATAATACTGAACCAGTCAGTTTTTAAGAAGCCATGAATAATACTCAATCAACGTTGTGGATGAATGCAATGGAAGATGAGTTGAGTTCCATATCACAAAATGGACTTTAGGTGTTGGTTAAACTACCTAAAGGTTGCAAACCTAATGGGTGCAAGTGGGTTTACAAAATCAAACATGACTCAAGTGGACAAGTAGAAAGGTATAAGGTTAGACTTTTGGCTAAAGGCTATAACCAGAGAGAAGGGATTGATTTCAAATAAACCTTCTCACCAATTTCTACCAATTCACTGTGAATCATCATAGCTATAGTTGCTCATTTTGATTTGGAACTCAATCAAATGGATATGAGGACCGGCTTCTTGAATGGAGATCTGTATGAAGATGTTTGTATGACTTAACCAATTGGTTTCGAGATGACTGGTAAAGAACACATGGTTTGCAAGCTTAAAAAGTCTATCTATGGGTTAAAACAAGTAGAAAGGCAGTGATATCTAAAGTTTGATATGGTTGTCACTGCAAATGGCTTCAAGGAGAATGTAGTTGATTAATGTATATATATGAAGTTTAATGGGAGTGATTTCATTTTTCAGGTACTATATGTTAATGACATTCTACTTGCTTATAATGATACTGATCTATTATTTGAGACAAAACAACTATTATTTGGCCATTTTGATATGAAGGATTTTGGTGAGGCCTCTTATGTACTTGGTAGTCAGATTCTTCGAGATAGAGCTAATGGGATTCTTCGATTGTCTTAAAGGACTTATATTGACCGGATCTTGAAAAGATTCAATATGCATTCTTATCCTCCTGGAAAGGCACCAATAGTGAAGGGTGAAAATTTTTCAAAGGCCTAATGTCCACAAAATGATAAAGAGAGAGATGAAACGAAATTCGTTCCTAATGAGTCACTTATAGGTAGTCTGATGTATGCTCAAGTACGCACACGCCCTGATATTGCTTTTGATGTAGGTGTGCAGGGAAGATACTTAAGTGATCCTAAACTTAGCCATTGGAAAGCGGCTAAGAAAGTCATGAGATATCTTCAGGGTAGCAAGGATCATATGTTGACTTATCAGCGAACTGACACTCTTGATATAGTTGGGTTCAGTGACGCTGATTATGCAAGATGTGTGGATGATAAAAGGTTCACTTCAGGCTACATCTTTATGATGGCTAGAGGAGCTCTATCATAGAAAAGTGTCAAACAGAGACTCACATCATCCTCTACCATGGAGGCAGAGTATATGATGTAGCACCCCACTTCCACCGAGCATGTATCCATACATTCTGAGGACATTCGGACAACACCCTATGAAAGCGGTGCGCTAGAGTAGTCAAACAGAACTCATTGCAATTTTTTTTTCAAATATCACGTGCATTTTTTGAAAAAACAATAATCATTAATGGACCATTTTATTTATAACAATTTCAGTCACAATTGTTACAAACAATATACACATTACAAAATTTCAGTAATCAATTGGGCCTTTTTCAATTTTGAAACATTTTTAGTCATAAAGTCATTGCATATTAGAATTATTCACATACAATGGTACAATATTTGCGGAATACATTCGTTAAGACAAAAATAATAGAAAAAAGTATGCAAACGTCAACTGATCCCGACCTCTATCTTTAATCTAAACGTAGTGGTTAGACTCCAATTTGTCTAACTGAAGATTTCATTGAGCCTGAAAAAAATGTTGCAATATTGGGTTGAGTTTTGCCAACTCAGTGAGGGGACCATCCTTGATAGATCACTCAATCACATAACACATAAATTCATGTAATCATATAATTCACATCATTTCACTAATCATTATATTAAATCACATACACTTCATATTCACTTAATTCATATTTCACATTCAGAAATTATTCAAACTATTTATTTCAATCATTTAAATCATACATATCAAATGCATATGCAATGCTCATGATACTCACTTTCAATTATTATTGTTGTGACCGAGTGCCTGTTGTAACACCCCAACTCCCGCTGAACCCGAACTCGATATCGATTGTGATACTCGAATCCGTGCCCCGCGAGGGTGGCGTGTCACATCACTTAACACTTCACTAAACACTT
>JANIIA010000002.1:23368993-23381851 GCA_027478495.1 Erythroxylum alaternifolium
CATTACTAATTATTTCGTGGAGCTTGGTTTTCTTTGGGAACCTCTCCAATAGGGATCTTGCTAGTTGATTATGAATTAAAGGTCCTTGGCTTCCCCAATTATCGTACTATAAGGAAAATTTTTCTCCTACCCCCAATTGACAAGTGATGTTTTGTTGCACCTCTTCCCTCATTCTCAAAATTTGTTTAAAGAACCAATAGTAATTGTTTTTTATTTTTAGAGCCCAAAAACTCTCCCCTTTCAATATATAGATGTGAATCCATTTGATCCACAGAGATTGCTTGTCATTTAGGATTCTCCAAATCCTCTTTATCATGAGCAGTCTGTTTTTTTTTTTTGCTGATTAACTCTAACCCTAATCCACCTTCTTCTTTCGGTTGACAGATAGCCTTCCAACTTGCTTTTGCCATTACTTTCTCTCCATTTTCTTTCCCTAGAGGAACTGTTTCATCAACTTATCTAGAGTTTTAATAAGCCCTTTTGAGAGGAAAAGATAGGAACACTAGTAATTTTGCATAGACTAGATCACTGACTTTAGGAGTTAGAGTTTCCCACCATAGGATAAAGCTTTATTGGTCCAAGATCTCAATCTTTTTTGGATTTTTTCTATTAAAGGAAAGCATTCACCAAATCTTAGTTTCCTGGACTGAATAGGAATTCCCAGATAATAAAGTGAAGGATCCTTCAAATCCATTCCTGTAGCTAGGGCTAAGGCATTTGACAAATGAGAAGCACTTTTGGAGATAATGAGATAACTCTTGAGGAGACTAATACTAAGACTCGAAACTTCCTTAAAAGATTTGAGAGAATTCATCAGTAGAGAGACTGAGTGAACATCCGCCTTGCTTAGACGAATAAAATCATCTGCAAAATATAAGCTAGCTAGTGAAAGCTTTTTACATTTGGATTGGTATTTGTATTTGGAGTCTCCTGAGGTGTTGTGCTTCAGCATTTGAGTGAGGACTTCCATACATATTAAGAGAAGATAAGGGGATAGAGGATCCCCTTGCCTAAGCCCTTTCTTGGCTTTAAAAATCTCAGTAGGACTCCCACTTAAGGTCTAATTTTAAGACCACACAAAGGATCCCATAATGTTGTATGTACTTCATTTTTTATTAATCAACTAATCAATTTCTTTTTTATATTTAAAAAAGAATATATAAAATGTATTTATTAAGAGATGTATCAATTAAAATACTTTTTCTAATCTAATTATTTTTAATATCAATTAAAGTATTTAACTCCATAATAAATAGATACAGTAAAAAATATGGATGTAATCTAATTATGTTAATTTTTAAATAATTTCATATCGTTAAAAAATTATTGTAAAAATATATATGTAATTTGATTATGTTAAAATTAATGAAATAATTGAATTATATATTTTTAAAAATAATGTAATTTTTTATATTTTACTTAAGTAAAAACTGTTTAATGGTGAAATGTGTTGAACCTCAAATTTTTCTTAGAATTTATTTTAATAAATTAGCAAGCATGAACCAAAAATCTGAATTTTTGGATTAGAATTTTTTTTTGGAGTTAGTATATGTGTTTGCATGTATTAAATGGAATTGCTAAAATAAAGTAAGGAGTTAGTAGGAATTAGATTAAATGTGGAAAGGTAAGTTTGGAAGATTAGAAGTTTGTTTTAAAGAAATAAGAAAAATAGAGAAGAGAGTCATGCATAGTAAGAAAGAAAAATAGAGAAAGTCATAGAAGAAACTAGAAGAGAAGGAGAAACCGAAGCATAGAAAGAAGAAGAAGGAAAGAAAGAAAAAGGAGGAAGAAGAAGAAAGAAAAAGGGTTCAACTGAAAATTTTTAGGTATTCCCTATCTTTTCTTCTTGCTTTAGTAGAAGAAGAAACTAGTGAAAGTAGGTTTTATGTTGAAAATGAAGAGAGAAAGAAGAGGACCAAGAAATTCGTTTTCTTAGATCTTTATGAATCTCTAACTATATCTTAGTTCTTCTACCCTAAATAAGGCTTATTTTTGGATAGTAGAGTTTTAAGGAAGTTCTATTCGTATATGTTGTCTGAATGAAAAATATGTTTGTTTGAAGGAAATCAAGAATATCGAAGGCGAGAGTAAGAGGATGAACAAACTTAAGTTTGAAGTTACAAGTAAATAGGTAGGTAATACATTTATAGTCGTTATGTTGATAAGCTGAATTATTTGCTTGTATATGTACTTAAATGCTTGCCTTTTATCATTGTGAATGTGGGAAAAATAATATGTGATTGAAATCATGTTTGCTTTGAAAGACTTTACTGCTTTTGGTATTAATGAGAAGAAGAAAAACACAAATTTCATGAAAATATGATTATGATATAAAATATGTTAGCATAAAAAAGAGATATCATTTCGTTCGTCACGTACACGTTGATCTATAACTTTCTCCTGGCTAGCTGCTTGTGGCATATGAGCTTCGAAAAATGGACTCATTTCGTTTATGGTGTAAACTTCGGTTTCGCCATTTCGTTCCATGGGATTCTCTCAAGCCATTATATGTGTGCATTTTGCTTTAATTTGTTAAACACGTTATATGACTGAAAGCTATGTTTTGTTGATTGAAAAATACATGATTTGATTTGATTAATAATACATTATCTGTGAGCTCGAAATGTGAATAATCCGATTGTTATATTTATATGCGATATAAATTTATGTATATGTTTGGTTGTGTGTGTGCTTAGTCGTTAATGGCTATAACTGTATTAGCCACTAAGCTTCACAGCTTACCCCACTATTTTCCACTCTTCAGGTGAAGAATGGACAAATCATTAAACCTTGCAAAAACTTCGACAAATCTTCAAGAAATATTTCATTTGTAGCTAAGTTAGTTTGGATCATTTTTGGTAGCTTTAAAGCATGTTAGGCATGAGCATTCATGTTGTATTTTTGTATTATGCTATTGATGTGGCTTTTGTTTGTAATTGAAGTTGTATAAACTCTACAATATATAATAGATGAAACTTTGTCTTGTGGAGAAATGAATGAAATAAGGGTTGAAGGATTTCTCCTTTGTATATGTGCAGAAATTTCTTCTTTGTTAAGTGTCAATTGCGTTAGGAACAAATTGTTAATTGTTTAATAGCTTTTGGATAAATATTCTTAAGCAAATGGTTAATTTAGAGTTATGTATGTATAGTCTATGATTGTTGGATTCGAGTCTTGTGATATTGGTAGCAGTTTCTTTTGACAGTAGAGAGAAAGAGGGGATAAAAATATATTCTGAATCTTCAATAAATAAACTGTACTGATCTAGACAGAATTAGACAAAGATGACTACAAAAGTTGTAGCTCTTTCTTTTATCTTTCCAACGACATAAAGTTTGAAATTTTTAGACTTTGGGATTGAAAGTTATGATGATTTGAAGTAAGAGTGTGTAGTCAAGGTTGCACAATCATGCACATGCACGATCGTGACAACCCTAATTTTTCATGAATGTCACGATCAAACCCCACTATTCATAAAATGTCACGATCTTCTGTTAACTCTGCTATGCACTTCTTTTGCTCTTCTTATTTTATTTGTTTATGTATTTGTTTTTAATCCCACCACGAGTTCTTTTTATCTTTATTGTAGTTTTATTTTACTTTATTTCAAAAGTTCCCCCAATATTGGTGTTTCGTCGTCATGAAATAAGAACCGAGACCTAGGGCCAACAAAATGTGTCCATATGATGGAGGATCTTGAATTTGCATAAGCTTACCGGTACTATTATTAGATGTACTGAACAGTATGTACCGTACTAGTCTAAAAATAGTACGATAACTTAAAATATTGTACTAATTTGTAGTACCGATCTGTAACCGATTTTGTTTAATACCGGGCATTTTCCAAAAAAAGAAAAAAGTTTATTATCGGGTGACATTGTAAATATTGAAAACTATATGACTAAAATGAAAAAGAAAACTTTTATTTAGTAACCCAACCCACCTTAACGCATACGCAAGTAACTTCTCACGGACTTGGTCTTTTACCAACGAACCTCGCGATACTTAGTTGTATGTCTCGCAACTAAGTGAGTCTCTCCCTCGAATGCTAGAAACAAAGCTAACACAAGTTAATAAGGATGTAAGATAAAACAAGAACAAGAATGAGGAAACTTGGAAAATGTTTCTAATGCTCAAGAAAGTTTTTACAAGATAATGGCTAAGACTTTTTATGCATCTGACCAATGAAGTCCTTTAGGTATTTACAGCCTTTTACCTCCTCAATAGATGGCTAGGATTTATTTGATCTAGGGGCTTACAATCACCATCTAAAATTTTCAACAACTATCTACATGTTTAAGTATTATCTACAATAATCTACAAGGTTCTATAATCCTCCATCCATCTGTAGTCTTATCTTGAACATGGAAAAATAGTGTGGATTCTTTAAGAGAACTTTGGCTTAGCCTCTCCATCTAGTGGCAATTTTGTGGTGCGTGACATTCTCTCCCACTTGTTTGGGCAACGCCCTCGTCGCAACCTCCTTGTATGCCTTGATTGTGTCCCTATAATCCCATAATATGAGCTCATACTCCCAACTCGCCTCACTATCCAGAAATCCCTTCCATTTCACAAAGTACTCCATCTCTTTGATGGATGATTAGGATTTATTTGATCCAAAGGCTCACAATTATTATCCAAAATTTTCTCCAACTATCTACGTATTCAAGTATTATCTACAATAATCTACAAAGTTTTAGGATCTCCCATCCATCTCTAGCCTTTATCTTTAACATGAAAAAATAGTATCAAATATTCCAGAGAACTTTGCCTTAGCATCTCCATCTAGTGGATTTTTGCGATGCTTGACAAACTGCGACGGCGTATTTGCAGGGGTCCTCTCCATCCTCCAATCAAACAGTGGTTTTAGGCGATGCAGCGTCATGGTATCGTTCGTGTTGATGATGATCAGGGATTGATAGAGCTCCATCTACGCTTCTCATTCGGGTGTTGCTTATCTTCTGGATGATGGTGGTCGGACTTTTTCAGGCCGAGAACGGTGTGGAACCATCTTGAGGCTTTGCCCATTGTAGTTTTAACGGAGACTAGTAGGGGAAATGGTGGTTCTTCGCATCAGTATCAAGAGAGATTGAATAAGAGAAAAGTGTAGGGTGGATGTTAGTCGTTACTGGTAGTGTAATGGAAAGGGGGAGCTGGAAAGCTCTGGAGCTGAAGTGGCATCTCGATCTATATTAATATAATTACGTTTTTTGCCCAATCGCTTCCCCATTTCATATTCCATCTTTGATCAGTCCCATCACCTTTGGCTAATTGGCTGAATCCAAAGATGAAAAAGCTGTAAACGGTACCCGTAAGACTGCCTTGGATTTTTTTTTAATTTTTTAACTTTTCTTGTTTGAATAAATTATAATTAAATTATATTTTATCTGCGAGGACAATATGAAACACCAATCTCGATACCCCCTACAAACGGTGGTTGGAATTTAATCCAAGCCTTTCGGATCAAGAAGTAAATTGTGATGAGAATAAGGGCATAGTTAAGCTTTTCACCACCTGCAAAATAACGTGTTGCTACCAAATGACGGTATTGATTGTGGATGTTCACTGACGAAAACAACAAATTACATGAAAAGATATGTAAAGTAACGGAGTGAGCCGCGATCTACTAGATCTTAGTATCTACAATACATTGATTAAGTAGGACATTTCAAATCCACAATTAACTATCATTTAGTTGTACAAGGCCATCCATACCGAGTAGATGCGTGTTACAAACCGACGATGCACCATTTATTTAACTGGTTTCCATGAATGAGCATGGTTAAAGTAGTAGAATTCGTTCCCCGAAATGCTGCCTCCACACTGATTATTCAACATGAAAGTTGGTTCTCTGGGGATTGTCAAAGGTCTGTTTGATCTGGATATATGTGTTAATCAACATAAATTAATCAAGAAAAACATAGCTGCAGCAAACGAAATAAAGGGTAAGTTGAGTACGAGTAGGATATGTTAATAGGAACCTTTGCGGAAAGAATGGTCTGTCAAAGAAAGGCATCAACTGAGCCCTTGGAATCATCTCTTTTCTCAGCATCCGAATCTCTTCCTCTTCTATCATCTGGTGAATATAAAAGTTACGAATATATAGTTTCAGAAACTTAAATTTCGTCTCAAATTGGATCATCATGGCCAACCTTCTCCAACTTCTCTACTTGTTTTTTCTGCAACTCCATGAGATATAGCTTTGTTGCTACCTGTACGCACATCAAGTTTACGTTCAGAGAAAGCATCTGTACGAATAACTAAAAATCAAACAAAATGAAACAGTGAAATGGGGTAAAGTTTAATTTTCACTAGTTGATCAGACTCACGGAATAGTTGAACATGGCTCGTTTCAGGGCTCTCTGTTCAGTGTGGAGTTTGAATTCTTGTGGTTTCGTATTTTCCTTCGCATGAGGCCTTGGGGTGACCTACGTAATATGTGAAAGTTATGTGTACGTGAAAAAGAGAGAGGTCAGGTGATGGGAGGGCTGAAATCAACCACTTGATTAATTACCTTGGTTTTATCGTGGTTTCGATCCTTGAGTTCATCTTTTACCTGTTCATATGCCAAGTTACATATTAAATATTAATTTAATGAAAAAGAGTGAAGCTTGTGCTAAGATTCCAGTCTAATCAAATGCCAATAACAGAGTTGAAAAGGAGAAGTAATAATTCATTATTAGTGTAGCAGCAAACTAAAGCAGAAGTTAACACCTGAAAGTAAATATTTTCTATAGTGGCATAATGCAGCAACTTGTTGAAAAGTCTGTCATCATAACTACTAACACTGTATGCAGATATAGCAAAGTTATTCCTTATATAAATTTTTATAGTTCAGCTGGTAATTCTCGCAGCAAGAAAAAGCTTATGGAGAGAAACTTCCAACAATATCAGCAACTGAAGGGAGGATTTGGGAATTACTAGTGCTAGCCTTGAAGAGTGAGAGATGGGTTGTCGTATCTTTGTAAAATCTACCAATTCCGTAAGTAGAACTCTGGTTGTCCAGTTAAAAGAATTCTTATGCAAAACCAAAAGTGACAAAAGCGAAGTAGACCACAACCGTTCACTTCTTTAATGAACTAATGTCAATTATACACAAAACATATTTTGTTACATATGTCCTCCCTTTTTGACTTGGTAATATTGAGCAACCACTATTGATCTATCTACCTAGGGACATTTGGAAATAAAGTATCCACCGTTCCTTTGGCAGCAGTATTGCTCCATGAGACAGCAGACATCGAGCTATCCTTAACAAGCTTTCAGAACATAACAAGAAACAGACAAAAATGATTGAGGATGCATCAATCTCCTTGTTTGGGGAGAGGTTCTAAAATTAATTACAGAAATTAATTAGCCGGGAAGATTCAATGATTGCAACCAGAAATTTTAAAAAATAAAGACATAAAATATATTAGCAACCTCGAGTGCAGATTTTGCATGTGACTTCTGCATGCTTAAGCAGCTGCTAAGCTAATATTGGATGAGTCAGAAGAAGATAATGGTGAATTGAATTTATAAGCCAGGAAGAACCAAAGGTTGGAGATTTGTAATTGTCTGAGGAACAAAATATTGCAGCTAATTTTCATTTGCATTAGCTATCATTTGTTGTAGTGTCTGTTACAACATCGCCAACAAGGCCAGGAACCGGCATACTCTTGTACCAAACTTTCAGATTGAATCTCCCTCTCAATGCTTGCATATTAGTCATACCCGCTAATGTTCCTTCAACTCTCCTCATGAGATTGAACAAGCCATTATTATTTCAAGCTCCTGTTAACTGATCAAAGCCATTGACTTTGTTTTCTTTCATTTTGTGGTAGAAAAAGCACCGACTTCCATTTACGTCTTTATTTAAGGATCAACCTTTATGACCTCTGGTTGTTCTCTCCTAATTGAGAACTGCGATATTTTCCATAAATTAACTAATGAGAGTAGCTAGGCTAAAGGTTTCTGAGTAACTTTAAAAAAAACCTGGTAAATATTACAATCCTGTGATGTAGAGTACACAAGATGCAGTACAATTTTGAAGGTATAGGTAGTTGGATTCCTTCCTTAATCAGGTGCCTTGTCTAAAGTAGTTTTGTGAGTCAAATTGCAAACATCTTGTCTCTATCCATCTTTCATACTGACTAAAGACCAGGAAAAAGAAAAAAAAGAAAGGAGACAAAGGTAACAACATATATTCATTATCCTTTGAGTAGACTTTACGTGTGAAAAGCCGCGGAATGAACTTGGTTCTCATATATTTTCCTGGGGGCTCTGAGTTTTTGAAAATCCCCAGTTTTCACAACACTTGGAAGTTTTCTCCCTGTTTCTAGGTAAACTTTGCTGCCTCATGGAGCATCAGCAAATAGCATTAATGGCGGTATATCTCTTAGCTGATAAACCAAATGACATTAGTTGCTTAAAAAAGAAACTACCCTTCAATATTCTCTGAGAAGACTGTGATCTAAAATATCACAGAGAACGGAGCATGTGAAGATTATAATTATGAACAGGTAATCACTATCCTTGAAAGAGAAAAAGTGATGAAAGGTTGTTAACCACCCACCCAGTTTTCAATTCTTGTTAAGGCCGTTATCTAACAAATAAAGGGTAAGCAGCATGTCACTCAGGCAGTTAGGTCATGAATGGAAAAATTACCTACTGACTCACTCTGATGCTTTTAGCTCAAGTTTTCTGAGACCAGGTCATCATGTGCATGTGACCAAACTGGCAATATGCAAAAAATAGTGCCTTCCACTTCTTTGCTTTCCTCTGTGCCTTTTTTAACAAAATGAAGGATACAATATGGATAACACGTTGTTGGACAGAGGTTGAGTTGTCCCTGAAGCTTAATTTGTCCATCAATTTGGTGCTCGACGTTGAAATTTTCTTGAAGAGGCTATTAATTAACTGATATTGAGGTTTCCGTTTTTATCTGATGCATATTACCGAATCTTTAATTTAAATAGTGCATAGCCCTGCTTTCGATATTTAATAGATGGTGAAATCACAGGAAGATGTTCGTGATGATTACGGTTAGCAGCTTCACCTGAGCCATTTCTGTGTATCTGACATAATTCTAATACCACTTTATGTCAAAAATGACAAGGCACCGTTTTTCTTGTCTATCAAAGTTGAAATAAAAAAAAAAAGTCAAAAATAGCTGGTTAAATTATTTCGCACTTCTGCCGACTATAAATAAGCAAGAGACAAAGAGAGCATATCATCCCATTAGCAGAAAAAAGAAACGAGAGTAAGGGAGAAAAAAGAGAAACAAAAGTGAAACAAAATATTTTGTATATTTTGTAAGTGTAGTTTATAATTCTCTATTTTTTTATAGTAAAATTCTTCTATTCTTACCCATAATTTTTATCCTGATTTAGAAATTTTTCACATAAAATCTATGTCTATTTTATCTTCAATATTTTTAGTTTCGTTTTAGTTGCGACTTGGCTCTATCCAAGTCCTAATTGTTCCTAACAAGCGGTATTAGGGTTAGCTTTGGGTGTGTATATCTGCTTCTTGTATGTTCTATAGTTGCCACCAAGAGTGGATCCTCTACGTCAAAAGATTAATTAGAATATTATTCACCCTATCAAAGACACTATTCATAAAGCGGTTGTGATAGAAGTAATGACAGCAATATACGACATTAAAAAATTCACAAGAGCAATTTCTCACTATGAAAGCTGAAGATAAAGGCAATCTTGGGGAAAGATAATTGTTTAGAGGTCACTAGTGAACGGCCAGTTGAAGTCACAGATAAAAAGTGGAACGAGATGGATGGAAATGTTGTAGCTAGTCTTCACCTAGTTTTAGTTGATGGAGTATTATCCAGAATAGAGAAAAAGAAGAATGCGAAGGAAACATGGGATCACCTCACAAAATTATACGAGGCGCCAAATCGCTCAACAACAAAATTTTTCTGAAGAGGAAACTATACACTTTACGTATTGCAGAATCCACTTCGGTGACGGAGCACTTAAGCACTTTGAATACTCTATTTTTGCAACTCACATCGTTGGGGCACACAATAGAAATAAGTGAACGTGCAAAACTTCTACTTCAAGGTCTACCAGATTCATATAATCAACTCGTCATAAATTTAACAATCAATACAGACACTTTAGTCTTCGATGACATTGCAGCTACTATTCTGGAAGAAGAGAGCCGGCGTAAGAGCCAGGAAGACAAGTTGGCAAGTTCTCAACAAGCGGAGGCCTTGGCTGTGATGAGAGGTAGATCAATGGAACGTGGTCTAAGTGGGAGTTAAAATCATGGTAGATCAAAATCCAGGAGTCAGAAGAACTATAAATGCTACAATTGTGGCAAAAAAGGACACCTGAAAAAGGATTGCTGGAATCTAAACAAAAAAGATTTTGTTCCTCAAGGAAACATTTTAAGCACTTCAGATGTTGGAAGCACAATGGTTTGTGAAGCAGCAACGATTATTGGAGAAAAGAAAAGATTTGCTGACGCTTGGCTATTTGATTCAGCAGCCACTTTTCATATAGCCTCTTAAAGAGAATGGTTTCATCAGTGTGAATCTGTCTCTAGGGGATTTGTATGTAGCTGTAATGATCAAACTCTGAAGATAGTTGGTATCGACACCATTAAGTTAAAAATGTATGATGGTACAATTTAGATTATTAAAAAAGTGCGACATGTGGAGGGCCTAAAAAAGAATTTGTTATCTATAGGACAACTGGATGATCTCAGTTTCAATTTTGAAATTTAAAACAAGATCATAAAAGTGATTAAAGGAGCATTGATATTTATGAAAGCAGAGAATAATCTACTTTCTGGTCTCACTAAGGTATTACTACCCTTCTATGAGCATTGCATTGTGGGTAAGCAGCATTGATTGAAGTTCAACACACCAAAATTCAGAAGCAAAGAAATTCTAGAATTGATTCACTCTGATGTAAGCACCAGTTATGTCCCTAAGATGAGCAAATTTCTTTGTATCATTCATTGATGATTAATTGAGGAGATGTTGGGTGTTTCCTACCAAGAGGAAGGTAGATGTGTTTCCAACTTTCAAATTTTACGAGGCACGAGTGGAACTTGAATCTGGTAAGAAGATCAAGTGTTTGCGCTTAGATAATGGAGGCAAATATATTGGTAAAGAATTTGATGAATTCTGCAAGCAAGAAGGCATCAAAAAGCAGTTCACAATAGCATACACTCCTCAATAAAATGGAGTAACAGAGCAGATGAAAATTGTGTTGGAAAGAACAAGAATGATGTTGAGAACTGCAAGTTTAGATAAGAAATTTTGGGCAGAAGCAGTCAATACAACCTGTTATATGGTGAATTGAGCTCCATCAATTATAATTGAGTTGAAGACATCGATGGAGATATGGACTGGTAAACCAGTGGATTATTCCAACCTCCATATATTTAGAAGTCCTACTTATATGATGTTTAATGCTCAAGAAACTACGAAGTTGGATCTAAAATCTAGAAGATGTATTTTCTTGGGATATGCTAAAGGAGTAGAGGGGTATCGTCTGTAGGATCTCACTGCCCACAAGATTGTTATCAGCAGGAATATTATTTTCTTGGAAGATAATGATCAAGAGCAAACAGAAGATGTTAGCACTTCAAAATAGAATTCAGAGACTACAACAGTATTGGTGGAAAGAGAATTTGACTAAAATGATTCTTCTGAAGTTGCACAAGAGCACAAGGATTAAGAACTAGTAGAATCTGATATTTTAGATACTCGGAGATCAACTCACATAAAAAGAGCACCGTGTTAGTACTCAGATTATATTATAGAAAGCAATATTGCATACTATCTTTTAACTAAGGACAAATAGTCATCAATTCTTCAAGAAGTAATGAATAATTCAGACGCATCTCAATGGATGATAGCAATGTAGGAAGAAATTGAAGCTCTGCATAAGAATAATACATGGGAGCTAGTTTCACGACCACAAGGAAGAAAGCCTATTGGTAATAAATGGGTTTACAAGATCAAGTGGAGTGGTGATGATCAAGTAGAGCGATATCGTGCTAGATTGGTGTTAAAAGGATATGATAAGAAGGAAGGAATTGACTTCAATGACATATTTTCTCCTGTGGTTCGACTCACTACAGTTCGAGTAGTCCTGGCGATTTGTGCTACATTTGACTTGCATCTTGAGCAGTTAGATGTGAAAATTGCATTTGTTTATGGAGATCTTAAAGAAGAAATTTGTATGCTCCACCCAGAAGGGTTTGAACAAAAAGGGAAAGAGAACTTAGTTTGCAGATTGAACAAATCTCTGTATAGTTTAAAGCAGGCACCGAAGTGTTGGTATAAAAGATTTGATTCCTTCATCATAAGCCTTGGATACAGCAGACTGATTGCAGACCCTTGTGCATATTTTAAGAGGTTTGAGAAAGATGATTTTATAGTCTTGTTGTTGCATGTAGACGACATGTTGGTAACATGCCCCAATAATAATCGTATCAAAGAAGAATTGAAGCACAATTGGCTAGGGAATTTGAAATGAAGCACTTGGGACTAGCAAACAAGATTTTAGGGATGCAAATTTACCGAGATAGAAATAATAGAAAGATTTGACTTTCTCAGAAGAATTATTTGAAGAAGATCTTGTGGTGATTTGACATGCAAGATTGTAAGTCAATTTATACCCCTCTTTTTGTTAATTTCAAGTTATCCTCAAGTATAAGTCCTAGCAATGAAGAAGAGATGGTGGAGATGTCTCGAGTACTGTATACATCAACAGTGGGAAACTTAATGGTTGTTATGATTTGTACAAAACTAGACATTGCACATATAGTGGGAGTGGTTAGTTGATACATGGCGAATCCTGGTCGAGAGCATTGGAATACAATTAAAAGGATTCTCAGATATAT
>JANIIA010000002.1:23391041-23403337 GCA_027478495.1 Erythroxylum alaternifolium
ATGCGTGTCTGCTTTAGTATAAAGCCTTTATATTAAATTAACTGAGTGGATGTATTGGGTCAGGTATTGCATACATGCATTATTCATTACATAACTAAATGTTTACTTGATAAGTTGCATGCTTAATAATTTGATATGTATTGCTATGTTCGATTGTAGGGAAGAAAAGATCTGTAGGACGTGCCCCCTTATGGGTATGCATCAGGACCAGATGTGCACTGATTATGTTTATGAGAGTTGTTTTGTTTATGATATTAAGATATGTTATGGGCCAATCTTGGTTGATGCTTGGCTTCCGATCGAACCTTTGAGCGAAGGTTGGTTTGTTGGTGATGTTTGGCTCCCTGCAGCTCCTTTCGATTAAGAGAGCGTTATAGCTATATGAGTATAGGAGCATGGCTGGGCCGTTGGTGATGTATAGCTCCCCGTAGCCATTCGAGGTTTAGAGTTGTGGGGCTTACCCTTGGAGATTTGGGTCCTACAGATATTCTCCCCTATAATTTATTTGTATTGTTGATGTGATTGGATGTATAGCATGATGTGTATATATTTTGATGTTCATGCATGACTGTGTGCATAGCATTAGGTATCGTAGGACGGTGTGAGCTTACTCAGCGAGGTCTGACTCCCCTCAACTTTATTTTTTTCAGTTTAGTTACCACCAACTTCACAACAGTGACTCCTGTGACGTATCTTCTACGGCTTACCTATGTTTGTTTATGTTCTTTCTTTATTTTCATTTATCTTGTCTTGTAGCGTCCGTAGTGACATGATTTCATGAGTTGTAAAACTTCTTTCTGACTCGCAGTATTGTTATTGTATTGTATGAACTTACTGCATTCTTGGGGCTTTAATTTATTTTGTCACTAGTGGTAGGCTTACGTGTGATCTAGGGTTTCAAAATCTCGATCCCACGTACCGGTCACGAGCCCATTTCAAGTCGTGACATCAAATCATAATCTCTAATAACCCTCTTTAAACTGAAACATATATATCGTAAACTTCAAGCTTGTTACATAGTTTTGTTACACAACTTCCAACTAAATCCTTAGTGAATAGATCAGCCAACTGGTACTTAGACTTCAAATAAGTAGTTTTTATCACATTTTGTTGTACCTTAGCTCTGACAAAATGATAGTCTACCATAATAAGCTTTATCCTTTCATAAAAAAATGGATTAGAAGCAATGTAAATGGATGCTCGATTATCACACATTAGCTTATAGGTCGCATTTGTTGAGATCCAAGTTCCTACAACATACGTTTTACCCAGACAAGTTCTTGAGTTGTATATGTCATGGCTCTATATTTTGATTCTACACTTGAACAAGAAACCGTTATTTGTTTCTTACTTTTCTATGAAATTAGATTGCCACAAACAAACATGCAATACCTTATAATAGTTCTTCGATTAGTCATAAAACCAACCCAATCAACATCACTACAAGCCTAAAGTGATCAATGCATATGGTTCTTATATAAAAGTCATTTTCCACGATTACGCTTGAGATATTTCAAGATTCGAATAGTGGCATTCCAATGATTGGTTTAAGGAAATTGCATAAATTGACTCACCGCATTTGTATTTAACAAAATTTCAAGCCTAGTAACTGTAAGATAGTTTAATTTCCCAATCAATCTCTTATAATTTCCTAGCATTTTCAAAAGTTCTCCCTAGTCTGCATCAAGTTTAATGTTGGGATCCTTTGGAGAATCCACCAATTTATACCCCAACAATCCAGCTTTTTCTAGGAGATTAAGAGCATGCGTGCGTTGGGGGAGATAAATGCCATCTTTATATCTTGAAATTTGATTCCTAAAAAATACTTCAGTAGATCAAGATCTTTTGTTTGGAAATGTTGTTGCAAGAATTCCTTCAATCTCTAAATTCCATTTTCAACATCACCAATAATAACAATATCATAAACATATATAATCAATAGAATTTTACCAAATTTTATGTGTTGATAAAACACCGAATGTTCTACTCCACACCATGATTTAAGAGATTGTTTCACACTATATAAAGATTTCTTTAATAGGCACACTTTCATGTACTCCGCTTGAGCAACAAACACTGGAGGTTATTTCATATAGATTGTTTCTTCTAGATCACCATGCAGGAATGCATTTTTTATATTAGGTTAGTAGAGAGGCCAAGAATAAGTTGTGACTAAAGAGATACAAATTTAGACTCATGCCATTTTTTTTCCACAGGAGAAAAAGGTTTTAGAATAATCAATACCATATATTTGTATGTATCCTTTAGCAGTAAAACGATCTTTGAGTCATTCGATAGACCCATCAGCAAGAGTCAATAGTATATACCTATCGACAACCAACAATTGAGGCATCAGGAGGATGAGCAACTGGTAAGGTTACTCCTTTGTAATTGGAAGGTCATGAGTTTGAGTTACGGAAACAACCTCTTTATAAAAGACAAAGAGAAAGTTGCTTACAATTGATGACCGTCCCCCGACCTTCGCAAAACAAAGAACCTTGTGCACTGGAGTTTGCCCTTTACCCTTAGGAGAAGGAGTAACAAAATGCTACATGTCATTCGACCATAAAACATATATTTCCTCTTGCATAACCTGCTTTGACCTAGGGTTTTGTATAGCATTTATTATACTCTTAGGAATTGACGCATAATCTAGGTTTGATAAAAAAAATAACAAAAAGATGGGGACATATAGTTATAAGAAACAAAATTAGAAATTGGATGATTGGTACAAGATCTTTTACTTTTCCTCAAGGCAATAAGCCAATCTGGGTCACTGTTTTTAAGATTTGGAGACAAATTATTGATTGGAGAAGGGCTCATCTGGATGGCCATCTATCATTCGAGAAGGTCTTCAAGAATAAACTTACAAATCTTATCAAGACAATTGAGGAAGAAAAGAAGGATTGGAATCTATAGGTGAATTTTCTAAACTGCTAGGAGAATTATCCAATGAGTTAATCTCAGAAAAGTATGCAATGTTTTTAAAGAATGTCACATCTAAGCATATAAAAAATCTTTTAAGGGTTTATAACAACGATAGTCTTTTTTTTCCTTAAGTAACCAAGGAAGATACACTTAATGACTTGTGGAGATAATTTGTCAATTCTTGGCTAGAGTTGGTGGACAAAATAGACGCATCCAAAGATACAAAGCAGAAGAGGAAACAAAGGGGTTTTAGGAAACATAAGGATATGAGGGGTATGACCTTTGAGAGTGGTGGATGGCATTCTATTAATAAGATAGTAAGTAGTAAGGACATCATCACTTTAAAAATCCTTGAGAATCTTCATCTCAATCAGTAAGGTTTGAGCAACTTCTATGACATGCCTTATTTTTCTTTCAACAACACCACTTTGTTGTGCTGTGCGAGAATAAGAAGATTGGTGAATCATAACACAATTTTTTATTTAATAATTAAAGGTTTTAGAAAAATATTATTTTGAATTATCACTTATGAGGATACGAACAGAACAACCAAACTGAGTTTTGATTTTAGCGCAAAAAGATTTGGGAAATAGAAAACAATTCGAAAAATTCTTTCATTATGTATGACCAAGTCATTCTAGACCGATCATCAACAAAAATAACAAAGTATCCAAAACCAAGTTTCGTCGTAACACGATATAGAACATCATAATGAACTAACACAAAAGAGATCTTGGTTATATTATTAACTCTAGATAGAAAAACAACATGATGATGTTTCCCAAGTTGATAAGACTCACATATTAAGTGAAGATTTGAATTCAAATTAGTAATCATTTTTTTTAATTTTTGGATGGATGGATGGCCAAGGCAACTATAGATTTGGAGAGCTGAAGTAATAGCTGTGCAGACAATTGAACAACTGTCAAAATAGTATAGACCTCCAGATTCACACCCTCCTCCAATCATCTTCTTTTTACTTTAAATCCTGGATAACAACATAATGGGGAAAAAGGGCGTAGAACAGTTCAATGATTGGGTTAGTTTACTAATAGATTTTATGTTGAACTGAAGTTTTAGAATATATAATGTTGTTGGTGACGTCATTGAAGAAGATGGAAATGCAATGTCAACCTAACTTATACTAATAGTGGAATCATTACTAATAATAAGTTGGTTTAAGTCTGGTACAGGTGTAATTTGATCAAAAAAATTTATGTTACTTGCAATATGATTAATGGCTTTAAAATCTGTAACCTAAGGTTTAACAAAGGACAATATACAAGTTGTATGATTACTTGGGTGAGCAAACGACGCAATTGGTGTGTTGCTTGCTTACCCACTTGATATTAGAGAAAAGAGGTATATTTTTCTACATAAACTACGTTGTTTCCACATATTCAGGTAAAACCTCTAGAAGCCTCCACAATATTAGCAGACTGAGAGGGCTTTGGACATAACTATGGGTGTTAGTCCTAACAATAATCCCAAACATACCCATCCTTACTACAGTGGTCACATTTCCTTTGGCCTCCCTTGCCTCTTCTTACACGACCACCATAGTTAGTTCAATCTCCATTACCTCTTTTCCACTATTGTGAACAGCTAGAACAAACTTTTCACCACTTTCTTATGATGGCCCCTTTAAGGATCGAGATACTTGTGAATATATCTCAGCAAGTGAAGGGGGTTCAGTGGCACTGAGTATTTAGGTCCAAATTGGTTCATATTATGGTCTTAACCCAACCAGGTATCTCTTCATGAATAACTCCTCTCCCCTTTAAAAATTGATCCTTATCTGTTGTTATCAGCTGAGCTACTAAATGTTTTATAAATAGCTTCTTTATTTCTGAAAAATACTCAGTGTGTTTCTTCTCTACTTGCTCACACTTGAACAAATCCACAGATAAATCATATGTACGAGTAATGTTACTAAAAAATAAAAGTCTCATACACTCCCGTAACTCCTTTGCGGAGTTTACATACAGACACACATCAGTAATATTTAGCTTCATGGCATTCCATAGGCTTGTGATTATTTGGTTGTCATGTTGTTCCCACTTCTTATACCCATGTGTTTAATATGAGGAGCTGGATTCATGAGATGCTCATACCTATTTAGGCTCATGAGATATACAATGATCGCTTTTTCCTAATCAACATAATTCGTTCCACTCAATTTTCAATTTGTGAATTATTGAACCATAATGGGTGGCTGTCCTTCAACACTTTCAATTTTGAAGTCGCTCTTGATGCAATTGATATAGAAAGATGTCAACGAGAATCAGGTGAAGAACAATAGTGCAAAAATTTGAACTTTAATATCAACAGTTGTGCAATAACAAAAGTGGGACTGAAACATCATGAGATACTAATATGATAAAACTAGCGACTGTGGTTAAACATATAAACCTAGTTTCCAACAATTAAAGGCGGAAAAGCACATCACCAACTATGGTTTAACACACATTCGTTTCCCAACAATTAAAAGAACACATCACCAACAGGTTCAAGAATTGGTGCGACTCAATCCATAGCAACAAGATCAATAGACACACGTGCCGGTTGAATAGTATTTGTCAACGGTGCGTGGTGCACTCATCAAAGTTACCTCCTCCTTTGAATTGGTTGTTGGAGGCTGCTTAAGGTGTTTTTAGTGCTACATTGTTAAAATTAGTCTTATTTGTTTACTTTGTTTCGAAAGATTTAAATATGGGTTATTGAGAGAGAATGGAGGAAAAGTCAAAGGTAGGATTAGAAAACCTACTTTGATGTCATGATATGAATTAAGAAGAGTTATGAGAGAATATAAACCAGCAGCTCCCACTCTCTTTATATACTAGATTATCTTAATTCATATAAGATATTATAATACCTAAAATTTTCAATCAAATCACAATCATAATCCCTAATAATCCTCTTAATAATCATAATCTCTAACAACATCACAATCATAATTTGACAATCCTTATAATCAAATCATAATCTAATAGATACAAATATTGCTATCAAAGCTTGTTAAAACTCTTAGTCAACTTGCGTAAAATAAAGAGAGCGCATTTAACATTTTTGTATTTCAATTTTATATGTCACCAACTAATTGAGGTAATCATCTTTCCTAGTAGAACATAGCATCTTTGCTGTTAGCTGAAGCCCCGAGCTTCCAACAATTTTAATAGAACTCTGAAAATATTTTTTTGATAAAAAATGGAATGCCATCTTAATGATAATTATTGAGAGCTAGCTAATGTAGCAATTGTCTTAAAAATGTAAACAGATGCAAATAGGTAAAGCAGGTTACATATCAAAGCAAAAAATGATACACAATGCCAACTTCAAGTGCTTCAAACGGCAGTACTAATATTTCTCCATAAATATGCTGTCACCCTATTAACTAAACAAGCAACCACAAAGTTCAATGATTGTTACTACTCAGATGCTAGTCTCGAGAAACTTGTGGAAAGCAAAACATTTACATATCAGGACTCGGATAGATGTTTACATGGAGAGATGTTTACATATGATCAATCACACCAATTACTTCATTCTGACACTTTCACTGGCTCATATAGGGGACGAGCATGCCTAGAGGAAGAGTAAGCTGAAATTGCAGATCCAGTCACGGTCAGTGAATGCTTAGCAACACCAACACTTTTCCTTGTCACCAACCAGATAGTCCAGAAGAATCCAATCCAACCTGATTTGCACCAAATTTCAGGTCCCAAAGGAGAGCAAAACAATTTACACATGATTATAAGTCAAATTTGAAGAAGTAGTACAACATATTCTAATCTTTGCGCACCCTGGATTGCCCATAAATACGTAAAACCATAGTACAGTTTTATATGGCAGAAAACCCACTAAGTATACCAGAAACTTCGTCACATGACAAAAATCCACAAAAGGCTCCTACATTCAATATGTTCATCTCAATGCTCATTTTCTTATTCCCTTTTCCTCCTTACAGAGAGAGAGGAGTTTGGGAGTTTTATCTAACAAGAAATGAGCATGAACTGTTCAATTCCCTCGTCTTATCAGCAGCGATTTTTCATTTGTTTTTCTTAGGCACTAACCTTGCTAACAACTTCATTTGAATTTTTATTCACAATTCCCAAGTCATACGATTAATAGGCGAAGGAAAAACAATGTACTTCTGTACAATTAAAAGCCAGGGAAATAAAGCTCAGTTTTCTTGCTACCTGTAGCTATCAGAACAGCTACAATGGCTGAAATTGTGGCAGTAGAAATGACAAATATGGCAACTGATAGTGCCCCTATGTATATTGCTGTTAGAAAGACAAAGAAGAGAGCCAAGAAGCCTCCAGCAGCTGCCAAAGACAAGAGAAGAGCGACGACAATTGCATTGACAGTGGCTGCAAGAAAGAAAAGCATAAAAACAAGCAGTCCTGTCAAGGTAAGAAGAACGATAGTCCCAACCTGCAGCAGGAGAACAAAACAATTAATCAAAATGACAAAGGATAGAAGTACTATTTCCTGTTTATCAATCAAAGGAATATAGACAAAAAAGAGGAGGAAAACAAGGTTGTGAACGTAGTAGCATTTGCTGCAATGACAACTGTGAGTGGTAGTAGAATCAAGGCGGTGATCATAGTAGCATTTGCTGCAGCAACATTTGTGAGCGATAATAGAATTGTTTCTGTGGAACAGACTAAATTGCAAGATAAGGAATATCCTTACTCCCTAATAACTAGCCTGCCATATCCTGATACCAAGAAGCTGCCTTTGTAAAGAACATAATATATTCATATGCATCGGCACACAAGCATACACATAAAGATGAAGAAACCTATTATCCATGCTTGAATCCTCATAAATATTTCTAAGCAAAAGTGTACTCAAACAAGTCAGATTAAGTTACAATCATCTTAGCATAATCATAAATAATAGCCGGAGTGAAAATGATTTTGTTGAATACTATATTGAATCGTGGAAGGAATATTTTCAGCGAGAAGAATGAAGGGTAAGAATTAGACAAAATAATAAAAATTAAACTATCTAAGAGGAGGGGACATGAACAGTCTTTCATCTCTAACTCTGTAACTCAAATCCTTCCTTGCCACTATTGCTCTCATTTTATACAAAATCTCATACTTAATATGCTCACCAATCTATTATACCGTACTTATATATATAGAAGGAACTAGTTACTATATGCTATATCGTTATGTGAGTCAACTAAACTAAGATTACTATATTAGAAAAAGAAAAATAGCATATTGTAATTTTGCATAAAGGGAAACTTTTAAAATGAACAGCGGATTGACTTAGGTATCAAATTTTTACCAAAAAATGGAAAGAATCGAATCTTAGTTTGTGCAAGGGGTTGCGTTATTAATTAATTTTGAGAGGCAAGCAACCAGCAGTCAGTAGATAAGTTACAATCATAAAACAGCAAAAAAGAGAGGACTGACGGAGATGACGACGAGAGCCCGGATATGGGTGCCACGGCGAGTCCAGAGAAGGAGTTGACGGCCACTGTTTCTAGAAGCTTCTTTCAGAAGCGGAGCGTTCTCTAAGACCGAGGTCTTCAACCGCTGAATGAACGGCGTGGATGGATGAGGATTAATGAAGATCTCTCTGATCACACGGTGGAGAAGACCTAGGAGAGTCTCTCCTCTGTCAGTCCTCACGTGATGCTCCGCGTTCTCCTTCTGCCCATTACTCTCCACCTCGACAGCCATGGCATTAGGAACGATATCCCAACAGACAGATTGTATATAGACTTGGAAGTTGATCGAGTTGTGAAAAGTAGGAGTGGAATGGAATAGTTGTTGTGACTACACTCACTCAACTGATTGACGGACTGGAATTCGATGATAAATATGAGTTGGTTTTGATTATAGATGGATGGCGTCGATCATGTGAAAGTGAGCACGTGTCACATCGTCCCTCATAATTCCAACACGTGGAATTATATGAACAATTTTTATTAAAATATCTCGAGGAAATCTACAGTCAAAAAATTATATAAAAAGCAAGTACAATTAGACCAACTGAACCGGAATGGTTCGGAAGTTTGAGGAGTATCGTCATTTCCATACCGCTCTGCCAACCAATCTCATAAATACCATATTAGTAGTGGCATCAAATTTAATTACGTATTATATTAGTATTAATTAATATTAGATATTGTTTTGACTAATTTTTTAAAATTATAAAATAGTTTATAATTTTTAAAAAAATTTTAAATGGTTCTTCAATATATAGTTCCGTATAATTTATAATTTTACATTAATTATGTCTTCAAAAATTGAAATAATAATAATCTATTAATTTTTATTAATATTATCTTTCATATATTTGGTGTATAAATAATAACTATAATTAATATAAAAATAATATAAAATACTTAAAATGTTACAATTTTATTATACAATAAATAATATTACATCAAAACATCAAATAAAAAGAATAATAACTATCCACAACTCTATAAGTATTATAATTTATAAGAAGAGTTGTATCGAGAAAAAAACTAACTAGATGTGAAACCTGAAATAAAAATATTTACAGTTATATTTATATTGGATATATAGAATTTAATATACACATCAAATATAAGTGAAATTAAAAGAAGATGAGAAATGAAAGCCTAAAACTTAATTCAGTCGAATATTAGCACAAATTGCATTAACCTTTATTCTCATTTGGTACAAAATCTTCACCATTAAAGGAGCCTCATCATTACTATCATTCAAACTTATTGCACTAAATAATATGTCAATACTTTCCAACCCAAGATTTTCTTTTAAGTCACTCTTATTTATCAAACTCAATTCTTAAGAAACTCAATATGTCAAAAAATCGATATGGTTAAAGTAAAGTAGATCTACAAATCAAATTAAATTATTGAGAAATTACAACAAATTTTGTTTAACTTAACAATGATAATAGCACATCTTTTCCAAAGCTTTAAGTTGTATTGCACAAAAACTAAGTCGTTCAATTTTTTGTGTTCTAATCTATTTCTTTTTCTGAAATAAATATATTCAAATGTGCTTTAATTTTTTTCATATCATGTTACACTTATGCAATAACTCAAAATTCGAATTGCAAATTATTGCAATTTTGGAGTACCAGTAAGCAACTGTAAGATAACAAAAGTAATATTATAAACAAAGTAAAATGATGATTATTGTCAACAAGTAACAAAGGTGAATATATATAAATGCTTCTTGTAAGGATGCTTCTTGTAATTTTAGGATACCTATTGTTATTCATCAAAGCTCATAAGCTAACAAATTAAGGTTTATAAGAATGCTTCTTATGATTTTCGAGATGTTCATTGTTATTCGTTAAAGAAACAAGCTTAATATATATATATATATATGCCCATCGCTATTCATCAAAGAAACAAGGTTAATCTATATATATATTAACTTCAACTTGCTTGGTAAAATTTAGTCTAAACTAGACATTAAGATTAAAAAATGCCCCAGATGCAAATAACGAAGAGTAAAGTTATCTTTTTCATCTCTCATTGATGATTGCAAGATAAGGTGTGTACAAAGAAGGCTTATTTTTCAAATTTACTTTGATTGCTTCTTTCGCTCTCTCCATAACATCATAAAGTAAACTAATTGTTGGCTTCTCACTACTGTCAGCTAGACAAAGTACTCTCACTAATGGCTTATAAACTTAGATTACAATTTGAAACTAGGATTAAAATTCATGATTATTAAGTATAATTCTAGAAACCTTAACTCCAGCATTAAACCTGACTTATTGTGATGCAACCTACTTATCACTTTTAAACATTTGCTTCAACCCCTTATTCATCAAAACAAATATTGAAGTGATAAGAAATTAGTCATAAACTTTGTTATAACAAGACAACAGAAATTTTTAACATTGGTGAAATCCTTTCTTATCAAATTTAAGACTCATATACAATTATAAATAAACTTGGTCACTTTCTTTGCCTTCTGCACAACCTTATCAACGATACGAAAATATCTAGCATTTACTATATTTTCTAACATCAGGTCAATGCAATATGCAGCACAAGGAGTTTAATAAAAAGAATTTTACCTACTTTGCAATCTTTTCCTAACTACTTGGTAAGCAGAATCATTATTAGTAATGAACTGAACAATATTTTTTGGCTCAAATTTATTCACAACTTAATCAGATATATGAAACGGAATATTAACATTTTTAAAAAGGCTAGATGCATCAATAGGCTTTAAAAATATTATCCTTTAGTAGAATAAGCTAAAAAATTTATAAAGATTCATGTCTTCCATTTTTCCAACCATAACTCATGATTGAACATTCATAAGTTGTCCAAGTTATTCTTCTTTCTTCCAAATAACACTTTATTTCATAAAAAGTGATGCTTAGAATTTTATCTCTATAGTCATCAATTGATGGAGTCTTATATCCTGGACCACAAGAGCCAATAGCATCCACCATAGGCTGGTAATAATAAAACTAAGTGAAATTGAATGATACACCTAAATCATACTACCATCCAGTCATTATCATATTCACATTTTAAGTTAGTTTTTTATATTATAAGGCACTACAAATTAAAGGTTGAGCTCCAAGAGTTATTTTTGGTGAAAAATTAGACAAGTGTCTTCTTCTTTTTCTCATAACAATTGCAACATTTCCTTCTTGTTAGGTAGGAATACCATAACCCTTGTAAGGCCCCAAATTGTACCCTAGTTGGAATGTTTCATTAAACATGTATTGCATATGTCTTAAATTATAGTTTAAAGAATCATACTTAAAGAATTGGAATTTATTGTCTTCATTAGAGACTAAAGGTATTAATGTTGGGCCCGGGTCTTGGAATATAAGTCATGGATACATTACATAAGATTTGGGTGATGATTAATTGAAAAGAAGGCTTGAAAGTCTTAAAAACCTAAGCTTGAAGTGAATTTTTCGCATGACCAATTGTGACATCGAGAGTGACATCTAGTGTTTGTTTGCAAACTAATGTGATACTCTAACTTGTAAGTCCCATATCTTTTGATTCCGATGTCCAAAAATTACAAAATTTATACCGTTACAAAGCTAAGAGGATAAGCTACAATTTCATGAAGAAACTTTGTCATATTCGGCCTAAATCAATACAGTTTATTGATGGTTAATATGGGGACTAATTCTTGGTGACAAATGGCAACTCCTAATTAGGATAAGTGTAGAACATGCAAGAAGACACATGTTGTTACCACTTGGTGACACCTAGCATTGTAGAGAAGACAAGTTTTCTGCTGGGGTGTTCTGTTTTATTGAGTTCTTTTTCAACTTATTCTCACACCACTGAAACTCCCTCTCTCACTCACACCTCCTGGATTTTCTGCTTGTATTTTTGGGTCATCTTCTTCACTTGACGA
>JANIIA010000002.1:23525932-23545050 GCA_027478495.1 Erythroxylum alaternifolium
GACCGTCGGCAATATTTGACAGTCAACAATTCACCGACGGAATATTCACAGTCCGTCGGTATATTTACCAACAGACAAAATACCGTCGGTAAAGGGCGAAGCAATTAAATCGCTGGAACGATTCCCACTTTTTTACTGTCGCCGAGACATGTTCCGTCGCTATTGTCTGACGCAAATTTTGGGCTGAATTTTTCCCTACAATAGTTCCGACGGACTGGTAATCCGTCGGAAAATTTTTGTTTTCCCCGACGGATTATTTAATTACCGTCGGTAAAAGGCGACGGAAGTTATCCCGTCAGTAATTTTCCGACGCTAATTTGCAATTTCCTTGTAGTGTAAGAAGGTGAAAGCAAAGCTCTTTGTACTAATAAAGTTATAATTTTAATAAGTGAAAATCAAGGATATCATACAAGAAAAGAGCACATCAAATTCAAATACACTTTATCTCTAGCTTAGTACTTGGACGTTAATTATGCTATCAGAATAATTATCCATACCTATTACCTCTATAAAATATTTCTTTGCTTATAGTTTAAGTCTTCCTTATCTTTTCTTCAATTGTAACGAGAGGCACTTTCAATCTGGATATTGTTGATTATTATTAAGAGGTCAGATAAACTTTCTAACAATTTAAGAATAACAACCTTTATTCCTATTAAAATTAGAGAGATAATTTCTATATTTTTATTAAATATAAGTAAATATTTTAATTTTTAAAATATTGTATATTTTGTTTAAAAAATTTTGAATTGATTTGTATAAATTATTACATTTAATTAATAATAAAATTGAGCTCCGAGAATTTAATTTATTTTTTATTATTAAGTAACCAATATTAATAAATCATTGCGGCATCTCACTGAACCGCCTTCTATTTCGTGGAAGTCCTTCGGCTCCAAGCAAATCTAAAACACTTGTGAGATGAACCAGTGGAGTAAAGACTACAAGAGCCTTGCACCCCTTTTGGTTATCAATACAAAAATTTTAATTTAAAAAAACTAACATAATATATCTCGACCACTTATATATTAAAAATATTAAAACATTTCTCGTTAGGAATAAAATATTAAAATATCTCACATAAAGAAAATTTTAATATTTTTCTGTAAAATTCAAATATAATAATTCTTATAATTATAGATGTTAGTATATTAATTTTAAAAACAATCATCTTAAATTTCAAATCATTTTGAGAGCATTTTAAGTCAATATAAATCAAAATTATCAAGATTGAAAATTTGAAAGGATGTAGTTTCGCAAAAATTCTAGTTTGACCGTAGTTGTTTCTAACTTAAGTGAAAACAAAAAGATTAAACTTAAAATTAACATCAGAAATTTGTTAACGTAGTTCGGCATACCTTGCCTATGTTTGTGAGGCCCTCACTCAACTTAATACTTTTACTATCAACAATAGTTTTATACAACGCTATAATGTCACTCAACTCTTGACACTATCTCTCATCCTCATAACTTGTGAAAATAATTCACACCCAATAATACGACCGACTCATGCTAACCTTAACAGAGGATTTTTCTCAACAACATTTAACAATAAAGATAATAAATAAACAAATCAAGTGATTAAAATAATAATGGACAAAAAATACACTTGAAAGAATAAGAACAACTCTCCTAATAATTCCAGCTTTTTCAACAAAAGATTAGAAGTTGTCCACTAAGAAATCTGCAACCAAATAAATGTTTCTTCACCGAGATGTTACAAATATCGAAGCTGCAAAATCTACAACAGCCACAGGAGTTTTTCATACACCACCATCACTATCAATAGCCACCAAAAACACACAAATGATCAACACTCAATCAGCCTAACAAAAATCACACATTCGACCAAGAACAACAGCTACTAAGACCATGAAACCGTATGGAGTTTTCGTACACCATAAAATCAACACTCCATCATCAATGAACAACATGATTAGAATCATAAAAAAATAAGAAATATTAGCTCCCAAATTGCACACACTCAACCACTAAGACAATCCCCAATTGTCATTAAAAAAACTGGAGAATACGTAGCTCCAAAATTAGATAACCATCACCGAAAAATCAGCTGCTAAAATATTATCTAAGATAGCCCAAAAATTATAGCTACAAATTTACGAGTTACCTATCATTTTTCCACACAAGAACGACAACCATTCAATCCACACTTCACATGAAACACAGCCAAAGATAGCTGTAATGGTTAAAACAAATCTGCAAGATATTGCTACCTTAGATAGCCACTATCACCAAAATAGGCTATACATTTTATCTTGATTCCCATCTTGATTGGAATTTTAAACTTAATCAACCTTATCTTGAAAGAGCCCCATATAAATCCACTTAAGTCTAATTTCAAATAATGCCCAAAATAATAGGATATCATAACATATATCTTAACAATCTCCTCCTTTTTGACATTATTTGTCACATATTGAAACTTCCCCTAAAGAAAAAAAATTGGACTCATGTTCATAAACCACATGGGAACTCCCCCTTAATCAAACAATGAGATCCAAACATAATTAAATATCCAAAGTTAAGAAACCATAACCAACAAGGCATCCAAATATAAATGTGTTTCCTAAACTATAGTTTTCTCCCCTTTGGGACAAAAGATGCTAAAAAGTAAAATTAGGAATCAACCGAGAAATGAAGAACCTGCTGCTTTAGTTGACGAAGTGCATCAATCTCTTCTTGAAAATACCTTAAATATGATCAATTTCATTAAACAGAGCAGGATGAGGATTGATAGATGAAGAGGCCAAATCATCAGAAGGCCCAGACGAGGAATAGGGCAAATCTACCACTTGAGCTTGCTTATTCACATTCAAGATCCTCGACGAAATATGCATTAATGTCACTAGCTCAAGAACACTCGAAGCTAATCAAAGAACACCATTTACATTTAAGAATTGTGTAATCAAGCACAAAAAGTATAACAGAGAATGAGGCTTACCATCAATTGCAAGCATGGCTTCAATGATAAGTCTTCCCAAATTAAAATTTGCCCCAGTACCAATGGCATAAACTAACTTAGCCTACACCAGATAAACAAAAACCACATATGTACTAGGCAACCAATTTGCCAACACCAGCTTATGGATCACAAAATATTTTTACGTCAACACAGATGCACACAAAGCTGAAGTAGATGGTCATACTGTTAATCTTCCTCCAGTTAACATAGTTTCCTTCATATCATTTTTCACAATGTAATCATCATTATAAATATAGTCACCAAGAAGATTATCACATCCCATAAATAAATTCAACCTATTAGATCAAATTGAATCAATTTACCCCTCATATACACCGATTGATGGCACAAAGCAGATTCAATTAATATATCTTTATCTAAATTACAATAAAGTTCTTTCACTAAGGCATAATTAAAGCGTTGCGATAATAATGCAACATTCAATAGGGTTCTTTCAGTCAACAGAACATCCAAACGAAATTGCTGAAATTCATATAGATTTATAGGATGATCAAGAACTAACCCAATATTAGCAATGGAATCCCATTTTTATGTTACAACGAAAGTGTAAAATGTATTAGAAACAACATTTTTAGCTGACATTTTGACTAGAGAGACTCTGCAAGATGATCGGACTAATTTCTAAGCTAATTGTTTGGTCATTTTTTAGGAGCAGCAAAAGAGTCAATTGATGGTGACCTAATTATAGAACTAGGAACAATATTCTCAACAGGAGCTTTGTCGAATTCGGGTTTAGAATCCTCTACCAGTGAAAATATCACATGCGATGCATCCTCATGTCTCCATGGCTTGACTCGAACAAAGGAGAAGTTAGGAATATCAATAGGCACTTCTGAGGAAGACTCAACCCCATTAATTGTTCTCCCATGTGTTGGATGAAGTTGAAGTCAATTAGAACATCAAGTACAGCTGGCGATGGAAGAAATGGATGCCGACGATGACTTATCCATAACAGAAGATGAAGCTTGATGTTTTTTCTTACCCATTTGCACTTCAGAAATTGAAAACCTGAGGAAGATAAAGTCGGTGGTGTTAATAGAGAGAGAGTTGAGAGAGAAACACCTAAGCGATGAGAGAGGTTAAGCTATCGTGTAAGGGAAGATAACAGAGCCAAAATACAAACCAAAGTACAAAATAAAGAAAGGAGGGAATGGGTTTTAATGGGCGGTAACAAAAATGAAAGAAAGACAAATTAGGGATTTAATCCCTTTCATATTCCTTCTTTTTTTTACTAAAATATATCAAAAACGTAAAGAACATAATCCCAGAGCCCCTCAAAGAAATTTAAACCTGATTGAATCAAGAGATTCCATAAAAATATTGTCCAATTGCTTCTCTATTTCTACATAGGAAAGAACTGCAACTTTTGCTTCACAAGCTCTCTTATAAAATGATACTTCAAGTTGATTTGTTTTGTTTTCGAATGTTGAACCAGAGTCTTTGAGATATCTATAGCATTCTTGTTATCACACAAAACTGTAAGCACATCTTCATTCATTCCATAATCCTCCAAAATTTGTTTCATCCATAAAATTTGTGAACAACAACTACCAGCAGCTATGTATTCCACTTCTACGGTTGACAAGGGGATTGAATTTTGGTTCTTACTGTACCAAGAAATCAGATTATTACCTAGAAAGAAACAGCCACTTGAGGTACTTTTTTAGTCATCCAAATTTTCTGTCCAATCTGCATCACTATACCTAGCCAAATAGGAGGTACAATCACATGAATACCATAAACTAAACTTACATACTTGATAATTGACTTTATCGCTATTAAGTGTGACTCTCTCAGGTTAGAGTGATATCAAGCACAAACTCCATCTACTTGTAGTTAAGTAAAGTAGGCTTCTAATAATCCTTCTATATAGGTGTACATCGACACTTTTCCCATTATCATCTTTGTTCAACTTCATAGATACACTCATAAGAGTTTTAACATGCCTGTATTTTCAAATTCATATGTCATCAATTTCATGAATTCATCCACCATCTGAAGATGAGTGGAACCAAGCACAATATCATCAATATAAATCTGTGCGATCGTTAAGTTAGATATGAATTTTTTAAGAAATAAGGCATTATCAAACTACCTTTTTCAAAGCCTTGCTTAAGTAGGTATTAAGTAAGTCTTTCATACCAAGCCCTTGGCACTTGCTTGAGATCGTAAAGAGTCTTCTTTAGCTTGAAAACATGATCAACATGTACTAAATCAATGAAATCTTTTTGCTGCTCAACATATACCTCTCCTTATATAAACTTATTTAAGAATGCACTCTTCACATCAATTTGGTAGAGTTTGAAGTTCGTCACACGTGCTATACCCAAAAGTAGTCAGATTGACTCAAGTCTTGCCACTGGTGCAAAAGTTTTGTCGAAATCATTTTCTTCAATTTAAGAATAACCTTGAGTCACTAACCTTGCTTTATTTCTAGTCACATTGCCTTTTTCATCATTTTTTTATTACGAAAAAATCATTTTGTTTTAATTACGTTCACATTAGATAGTCTTGGCACCAATTTCTAGACATTGTTGCGAACAAATTGAGTCAATTCTTCTTATATAGCTGCTGTCCAGAACTCATCTTGTAAGGCTTCTTTAACATTTTTATGCTCGAATGAAGAGATATAACATAAAAGTCCAACGAGTTCTCGATATTCTATTCTTTTTCTTTCCTTTGTTTTTCTTCTCTCACTGACTTCTTTAATTACGTTCTCAATCAGATGACTTCTTCAGATCTGTGATGGAGGATCCCTATTTAAATCATTTTCTCTCTATTTTTCTTTATTTGGAGGAATTATTTTTGCACCAAGTGTCTTGGTAGTTTGATCATCCGAAGAAACTAACAATTCTTTTGCATGGACAGTTTCTTCACCAACATCAACTAACTGCAAATTTGGGCATTTTTTTGATTCTTGTGTCATTGCGTGTTTAAGCTGGTTCGCAAGAATGGTTTTGTAAGTTCTCTTCTACCACTTTATCGTTTAATTGAGATATATAATCTATCACAACATTTATGAATTCTAGCACTTTCTTAGTTCTTTGGTTGAACACTCGGTATGCTTTACTATGGATTGAATATCCAAGAAAGATCCCTTCATCACTCTTGCTTTCAAATTTTTCGAATTGTTCCCGATCTCTAAGAATGTAACACTTGCTGCCAAAAACATGATAGTAGTTTATATTTGGTTTCTTTCCCTTCCAAAGTTGATAAGATGTTTTGTCCAATATACTTCTAAGATGAACTCTGTTACATATGTAGCATGATGTATTCACCGCTTCAACCCAAAACCACATTGACATTTTTTTTCCATTCAACATAGATCTAACCATTTCTTGAAGGGATTGATTCTTCCTCTCTACAACTCCATTTTATTGTGGAGTTTTAGTTGCTAAAAATTCTTGTATCATACCATGTTTATCACAGAAATTATTAAAGCTTGCATTCTTAAATTTCTTTATGTGATCTGATCATATTCTTAACACTGTCATATTTTTCAAATTCATTACTTGCACACACAGGCTTCTAAAAGCCTTAAAAGCATTTGATTTTTTTTCAAGAACGATACCCAAGCATATCTATAGTAATCATCAACATAAGTCAAAAAATATTTTATTCCACCAATTCTAGTATGATGTGTTCAACTGACCAAGTCCATATGAATTAATTCCAAAATACCTGAAGAAGTAACCTATTTAATCTTTTTATGTGGTACTCTCGTCTATTTACTTATTTGACATGCACTACATACTGTCTTATTTTCTTTGTTCATCATGGGCAAACCTCTCACAACATCAAACTTCCTCAACTTGTTGATAAGTTCATAGTTAATATGACCAAGCTTTTGATGCCATAGATTTATATTGTCATTAAATGAGGCTAATTTATAAGAAGTAATGACCTATAACATATAACAATTGTCTATTGATAGTTTGCCACTCACAAGATGTTCTCCTTTTTTGGTTAACACCCTACACTTATCACTTGTAAATTTAACTAAGAATCCATCATCATAAAGCTGGCTGATACGTATCAAGTTTGCTTTTAACCCATTAACATGAAGAACATTCTTAAAGTGTGATAGGCCATCCACGCAGTGTCCCTCTTCTAATGATCGAAGCCTTCTTTCCATCACCGAAAGTAACAACCCATCTACCCAACTTTGATAGTTAATCAAGTAACTCCTTTCTCCTATCATATGACACAAACATTCACTATCAAAATACCAACCATCATATGAGATAACCTTCATGGATTTAAAAACTATAAGAGCTTGCAATTGACCCTTTTGAACCCAAGTGTGCTCCGGTATCATATATTGCTGTTGAAAATTTAATGAAGAGTGTATAGATTTTAGGTTTTGAGCCCTTTGAAATATCATTTGTAATAACTTGTAGTATTTCGCTCTTATATGCCCAATAACCCCACAAAAGTTACATGTAGGTATGAACCTTCGATTCTTCCTTGAGATTTCTCCTTTGACAATTCTAGCATCATCGATTTTATTATCATTCACCTTAGAACACTTGCCTTCCTTTCAAGTCTCCTTTAATCTTACTAACTTCCAACAATTGTTCTAATTTTTTCAGACCTCTATTTAATATTCTTATTCCTTTTTTCGTGCTGATCAGCTTCAATTTCATTTCATCAAGTTCATTTATTGTAAATGACAACTTCTTCTCTAAATCTTGAATGATGTTCTTCATACATGAGTTTTTCTTCTTTAACTTTTCATTCTTCTTGCACATTTGCACCCTTTTTGCATACATGAATTCATAAGCTTAAAAATATCTTCCTTTTTGTCATCTAATCGTTGTCATCATTGTTATAATCTGAGATTAAACTTTGAGCTAATCCATTTGTGTTTTTCCTGGAGTTTTGGATGGTTTTGTTCACATTTTCATCATCAATTTATTCCTTCTTAGATGTTGTTAAACACGCAACTGAAATTTGGTTGTATAAAGCAACTAACGCAACACTACTTACAATTTCTTCTTCACTACCATATTCACTTTCAAATTTATTTTCTCAACGTGTTTGCATAGGACTTCCCTTTTATCTTCTTCAAAGTGTTAGCAAATTCTACTTACATATGTCCAAAGCCTTAACACTCATGACAGTGAAATTTTTCACTTTTTTTTCACTCTTTTGAGTTTTAACTTGTTGTTTGAAATTTCTATTTGATGAGCTCCCACCATTTTCACTAAACTTGGGTTTATCCTTCTTCACTTTCCTTAATCACTTGCTGAAATTTCTTGTTAATAACACCGTATCCTTATTCTCGTCGGATTCATCTCCTATATAATTCACAACCTTACCAATTTCAACTTGCAATGTCAATCTTTTGCTCTTCTCTCATTTTTCCTTTAACAAATTCATCTCAAAGTTAATAAGAATCTCAATTACCTTATCCAACGACAATTCATTGATATCATAAGCTTTTCAATGATTGCAATTTTCGGTATGAATCTTGGAGGTAATGATCTTAATGTCTTCTTACATGGCTAATTTTGTTAAAAGAGGGCCCCGAGTGAACAAGTTTCATATTCGAATACTTCTTCTCAAGTTGATATGCTTGGTATGCTATGTCACGCAGTCTCTCATGAAAGTCTCCAATAGTTTCACTCTCATCCATCTTCAGCTCTTCAAATCTCACAACCAACATCTAGAAGATTTCGATCCCTTATGTATAGTTTGCAAAGTATCCCATGCTTCTTTTGCTGATTCACAAGCTAACATCATTGGAAAACGTCCTTCATTAATAGCACTGAAGATGACATGCATGGCTTGAGAATTTCCAAGTGCTCTCTCTTCTTCAGCCCTTGTCTACTCAGATGCATCTTTAAGAACTACTTCTCCCTTTTCATCAATCGTCATTAGAAGTGTCCAGCTACGTAAAACTGAGTTTCACACTTTTGTTCCTTGTACTTGAACAAATACTATCATCTATGATTTCCACGCAGGATAATTGGAACCATCTAATAATGGTGACCTAGTGATTGATGCTCCTTCACCAGTAGCCATATTTGCAAAACACGGATCTACATCAATTTGACGTACTAAGTTTTGATTCAATGACTTGCTTTAATACTAATTGAAAATCCGAAAGGATGTAGTTTTGCAAAAATTTTGGTTCGGCCGCAGTTGTTTCTAACATAAGTGAAAACAGAAAGATTAAACATAAAATAACAAATTAATACCAGAAATTTGTTAACGTAGTTTAGCATAACTTGCCTATGTCTGCAAGGCCCTCACCTAGCTTAATACGTTCACTAACGACAATAGTTTTATACAAGGATATATTGAGCCGACTCACTCAACTCTTGATACTCTTCGTCCTCACAACCTGTAAAAGTAATTCACACCCAATAACATGATCGACTTGTGTTAACCTCAATAGAAGATTTTCTCAATAACGTTTAACGATAAAGATAATAAATAAATAACTTAAGTCATTAAAACAATAATGGATAAAAATACACTTGAGAGAATAAGAATAACTCCCCTAATAATTACAGCTTCTTCAATAAAAGATTAGAAGTTGTCCACTAAAAAATCTGGAACCAAATAAATGTTTCTTCCCTGAAACGTTACAAATATCAAAGCTGTAAACACCACAATGACTACTGGACTTTTTCATACACCACCACCACTATTGACAGTCACTAGAAACACACAAATGATCTACACCCAATCAGCTCATCAAAAATCACACAATCGACTAAGAACAATAGCTATTAAGATCATGAAACCTTTTGTAGTTTTCGTACATCACAAATCACAAATAACAGCCACAAAATCAACACTCCATTGTTAATGAAAAACACGACCAGAATCACACAAAAACCAGAAATATTAGCTGCTAAAATGCACACACTCAACCACCAAGACAATCCCCAATTGTCATTCTAAAAAAACTGGAGAATACACAACTCCTAAATTGGATAACCATCATCGTAAAATCAACTACTAAAATATTATCCAAGATAGCCCAAAAATCCTAGCTGCCAATTCACGAGTTATCTATCATTTTTCCACACAAGAGCGACAGCTATTCAGTTGACACATCAAGTGAAACATAGCCAAAGACAACTGCGATGGTTAAAACAAATCTACAAAGATATTGTTACCTTAGATAGTCATTATCTCCAAAATAGGCTATGTATTAAATCTCATCTTAATAAGAATTTTAAACTTAATCAACCTTATCTTGAAAGAGTCCCACATAAGTCCAACTAAGTTTAATTTCAAATAATGCCCAAAATTAATTACATTATAAGATATCATAACATATATCTTAACAAAAATATTTCATTAATAAATCAATTTCCTTAAAAAATTATAAAGATGATAAGACCATTCACTATTTCTTAATACTTGATTTTCCCTTAACAAAAATATTTCATTAATAAATCAATTTCCTAAAAAAATTATAAAGATGATAAGATCATTCACTATTTCTCAATACTTGATTTCCCCGAAGGAATTGTATAATTAAGAAAAACCATGAACCACAAGTCTTTTGATAAATTGACAAAAAATTCTAATTCCTTTTATTGACTTACAAATAATAAAATACAATAATTTTTATGGAAGATCATTTGCTAATTTTATTAAGAACTAAATATGCAACTATCACATGGAAATATTTGTAGAAATAAGATTAAGCTTTGATTTCAAATCCTTATAGTAGGCCAATTTGATTAACAACCAAGTAAACTTGGAAGGTGGTTCATGTCTTTCAAATTGCTAGTATTATCCTCGACGTTAGACATGGAATTTGGCTCAATTTATGATGAGAGATTGTATTGGACAAAAAGAAGTTTTCACGAAATTGGAACAGGATGTCGCTGTGGTTAGATAAGAAGTACTCTTTTTCAACTTGATTGGCACATGAGGATCGCGTTATTTTCTGATTATGGGTCAAACATATTCAATCAAAGCAAAGAAACAACTAAAGGAAAGAAACAGGAAACCACTGATCAATATGTTTTCTCTGAATGATGAATTTTCCGTCACATGTTTCTGACTTTTGTTTAAGCAAATTGAAAGCGACTGTGAGTTTGCTTTCAACGAGGCATAGAAAAGTGTTACTAAACTAGGGCTGCGTCTTAAAAGCGAGATACATTAAATTTGCAAGCGTCAGAAAACATGGAATTCGGAAAGGGACCACAATCATAGTTCCTGTCTTCCTGTATAAATTTTATGCCGCTCACGTCCATTTGCCTTAATAAGTCACATCTCACAGTAGCAAAACAACTTTTCTCCAAGACCAAAATGATCGACAGTTTAATTAACCAATTTGAGCTTTACAAGTAAATTACAAACAATGATACCAATCAAAAATAGAAGAATGACATGTCTGGTTATTGGGTATTCGCCAGCCCCATTGTCTTCTGATACTGATGGCTGAATTTCACTTTTGAATAGACTATAGAACCAAAAAGATTCTTTCCAGATCTCTCTCTCTCGGAATTATATGTGATTCTGTATTTTAAACCAAAAATAACAAATGAGGACATATGAGAAAAACCAATTCATTACCAAACATCAGTCCTCCTCCACTCTTATTTTCTCTATTCTTCACTTGTTCATCTTCATGACTTGAATTAAATCACAACATAAGAACAGCTCAACTATATATGTGATCCGTCTCTGATGTTGGAAGATATATATATCGTTGGAGAACTTGATATGCAATAGTAACGAATGCAAGAAACAGGTGAAACTGGAAGAATTGCATCACTAACGAAGGGCTCAGCCTTGCCAGTCTGGTCTACCTAATGTAAACTCCAAGCTTGGATTCCTGCAGCTCTTCATCCCGGTCGAATTGCAGTCCTACAGTGATTTTAAAAACCTGATTCATTATTTCTTCCCTAGTAGAAGTTCCTATTGTACTTTATGAAGGTGCATGATTCGTTTAAATGTAAGAAAAGTTATCCAAAGCTTATTCTTAATGATAAATAAACTAAAAAACTGATTAACGGGTTGTGGTGATGGATTAGGTCGGTACCTCACTGTGGTGTCTAGATCCATTTTGCAATTGGAACATCACTTGCTGACTGCCGTCCATGTCAGTGGCTTTTGATTCTGGCCAGACCTCTCTACTAAGAAAATATACATAGTTTGGTTAGCTAGTTAGATGCACATTCAAATCATCCAAGCTCATAGATGAAATGAGGCCCTTGATGAAGCAATTATCGCCAACATTTTTCCTGTGTTTTTTCAAATCGATTAATCCGTAGAAGCTACAGGGATTATTTCAAATGAAAACGCAACTTTAACACAAAACCTTGATAATTAACGAGAAGAACAGGCAGATTTAACATTGAATGATAAACTGTGAATATCCGAGCATAGATTTCCAAAATGACATCAGGATTGCTTTGAAATTGAACATGAGCTAGGAGAAGAAAATCATCATTTAAAGCAGGGAGAAGAAGATTCATATCAATCGCGTGGGGACAATCGAGAGGTCCTTTTGTACATGGCTGCGTAAACATTTTAGTCCTTGGGTGTGATTAACACATTGTTGGTTTCACTAACTTCTTTATTTTTTTCGCTAGGCATTACAAGCAGTAATCGGTGCGAGGAACAAAACTAGAGCAAGAGGTAAAACTCTCAATAGACTATGAAAAGTTTATTGTTCTAATTGCAACTAGAGTAGAAAAGGTTTTTTGTATATAAGAAGCAATTCAGCTGCAAATGTAATTTCCAATGAAAGTCTCTTAACTCTTTCAGAAAGAAGGAAATACTTTTCTAACCTAGCTCTAGTTCTTGATTATGGAATTTACTATGCCATACAATGATTTACATCTATCCATGGTGTTAAGTGGTGTTCTTTGAATCTGATACAACTACAAATTTCCAAGAGATAGATCACAATAACACACCATAGCTAAACGATCAAACTACTAGCAAGCTAGTGTCCACCGATAAACCCGTAACTTAATGATCAATCCTCCACTAATTGATTTCTGAAGGGTGCAGGAAATACGTAGCTAGGTATAAGATATGTAAAAACCTCCTACCATGCACTGAAACGAAACCTAATTGAGTTCAGCTTCACATACTTTTTGCCTGTTGGCAAGTAAGTCAGTAAACAAATTACATGAAAATCTCAAATCCCGATTGTAAGTTCATTGAGATCTTATGCAATAAAGTAGTATGGTTGAGTGAAAGGAGGAAAACAAAGGAGATGAAAGAACTAAATACCTACAAAGAAGCAAGTGCTTAAGCAAATTGACTACAGAAAATACTCGGAAAATATCCTGGTGGATTGAATATAACCTAAAGTAGGAGGATTTTAATACAAAAAAGAACAGTGAGCGTAGGCTTAAAAAGGTTTTGGATGAAAAGAAAAGTGTAACCGTGGTTGCTTTTCTTTAAGCCTAATTAGCGTTTGATTGCAAGTAATGTTTGCTTTTCTTTTTGTAATATCGCATCCAGGGACAAATCTCTCATGTCATCAAATGAAAGATCTTGTTAAAGAAAAAGAAAGAAAGCAGTTAAGAAAAAACAAACACTGGAAGAAAAGTAAAAGCTGCCAGTCTCCAACATCTATTTTATTCTTAAGAAATGGGGGACATGGGGTTTGCATTGTATTTATGAGCTAAGATAGCTTTGCTATATGCCAAAATAATACATACAAGTTTATGATGGAGATGAAGGGTTGACTCATTTCATCTCCCTTATATTAATATGATATAAATAACTCAGTATTGATATTTTAACATGCAAAGATATATTTGTATATCTAGAGAGGCCAAGAAAGAAAGAGAAAAAAGAAGATGAGTAATGACATTTATTGTGATACAGACATTCATACATACATACATCAATATACCTGGAAGAGTTAATCCAGAGAGTAGTAGCATTGGATGAGTCGTCGATGTCTTGTTGCGTTGACCCATCTAAAGGTCCTGCTGTATCTGTCGATCGACGGAGGGTATGATCATTTGTGCTTTCTACTGGCAATGTATCTTCATCCCCATATTCATCTGATTGTCCTTGAAGAAATTTAAAGCAGAAAAATCCCGGATAAGCATGCATGGCATGGCATGATAACACAAAATGTTACCTCCAGTCTATGCATGTGTGAATGCCATATTAGTACTTCAGATAATGTACTTGAATATGAGAGAACTGTTACGGCGCTTATCTCTAATAGCGATAGGACTTTGGACATTCGATTTAGTTCTTCACATAAACTACAGAACGTATTAGTTTAATAAAGAAAAGTTTACAAAGTAATTAATATGAAACATGTAATCTGAAGGTGCTGCTAAACACAAGGATTGAAATGAAGACCGAGCAATACGAATTACCTGAGGAGGCTGCTGGCTTATCAGTAGATTTAACAGTTCTATACATCTGCAAAGTCATCGGGGAACATTGGCAAATGAGTGAAGAGTCATCACCATTCAAAAACATAAAACATTAGAAGAGGAAAATTTTTATATATTTTTTAGATGCTTAGAACTTGTTCTGTCTCTCTATATCCCTCTCCTGAGATTTTTTTGGGTTAGTCATTAATCACGAGGTTGATGTTTGATAACGTGGTAATGTGGAGTGCATTATTGGGCAATGATGACTACTTTTGTCTTTGTCTCTTCTTTCTCTCTCATAAAGCAGACAATTGTCCAGCTGAGATGTCTGAGAAGTTTCAGACTCATTTCTCTTCTATTTACTATTTCTGTAATTGATCCATCCATCTATCACTGCCTTCTTTGGCCTCTTCATATTACACCCATCTGACGACCCTTCAATAATACCGTGTAACGTTTTGGTAGAAAGAAGAAGGGGAAGAGAGATCAGAAAGGAAGAGAATTTCAGTTGTGTTTTACCTGTAAATGGCTTTTCACATGAGCTAATGTGAGATCTTTGACATCCATGAGTTCCAGAACTGACTTTGGAGTAGCTCCTAAACCATTCCGAAGAAGGACAAGGAAAGAAAAAAAACACACACACACACACACACACAGAAATCTAGCTACTGTTATAACCTAATTATAAGTAGATGAATTGAACCAAAAAAAAGAAAAAAAAAAGGAAAGAGTAGTAGAAAGAATTAAAAAGGTAAAGAACTTGTCTTTACTTTCATGTCCACCAAGAAGCTCAACGGCATGAACAAATCGAGCATGAAGGCTGCTTGTCCATCGCATTCTTGGTGCTCTCATACTTCTCTTTGTTTGATGCTTAGGCAAAAATCTTGATCTAACAAATCCATGAGAGGCTTCAGCTGATCCAACCCCATTCTGATTTTGGTGTTGGTGGTGGTGCAACTGGTACGATTTGAAAGCATCCATTGGAAATCCATTAAACCTTGCTGTTGGTGCTAACTTATCGTAACCAGGCACAGACTGACTCGGCCCTGATAGTATAGACATGGCCATGGGATCTATACCTCCACCAATTCTATAAGCTGATGAAGAGTGCGAGACACTCGGAGAGCACAATGATGAAGAAGGACAGAAGCACATCTTGGGATCTTTTCTGTCTCTAGAATGTTCAAAAGGTATAAAAGGAAACGAACGGTTTTGGTAGACTGGAATCCCTTTTATTGGCTTTGAACCATCCGATACATCAAGCAGAGATACCCCATGATTTATGTGATTTAGGTTAGTGATAGAATGGCGAAGATGAAGGTGATTTTGTTGACGGTAAGCCATGTGTGGTGGTTCTTCGTTTCGACGGCCTGTGAACTTCTTTTTGTTTGGTATGTCTCCGTTGAGGGCTTTCCCTGATGGATGTGCTAAAGAGAGCTCTGTATAAGCCTGAGAATCTGTTCTGATAGAGCTTACGCAATCGGATTTGTGGAAAGAGTCTTGTCTTCCCAGAAGATTGTAGCATGCATCTGCTTTGTCGTTGATGCTGCCACATGTTGAAGATAGCAAGGAACTATTAGGTGGACTAATGTGTAATGAAAGATCAGGAACTGGGTTTGAAGAGGGTTCGACGAAAATCCCATCTAAGGGCATCTTTCACTACCTAGCTTCCTTTACCTGATAGTTGCTTTTCTAGGGCAAATTTTGCCCTGGAAACTAGAGGACACGAAAAAGTTCAAATGGAGTCATCTCCGGCATGTCTTGTTGGATCTTTTTTTCTCTTTTGCTTGCAACTATGAATGTGAGAGATAGATTTGATTTTGGTCTAAGAAAAGTTGAAAAGGTTACAAAGAACGCCTAGCTTGATTTCTGTTTCAAGAATAAAGGGAGAGGATATGGCTAATATATAGCTTAAAGGTATAGGAGTAATGAACATAAAATCTTCTTCAACAAACAAACACGTTGAGGAAAGAGAGATGACGAGAAAGAGCGAAACAAGTATGTGATGCTCAAGCAAAAAGGAAACTGTAAAGAACACAAAAGATATAAGAAATTCAGAAAGTGAATTGAAAAGAAAAGAAAGAGGATATCTAGGGGTAGTATATCTTGGAAAATGACACTAGCTAATAAGGTAGAGAAACAAAGACCTTCTTCACTTACTCACTCGCTATAGTCAAAGCAACAGGTCATAAAATGTTCAGAAAAATATTTATATGATCACTTTGGTTTTCCATCCCCGGAGACGACGGGATATTAGAGACCGAATAACTTTTTTCTTCTGATTCATTTTCCCCCCACCTTCTGCGCTAGACACCCTCTTTCTTTCTTTATTTCTTTCACTCAACTCCCTCTAGTATTTACTAACATAAAAAACAAAAAAAATATATGATATATTTGTATATCACTTCTGGGTTCTGTCCGTGTTATAAAGTACTGTGTACATCTGTATAGAATATTGTTTCCTTAGCCTCTGAGAATATGGAATATTATAATAGGTATTAAGTTAGACCCATTGACCTTGGTGATCGAGAGACTCCATTATTATTGTTTGCTTGATTTCGCCATAAACCCTAATTCTTCTGCTTACTTGTACATAACCTTCGCCATTTCTAATTCCTCATATTCCCAAATATTCCCTTTCCAATCTTTCAACAAGCTTGTCTGGCACATTGGATTTTATGATCTCATCCATCCATATGACCGTCCAAAACACTTCTTCTAGCTTATTGACTATGTCTATGCTAGAGTTTCCAAAAACCTAGGCTAAATCGTAAATCATTTAACCTTCTTATTATACTGGGATCCTTAAGTCTGGTATTGGGGAAAAACCCGTTTCTTTAAATGCTGACCCTGAAGATAACAAACATGTTCTGCATAGGGAAACTCTTTGGTGTCATTTTCTAACAGGGATTTTACTATGTCACCTTCCCAGTGTGACCAAAGGAATCACCCACCCAGAGGTAGTGTCTGGACGGTGCATTAAATGCTAATCTGGGATACACTAAATGCTGTCCTTCCTCTGTTTCTGAATGCATTATTTTGACTAGTAATGTTTTGATGACACAAAAAGTGAATTTAATAATAAATATAATTTTATTACAGCAATTTAAAACGGAAATTACGAAGTTCATGAAGTAAGAATAAACCCCAAATTCCAAAAGTTAATTTGGGGAATGAGAAGTTATCACCTTAATGAACTAGCCAACCTCATTTCAAAAGTTAGTTTGTGTTTCCTTACAAGATATAGGCCTAACTATTTTTTGGCACAATCAATAGAAAGGTGAAGAAAGTGACGTTGCAACTTGTAACAATTAGGATGCAAGCAACAGCTATTTGTTGTTATCTCTGATGAAATATATTTTATTGGTCGAGTAACAATCACGATAAACATAAAAATTCATCTAAATGAAATTGTCCTAATTCCGAAATAAATAAGAAAAAAAACAAAGCAGAAATGAGAATAAAGGGTCTTGGCGTTACCAGTTATGTGAAGAAGCAAAAAGTGGTGGTCGTAGACCGACTGTTTTGTTTAATGCAAAGATACTTAGAAGAAGAAATCGAATTTTGTTTCTTCTTTTTCTATGGGTTTTTGGAGGTGGTGCAAATTAATGCGGAAGCAGAAAGCGGGGTCAATTCCAAAGCAGGAGTTCTCTTTAAGCTATTGCTTAATCTAGGTCTTATAGGCGTTTTGTCTCTCTCAATTCTAACGCAAGTGTTTGACCACGTGTATACGAAAACATGGACGAGGTACACCAAATAATTTAGGTTGCAATGCATTCTTGTTTCAGTTGTCCTTAGAACTTAGAATTAAGCTCCATTAATTAGCTACTGCAAGCATAGAAAGAAAGCTAGCTTTGATTATGCACTCCTCTTGGATGTTTATCGTTCAAAAACATTAGTGAGTTGAAAACGTATGCCAATATTTTAGTTATGTTAATGAATGTTGGACGACAAGTTTTGATGATTCTTAGTAGACGGGTTATGAGTCGATGATCACTTCAATAATAAGTATTTGGATAAAATAAATAAAGACGATACGCGTTGATCAGAGCTAATAAAGTTTTGCATCAGCTCCGGTTGCATCCTCATTCTCTTTCACATCAAAGAGGCTTGAAGCTTACGATGATTTTCATGGCTTTTACCGCTTTAACCTTAATTAATATATATCATTTACAAAAGAGTTACGTATAGAGAAATAACATTTTATCTTCATCAGTTGTAATTTGTAAAAGAAGTAGAGCATCTATTGTAAGATTCCCAGCAAACAACACTAAAGACGTCGTTTTCTAGATTACAAACAAATTGAACGTGTCTTTAATTTTTACTTTTTTTGATAAAATTATCACTATCATTTCTTAACAATTTATGCCAGAATGGCTTTAGAAACTTCGGATTTCCTTATTAACGGACCAAAAAACAGGTTTGAGCATTGGTATAGAAAAGGATAAAGAAATTGACGGTGTTCATTGTCCAATAAATATTTGCGACTTCATATCACCGCCAATTATAATTAGTTTGTTCATAATTACAATTGGTTTCCGTAAAAAAACTTATATTTGTGGTTTATGCATAAAGTACATTGTGAATGTATGTGGATGTGTGATGATGATGATCAAGAAAAGGAAGATTGGAATTAAATGAAAAGAGGCATGCTTTAAATGGAGGTGGTCCCATTGTTTTGAATACCGTTCCGTACCGGCCGGTACTGGCCGGACGGTACCGTACCGGTCGGAAAACGGAACGGTACCGACCCTTTGAGTACCGGGTGTAAATACCGGTCGGTA
>JANIIA010000002.1:23619769-23634851 GCA_027478495.1 Erythroxylum alaternifolium
GGACACCAAGGGAAAGTGTTTCCCCTGTGGTGAGAAGGGCCACTGGAAGATGAATTTTGCGATCTACCTTGAGACCTTTAAGAGCAAACAAGGTATGGGTTTCCTAAGTTTGTTAGGAACTAAAAAAGTGGAAGATTCATCAGATTCTTGGATACAAGATTCAGGACCCACTGACCATGTTTGCAATTCTATGTAGGGGTTCCAGCAAAGGAAAAGATTGTCTAAATGCTAGTTTCAAGTCAAGATAGCATATAGATCCTACGTTTCGGTAGAAGCAGTGGGACCAGTTATCTTAAACTTTCCTAGTGGTCATAGGTTATATTTGGAGGATGTATATTACATCCCAGTGGTTGTAAGGAACTTGATTTCTATTTTTTCTTTAATAAAATTTAGTTATTCCTTATATTTTGAAAATGTTGTTTCAATATATGATAATAAGGATTTTATTTGTAATACGGTAATTAAATAGGGATTGCTCTTTATAGAACCTATGACTGGCTCACTAAACACCACATAATTAATAAAAACAAGAAAATCCAATGACTCTAGCATTCTGTGGCACTTAAGGATGGATCATGTCGATCAGAAAAGACTTGACAGTTTAGTGAAGGATGGGATCCTTATAGGCTTAGACAACGGTCCATTACCTACCAGTGATTCTTGTATAGAAGGAAAGATGACCAAGGCCTCATTTCCTGGAGCAAGCACCTCAACCCTAGAAGTTTTCACTAGAAGAGATGATTTTGAAATTTGTTCAAGGATCAAATATGAAACACTAGAGACTGGACAACATGGAGATTCAGCAACTAATTAGCCGAGCTAGTGGTAGAAAGAACAAAGGACAATTTGTCTAGTACTATAGAAACAAATCCTAAGGAACGTGTAATAACAATCACCTAAACAAGTGAGAAAAGGCTTCAAGAAGAAAACACGGTGACTACTGATAGTCACTCAAAATTTAAAGATTAACAACACTTGAAAAAATCAAAGAATATCGTCCTACGATCCTATATCCTGTTAAAGTGAAGAAAGAAAAAATGGATGCAAAGTTAGGTAAATTTATTAATATTTTGAAACAAATTTAAGATAACTTACCCCATGTTGAAGCTCTTGTGTAGCTACTAAAGCATGCGGAACCTTTGATAGAGCTAATATCACACAAGGAGGAATCAGAGAAGTTGGAATGTACTAGGATGACCAAAAGGAGCTCATAAGATAAGGCAAGCAAACTACCAAAGAAACAAACAGATCCAGGGGATTTTTCTATTCCTTGTAAAATTAAAAATTTAAAAATAGATAAGATTTAGCTAACCTAGGGGCTTGTATTAATATGATCCTTGATCGTTGTTTAAAAATATGGGAATAAGAGAACTTAAGCCGACTAGTATAAGTGTGTAATTAGTTGATAGATCACTAAAATATCCTAAGGGAATTGTAAAAGAATTACTAGTTAAGGTTGACAATTTTATATTTCTTAATATAGAGGAGGATGTAAAAGTGCCTCTAGTCCTCTGTCAACCTTTTTTGGTGACTGCTAAGTCAATAATAGATGTTAACAACAAAAAGTTAACATTAAAGTAGGGGTAAAGAGGTTATTTTTAGAATTTCTAATACCATTGATCATTCCCTTAAATTTATAGATGTAATTGTACCTAATGAGTTTTGTCAAGATATTCTATAGGATTCTACAAAAAAAGGTCCACTAGAACCTTCGTAAGTTCAAAGTAATAAACCAAAAGAGAAATCTGGCATAAAGTGGCAAAAGGTAGCCTACTTATAAGTCATGGAACATATGGTAAGGCTACAGAAGCATAATTTATACAAGCCACCCTGAGCTTAAAAATTTTGTCAAGCTAACAACGTTAAACAAGCGCTACATACGAGGCAATCCAAAAATTAGCTTAAGTTTTATTTTCAATTCCAATCTATTTTATTTTTTCTTTAATGTTAGTATAAGATTTATTTAAGTTTTACTTGTGATATGTTTTAGGATAGAAAAATTGAGCATCTAATGAGATTGTGCATGATTGGTGTGATAAGGTATGCATATTAGGAGTTTATAATGAGAAAGTGCAAAATTTTAATGTTTGATCATCTAATTGTGAAGTTGCATACGTTTACAGAGAACTACATGCTCCCTAGACACGCTAGTATAGACTTACATGGCTAGATACATGCCTATGTAACTAAAAGCATAAGTCTGCAAAAAGCTATAAGTGACTTATACGATCAGCTACACTACTAAGTATCTGACTAGCTAAGTCTGCAATATACCTTAAAAATGCCTTAAACCTTCCACTTTCTCATTTTCTCTCTTCCTCTCTCATTCCTAACCATTTCCCTCGACTTCTCTTGTCTAATTTTTCACATTTTTCTCCCAAATTAATGGCACCTAACTAAATTTTTTGATTGTTTTGACATGTTTATGCATGATTCATTGGGTTTTTTGCTTTATTTAGGGAATGTTTGCTTAAAAATGCTAAAATTAGGAATTTTCTAAGAATTTGTGTGATTTTATGTTTAATTGTGGTTTAATAGTTGATTATTATCGTTACCCAATTGTTTTCATGATTCAATTTGATTAACTGCATATGAATTAGGTGAAAATTTAACTTGAATTTTGAAATTGTGCAATTATGGCTCACCAATTGTATAATTGTGATATTTCTGCATGAAATTAGGTTAATTAGTTGTTTTTGATGATAATTGAAGTTGGGTTTGTATTTAATTGCATGTCAATTATACGTTTTGCATAAATTTAATGTTTAATTTTGTCAATTTTTCTTAATTGTTAGAATAGGGTTTTTAATTTTAAAGTTAAGATTAAATTTGTAAGTTGATAATTGAGCTTAATCTTAATTATTAATTGCAATATCTTTAATTTTAATTTTGTGATTTATTAGGATGTTAGTTAATTTTCCCAATTAATTAATGCTCCTTTTATTTTTCTTTATTTATTTTTTTAATTACTTTAGATTATTTGTTAGTAATTTTATTATTTTTTTTCCATTTTTTAGTTCGTTGTCACATTTATTTAATCAGTGATCATAATACATTTTAAGTGCAAGGAAAATGGCATTCTCGTAAATTATCAACAAATTTCTCAGATTTATTTACAATTTCATGTATAACGACGAGATCATGACACAACAAGGAAGTTCCATGCACGTGACAACGAGGACAGGGGTCTTTGAGAGAAATAAGAAGCGATCATTTAGTTCATCTACCTAAGTGACCTTTTATGTTGCTCTTTAATATAGTAACGCATGAAAAGCAGTATAAGCGTTTAAAGGACAAGACCTGAAGAGGATAGTTAGAGAGCACCTAGGGCGAGGATACCACATCCAGACTAGCTGAAGATAGCTCAGTTGGAAAGATTGGTGACACAACTTTTGGGTACTAAAAAAACTCTCTGACTATAGTAGGCAAAGCTTATTGAGGTCAAGACTTCGGTTGAACGGCTAGGAAGCTTAAAAAACATAATAGGATGAATGGGAGAGCTCTTGTTGTTAATGGTGAGCTGTCAAGGCATCAATTTCCAGCCTCCATAATCTAACGAGGGTACTTCCTCAACTGCTTCTCCATCTTCTGAAAATCATCAACAGAGGACTCTTCATCGCCAGATAGGCCTGAGTTGCGCCACAAGGGAGATGTTTAATTTTGTATCTTTTCTTTTTCTCTTTAATTGTATATTCTTCTTGTTTTCATTCTTTTTGTCTAAATATTAATGTTATTCCATATTTCTTTATTATTTGTGTTATTTTTATTTTATTTTATTGTTTTTATCTAGTTTCTTTATATTTTGCAATGATGTTAGTATATCGGATGGACAATCCTAAAATCATGAAAATTAGGATCAAAAAATCTTATTAATCAGGAAAGTACCAAATTCTAGTTTTTCACTTATTCTATATGCTTACATTGTGTACATTAAGGACAATGTACAATTTTAAGTGTGTGAAAGGGGTTAATGATTTTCTTAAGTTTATTATAATCTTTGTTATTAAATATTATTAATTGATACTTTGAATTAGTAGAAATATGTCCATCAACACTTTATTTCATTATCGAATATTAATTTGAATTAATATGCAAAAATATGATAGTCAGAATAAAATTGCTTTTATAAGTCACAATGTTAGTAATGATTCATATTGTCAATTTGATTGAAAATTGCATATTATTTACACTCATATAACCATATTTTTTATGAGCTTTTGAGCCTAAGAGAAAATTTTCAAAAAATTTTGATGCTTTTTTATTAATTTATGTGCATTATCATGCATAGTTGAATAATTCCAGAAATTGCTTTTATTATACATATTGAGATCATATTTATTAAATTGAAAGTATTGAAGTGATAAAGACACTTAGATTCAACACTCGTTTAAGCCTATTTCTTTGATAATTACCTAACCATATTTTATCCTTAGGGATAACCAATTTGAGCCATAGCCTTTTTCATTGATTGTAACCACATTATTAACCTTTATACTATTTTTTCTTTGAAGACTTTTTATTGTTTTGAACTCTAGACTTTATTTACATTACTTTAATGCTTGAAATTTAAATTTTTGAAAGGTTCAATATTTCTTTAATTGTCATATATGACGAATGCTAAATAAAAAGTTTTGCGAGCATAAAAAAAGAAGAAACATGTTTATAGTAACAATGAATTTATAATGAAGGGACCTGTATATTGTGAACAAGTTTCTTGTAATATTTTCTTTGTAAATTTCCATCAAAATTTATCACACTTTTATTATTCTAATCATACCTTGTCGAAGGTCTATTACAACCTTATAAAGGCACGTTTTGATTTTGGTTTCTAATTTACTTATAAATGGTGGAGATGTGATAATACTGCAAGCCCATGGCAAGAGTTTTACTATATATTGATTTGAGAGTTTGATACTTTTCACCCTAAACACTTGAGTGAGTTAAGTGAAACCTTGTTGAGGGTATAAAGATTCATGCTTTTAATTTCAATAAGATTATTGACGTGATTATGATTAATATTGGTTAATGAATTTAGTTTTAGGATAACTTGATTATACTTGTATGTTAATTTATTAATATGACATGATAATTTAGAGTATGGATGGATAGGTAAAGACTAATAAAGAATATGTTATAAAGTTAATAACTTAGATTATGATTCGCTTGGGAAAATCAAAATCTTAAGTGTGGGGTTATTTGATAAATGTAGATTTGAATATAATTATACACCCATTATTAACATGTTTTGCTTGATATTTTATAATTTTGTTGTACATTTTGTACTTAATTTTCTCTAAGTGCATTTATAGGTTATAATTGCCTTTGTGGACTAAAAGGAGAAGAATTTGGATGAAACCGTGACATAAGACAAAGATTTGAAGCAACTAAGGACCTACACACTTGTTTATAGAGATAGTGTAGGTCTCTATAAATGTGTAAAGATTGAAGAATTTGATTTCTGGTCATTTGAAGTTACACGCTTGTGTATCTTGATATACATGGCTATGTTTATTGCCTATGTAAGTCTTTATGTTATATGAAATCGAGAATTAAGGTGTTTTTGATTATACATTGTCTCTTAATTGTCGTGTATATCCTCAAAATCCTAATTTTTACTGTAAAAGTAAATGGAGAAAAATTAAAGAAAGCCAAGTTTGTAGGAAATTTGATACATAAGAAACCTAAAGAGGTGACGATTTTGATCAAGGGACAAGGAAAACACGAAGTTAACATCAAAAGATCTGATAAAAAGCTACATCAAATCTAAACTTGCAAAAAGATTCAATAGAAAAAAAGGGAGATTTAGAGTTATAATTCAAAGCAATTACATTGATTGATTTATTATGATTCAATTATGTGTTTTACTCTTAATCAAATATATCTAGAATATCAGTGCATGATTTGATTTCATATGATTGAAATTGAGAAATCCTCTTATTTGAATAGATCTAACATAATCAGAAGGAGTTGCACATAAACTTAGAGATAGGCCGACATAAATCCTTTGGATTGGGGTCAAACTAATAATAGAATTCATAAATCAATAAAGTAATCCTAGGGGTTTTAAATAAAAAGATTTTTTAGTAGTAGTCTTGAGAGAGTTATTAACATAGGATATGAATTTTCACGGTCTAATAATCAATAATATAATTGCATGATAAAAGGTTAATAATTTAAAGATTCTTAGGGGGATTCATCACCTAAACAATACTATTTGATATTGATCTTTCTTCATATTCTGCTTGTCTTACATTTGTAATTGTTTATTCCTAATTTAGTTGATTTTTATTTTTATTTAAAAATCAAAAATATGATTGTTAGGTTAGATAATATAAAAAGGTAATTACTAGTTTTTACAATCTTCTTAGGATCGACCTGTACTTGTATGTGCAAGATACAACTACGTTGTACACTTGCGGTAATTTAAATATTGATATAGAAAATAAAATAATCAATAATGCAACCATAAGCTTGCTATAAAAGATTATAAACTATTATACGTAATGAGAAGAAGGTTTACACCCTCCAATTACTACTAAGATACTATAAGTCCTAAAATATATGCTTCTAAATGCTAATGTGATTAATAAACTGTGTTAGTTGAAAAATTGCTCCTTAGAGAGGGATTTATCCTGAAAAATGAAAATTTTTCTTTCATCCTAAACTGCTGTCATTAGAAAAGACAATGAAATGTAAAAGCACGATTTAACTGTTTTGTTTGAATGCTTGATAATAAAACACCAAATCTTAAGACTGCTCAAGTCAATTGGGGGATCAGTAATAAAAAATCTGTGTATCATGGATTTCCATATTTTAGCATTAAAAATACATTGAAAGAATAAGTGATCTGTGTTTTTCTCAACCCATTTTACAAAGAATATACCAATTTGTGAAGTTTAGAACTTTGCTATTTTGTTCGCTGTTGATAGCTTGTTCTTCATTACAATCTATATTGGAAGGTCATGGTTGTTGATGGCTGAACCAAACATTATTAGTCTAAGGAAGAGTTTCCAAATTGTTAAGAAGTACCTTCATGTAAGAATGATTGGTAAAGATACCATTAGAGGTGTTCTTCATATGATCATATCATTATTGATGTTAATAGTTGCCTAAACAATCTTAAATTTCAATGAATTGGAGATTGCAGCTTGTCTAATAATCTCTTTCTTTAATAAAGCTTTTGCAACTGACTCCTTCTGTAGAGCAATGATTGCTTCTGACATTGAGACTTTGAGGGCAGGTGCCAAAATTTGGGAATCCTCCCTAGTAGGTTTCTTCATAGAGCATAGACCTTCTTTCCCTATCATACAAAAATGGTCAGTTAATTAATGGAAGATTAGAGGGCTTACAAATGTGTTACTTACAAAGTAAAAACTTGATTTTGTTCTCTTTTTTCACCTAAGCTGAAGCAAACAAAATTGTGGAAGAGGGTCCTTGGCATATTGCTCAACTTTCATTATTCGTCCAAACATGGAAACCTGACATAAGTTGGAAAATGTCAAGATATATAATTTTCCGATTTTGATCAATTTACATAGCATACCATGGGAGTATTTGACTACACAATGTCTTAGCTCACTGGCTAGCTATATAGACATACCTCTTTGCATTGATGAACATATTGCAAGAAGAAATAGGATTGGTGATGTTTGGATATGTGTCAGTGTGGACATATCTAAAGAGCTCCATGACTGTATTCCAATTTTGAGACTTGACATTGATAATACTCTACAAAAAGATATTGTTTATGTTTCTTACAATTAGAAAGCTACTGCCATCTCACCAAGGAAGGTCTGGAAACCGACAGGGAAGGTGTTTATTAAACGTGATTATGCTAAACTAATGGGCTTAGAGCTTGACACAACTAGTCCTAAAGATCCCCAACTAAGTCATGAGGATATTATTGTAGCAAGTGCCAAAAAAGTCATTTCTTCAAACAAATTGATTGCAAGAGAGAAAATACCAACGAAAACTTTATCTCCTATTCAGCCTCCAAACCTAGAACCAGCTGAAACTACATATCTTATGTAACCCCTTGTATGCAGATTAGAATCTTTTGATAAAGAGGAAGTGTATTTCTCATCTGCTAATTCCCCAATCCATCATAAAGACCTAGGGAATGAAGAAATGGAGTTGAATGATTTTCAAAATATGACTAGTAAGAGGACTCAAAGAAATGGAAAGATGAAAGGTGCTAAAGGTAAAAATATATTGACATGACAATGTTAGTATGGAATGTTCGTGGTATTAATAGCCCAAAATGCTAAATGCTTTAAGGGATTTTATATTCAGAATTAAACCTCTTATTATGTTCTTACTTGAAACAAAAATAAGATTCGAGTATATGAATAAAGTGAACATTTTTAGTCCTTGTTGGACTTTTATCTCCAACCATCAACGCCATCATTATGGAAAAATTATTATTGGTTACAATGAGAATTTTGTCAAAGCGGAAGAGAAGTTTTCAAATGAACAGGTTATACATCTAAAAGTTCATTTTCTTTTGGAAGGAATCACAATCAACTTCTCTTTCGACATGGTTTTAATATAAGTTTCCAAAGGATTAGTCTATGGTCCCCTTTAAGAAACATCCAAAATATTTTTTTAGGTCTTTGTATTATCTCTAGTGATTTCAATTCTATCACCTACAGATTTAAAGCCTAGGGAAACAGTAGCTTGAGGAATTACAATGAAGATTTTAAGCTCTGTGTGGATCATTTGCGTGTAACATATATTAAACAAGAGGGCCACTCTTTCACTTAGATTAATAAATAGAAAAGTACATGACCTATTCGTAAAAAACTGGACAGAGATATAGTAAATGGGGATTGCTTTTCCAAATCGCTAACAGTAAAGCCTCCTTCTTAGATTCTCTTTTTTTAGATCATTCTCCAATTTTAATTGATGGGCTTTTTCGTAGAACCTCCATTCATCATCCTTTCAGATTTAATAACTATCTTATCAAAGTAGATAGTTTCAGTGATACAAATTTGAGGGGTTTATCAACCCAAGAATTTGGCTCTCATAAATTTTGTTGCCAAAAACTCAAAGCTATTAAAACATAATTGAAGAAGCTGAAAGCACTCAATCCCCTAGCATTCAAGTAGTTATTAATGATGCCAAGGGTAGAATAGCAGCAACTCAATTTTTACTTGCTCTTAATCTCGAGAATACTATCCTTATTCAGAAGGAGAAATTAGAGCTCAGAACCTATCTAAAAGCCACCTTAGATCATTCTTCACTCATTTAATAGAGGGCTCATAACAATTGGTGTAAGGAGGGGGTAGAGCTTCCAAGTTCTTTTTCAATTCTTTATCAGACATGAGAAATCTCAATAAAATTTGCTCTATCACTAGGTTTGATGGGAGAGTTCTTTTTTATCAACAGATTATTGTAGAGGAGGCGATCATATTCTATAAGGGGCTTTTGGGTTCAGACTTTGATTCTCCTACCTCTATGGAATCTCTCCTATAATTTATTTCCAATAGAATTTCTTCTGAAGCCTCTCAGGAGTTGGTGAAACCTATCTTTGATGATGATATCAATGCTACTATTTTTACTACGAATGGGAAGAAGAAATCTAATCATGATGGGTTAAATGGTTTTTCTTTCAAAAGACCTAGCCTTTTATTAAACTTATGGTTAGAGAGGCCATTTATGAGATTTTGAAAATGGGTTCATCCTAAAGGAGTTTAATAAAACCTTTTTTTTTCTAATTCCTAAGATCTCTAACCCCTCTACTTTTAGTGATTTCAGGCCAATAGCTTCCACAAACTTCATTTACAAAATTATTGCTAAAATCTTGGCAAATCATCTAAAGGGGGTTCTCAGTCCCTTCATCTGTGAGAATTAAAATGCCTTTATGAAGGATAGATGCATTAACGATAATATTCTTATTGCTCAAGAACTTTTTAAGCGATACACTAGAAGGAACTCTCCCCTGAATTGTGAGATTAAGATTGATTTCAATAAAGCTTTTGATTCTATCAGTTAGTTTTTTTCTATTCAAGGTTTTAAAGGCTTTCAACTTCTTTGATATCTTTATCAACTAGATTAAGGCTTATGTCTCTACTACTACCTATTGAGTTTTGATTAATAACACCCCTTCTAGTATTTTTAAGGGGAATAAAGGAATCAGATAGGGTGTTCCTTTGTACCCCTGTCTCTTTATTCTATGTATGGAAGTGCTCTCTCAAATGTTGAAGTTCAATGTCTATCATAATCCTAAGTTCAAGTTCCATTCTAAATGCAAAAAAAATTCTCTTACTTATCTTAGCTTTGCAGATGACCTAAATCTCTTCTCAAAAGCTCATCCTGAATTTATTAAGCTATTGATTGATACTCTAAATGGGTTTTCTAAGATGTTGGTTCTCAACGTGAATCTTAACAAAAGCTATTTTTCTTTCAACTATTACAGATTCTATGCAGGACTCTATCTCCTCCATTATAGGAATGAAAAGGATAGTCCCTCCTTTGAAATATCTTGGTCTTCCTATAACTACGAGAAGACTATCCTTTACCAAATGTATACCACTCATTGAAAGAATTCAAAAGAAAATCAGCAAATGGAAAAATAGATTTCTTTCCTTTAGAGGTAAATTTCAATTAATTAAATCTATTTTATGTTGCCTTCACTTATATTGGAGTACCCACATTCCTTTTTCAAATCCATGGAGAAATTGATTGAAGAATTTTTATGGGGTAAGGAAATGGAAATTCATGTTTTCCTAAAGTTAAATGGGTTGATTTATGTAAAAAGAAAGAAAAAGGAATGTTGGGAATCATCTCTATAAGGGTATAATACCTTTTTGATTAAAAGGCTTTGGAAAGTAATTTAAGACAAAAATTCTCTTTGGATGAGATGGCTTCATGGTTATTTTTAAAAAGGGAATAGTCTATGGTCTCTTTCCCCTAGATTTTCCTTCTCTTGGTTTCTTAATCAACTTTTAAAGAAAAGGGATGAAGTGGTAAATGAAGTTAGTTGCAAAATAGGAGATGGGAAATTTCCTTTTCTGTGGCATGATAATTGGACTAGTTTTGGTCCCCTATCCCAAAACCCTAATGCGGTCTTAGCACTTGTAGGGATAGATTATGAGGTAAAAGTTGTTGTACTCATCAATCACAATGAGTGGTTGCATTTCTCATAAGAGATTTAGCAATTGAAACCTTCCTACTCCATATATCCTAATTCTTAGGATAATTATCTTTGGCTTGGAGTACCAATTGAGAGTTTTTCTAATAAAGCTTATAGGAAATGGATATATAGCTCATATCAAGATGTGTCTTAGGTTAAAGTGATCTGGAATAATTTTCGAAGACCCAACATGAATTTTTTCCTATAATTAGTGGTTAAGAACATAATTGTTACAATAGATAGACTTCATTACATGATAAATATGGATGGAATTTGATGCCTATGCAAAAAGGATTTGGAAACTAGGGATCATTTGTTCTTTCTTTTCCCTTTTTCTAATTCAGTTTAGAACTTGACCTGAGAATTTTTTTGTCAGACTGAACTATCAAATTCCCCAATGGAGATAATTTCTATCCTTACTCAAGCACAATCTACCGCCTTTCTTTGGAAGTGGAAGGTGTTGATTCTTGCTATAATATCTCAGGAATTATGGAACGAAAGAAACTGAAGGAAATTCTAGTAAAAAGAGCATTCTAAAGAAGTTATGATGCACACAATTGTAATGAGTGTTAAGAGAACAACTAATAAACTAGGAAATATAAGGTGATTAATGAAAAAAAGTAAATGATTTCAAATTTTACCTGGATTGAGCTCCACCATTATCCCTTTTCCCTGGATCCCTGCGATTTCCCCTCATTGAATTCCTAGGCTATCAAAGGTGGAAATCAATTAAAGGAAGTATGAGAAAGAGGATGCAAGCTATCACTATGCGAATCCTTTGGTTATTGTTAAAATGCAAAGATTGATCATCCTTCAAATCGCCAATTGTGTCTCTAAACCCTAATTGGGAAAGCCAGAATCAGGAGTCTAAGATGGGGGGTTTATTTTTACCCCTTTTCTGAAACTCAAGCAATGTTGTCATCCTAGTTATTTTAAGATAATAACCTCTTGAGTGCAATGACGTTGTTTATTTTCTTATTGTTATTTTGTAACTTTGTGTGCATCAATGTTGTCTCTATTGGTTTAAATTTGAATTAGGAGAGTTGGTATCTCTAGAATTTGTTCCTTTCATTTCTATTATAAATATATTATTTAATTTTTCAAAAACAATTATTGCCTTCTGCTATATTAGTGATCTAAGGGCTGAAACATTATCCATTTTCACCAAAGGAATTATAGATAGCTAGTTTTCTTAGCAAAAGTTTATGCATTCACCATTTTTAATAAGATGAATAAAATTAGATCTGAATCTTTCCCTCATCTTAAATATAGCTTTCATAGTGTAGAAACATAACTTTTCACATCCAAACTCTATACACTTATGTTCTTTATGAAGTAGTTGTGAATCTATTTACACTAGAGAGCTTGCTTATCATAAATAATTCTCCACAGCCTTGTAGTGAGCATAACAATATTCATAATTATGAGGGAAATTATGTTATGGCCACCTTAGTCTTTAAGAATACATATATCCCTTCATTTCATCCTAATCCTGTTGGGAGTTCCTTTACAACTAGACCATAAAAATTTATTGAAAATCTTGTCAATGGTTAATAATATTAATAAAAAACAACGCGAGCTACCCAAAAATAGACATTAATAAAATTCAAGATAGAAAAAATAAGCTGTGCTCTACTAGTAATGGAGAGGTTTATAGAGCTCCATGAGGATATCTTGTTGTTGAATTTGTCAATCAACTATTGTAATCCCTTGAGCTTAACATTGAAAATGCTATTAGAATCATAAGGTACATTATTAGAAGAGGTTCTTGTTTGAAGCCAGTAATGGAAACTAGAGTTGATTCAAGGTTTGCAACGTTCTCGGAAAGGAAAAAGAAACTCTTGGAGCAATTTACTTGGAGATCAGATATCCTATCAAAAACTTTAAGAACTTCTATAAGAGCTGACATAGTTATGGAATTTACTGTGAATAGAAAAATGAGATCATCAAAAAAACATGGGTTTATAATTTGAAATTTTCCATATTTGGAGTGATATTTAAAACCCTAAGTTATTTCTATAATCCTTTTAAGGAGTCTATTAAATATTTCCATCACCAAAGCAAATAGATAAGGATAAATAGGGTCACCATGGTCAATTCCTTTATGATTTTTAAAGAATTTGTGTGTTGACCATTAAAAAAATATTATAAAAAGGAGAAGTGATGCATCGAGTGATTTATTTAATGAATGTATGAGGGAAATCCATGGCTAACAATATATCAAGTATAAAACCCCAATCAAAAGTACCATGCCTTTTTAAGGTCAATTTTGATACATCAATTCGATCTACCTTTCTTCTTTGAGTAAGCTTTAACCAACTCTTAAAGTATTAGAACATTTTTACCGATAATCCTACTAGGAATATAAGCATCTTAAGTAGCTTCAATATGATTTAGAAGGATCTTTCTCAATCTATGAGCTAGTACTCTGGAAATCAATGTGTAAATAGGTTGGCAACATGAAATGGGGAGAAAGTCTGAGAAATATTTACATTCACAACTATTAGGGATAAGTGTAACAAAATTATTGTTAATCTTTAAGAGTAGGGATTATTGAACAATTCTAAAATAACATCTAAAATAAGATCCCTTGTAAGAGGCTAGAACTTAAAGAAAAAATTTATATTAAAACCGTCAAGTCCAGGAGTTTTGTGGGGATGAAGAGATTTCAATATTTCATCAATCTATTAAACAGTGATAAGTTTACATAAAAAATTAACTTCCTGTATAGAGAGACTTCCCTACAAGATTTGTTTGAGTAGAGGGCTAGTGGAGTGAGCATCAGAAGGCTTATTCATTAGATCAAAAAAGTAATTGAATTCCCCATCAAGAAATTAAGATTGAGAGTTTAACTTGAGGTTGTTGAACTCTAATAACAATCATGTTTCTAATTTTTCTAGAGATAATAGCCTTGTGGAAATAAAATGTGTTTTTGTCACCACTCTTTAGCCATTCCATTCTAGATCTCTATTTCATAAGAGAAAAATCATAAAAAAGAGCTTTGGAAAAATTATCAAGGAAATTCTCACTAATTCCTGTAACTGAATGGAATTGGGAGTGTTATAAAGATCATGTTGGATGCTTTCTAAGTCCTTCCCAGCAGTGTTGACCATTTGATAAGTATTGCCAATGTTATCTTTAAAAAGGTGCTTCATCTCTATTTTAATAAAGTGTAGTTTCCTAGCATAAATGAATTGCTTGGTTCTATTAATTGTTGTTTTTTAAGCATTCCAAATCCCATCATCAAAGCCTGTTAGATTAACCGGGAAATTATTGAATCTAAAAGGCTTTTTATGATTTAGTACAGCAGTTTGGGTGAGTATGGGTGTATGATCTAAAAGATTACAACAGAAACAGGTAGAAAAACAATTTGGGAAGGCCACCATCTATTGAATGTTTGATAAACTTCGATCCAACTTCTTCCTATTGAAATTTTCTCCATATTATTTGTTACTCCAAGTAAAGAAGTTACCAATATATGGGATGTTAGTTATTTGAACTACATTAATGCATTTTCCTAATTTTAACCAAGGATTTCCAATAGATTTAGATCCTTCTGCTTCATCAACTTTTAAGATAGAATTAAAATATCTAGTGATGACCTAAAAAATGTAGATGCATATAACAACATCTTTAATTTGATTCTAAACGAGAGCGCTCTGGTAAGAGCTATTTTGTGCATATATGAAGGATATGAAGAGTGGTTGAGTTGATTACCTCATAAAAACCTCCAGATGAATGATTTGATATGAAACCATTCTCATGCATACAGTCATTAATGTAGAATCATAAAGGACAACTACTTTGCTATTGAAATGATGATTTTGGTTTGTAATTTCTCTACAATGAGATGGAAAGTGTAAGGTTTTGATGTTGGATCGGAAAATAAAACATGCATCGATTTGGAAGAAACGGTAGATTTCAAAACTTTTTAGAAATCAAAATTTC
>JANIIA010000002.1:23646844-23661124 GCA_027478495.1 Erythroxylum alaternifolium
CTAGATCAACTATGGAGACGTATTTTCCAACTTAATTTAGATGTCGTATATGAAATAGTTCATTTTGATTATTTTGAATGACTTGTCCTATTTGTAAAGATATAGACAATCAAATATAATATATACAAAGTCAAATAGCAAGTTATTCTGATCATATACAATATAATGAAACACGAATAAATGATCTTATATTTGTTGGAATAAATAGATTAGGTAGATGACCATATGAAGAACATTTAGCAACAGTTCGCCAATTATATCAATTATATATCAATCTTTTAATTACTCTTGAAGATATTCGAAGATCTCATCAAGTTTATCATCAATGACCTCCATGACACAAAAAGATTCTACCATTTTAGATGTCGATACATTAGAATTAACAGAATCAATAGGCACTTTTCAAGTTTTTACATTATTATCACAGGATAAACAAAAGCAAAAACAAATAGCAAAAGCTTAATTAGACTTAAAACCAGAACAAGATATACATAAATCTGTAATAAAGAAATTCTTCAATAGACAAAATATTATTTATTTTGGTAAAATGATATATGAAACACCAGTCCGAATAGATCAATGTAATGGACACATTAGGATTAGTTTAATAGACCAGGATTAAATTAGTCGACAATTACAACAATTACCAGAAAATAAACGGAAAAAGATAGGATATATTCATTTATCAACTATTCAAATCTTACTTAAATCAACCTTTCAAGAAGGAATAGATTCCCCTATTAGAATGGCTATTTTAGACGAACGTATGACCAATTTAAATAACCAAGTTATAGGAATGATGAACAAAAATTTAGCATATGGAAAAATCAAATTTAATACTCGACTAAAATTAGGAATCCCTTTACTCTCATCAGACTTACAAGATACTATGACTACTATTACTACTACCACCACTATTACTACCACTACCACTACCACTATTACGAATACTACGACTACTATTACAACAATTACTACTGCTATCACTACCACTACCACTATCACTACCACTACTATTATCACTACCACTACCATTACTACTATCACTACTACTATTATTATTATCACTACTACTACTACTACCACCACCACCACTACCACTACCATTACAACTACTATTACTACTACTACTACCACAACTACTATCACAACCACAACCACAACCATCATCACCACCACCATCACTATCAATACGAATATTATGACTATGATTACGACCACTATTATTATTACTATTATTACTACTACCCACTACTATTACAACTATCACTATACAATTACCGCTATCACTACTACCACCACCACCACCACTACTACTACCACTACTACCACTACTAGTACTAGCACTATTATTATTACTAGTACTACTACTACCATAAGAATTGCTCTAATTTTCTCTCTATACGCACATGCTTCAATCACCATAGGTATGTTATAATCTTAGACGTGCAAGAACATGAGCTTGTATTAAAGCTTCCTTAAGTTGATTAAAAGCTTATGTAGCTTGCGGTGACCAAACTGAAGCATTCTTATGCAACAATTAAGTGAGTGATTTATTAATTTGTCCATATCTTTTAATAAATCTCTTATAATACATTGTTAACCCCAAAAATCCTCAAAGATGCCTCAGTGGTTATAGTGGAGGCCACTCTTTAATAGCTTAAATGTTCTCAGGGTTAATAACCACTCCCTTGGACACTAATGACATATCCTAGATATTCTACTTCTTTGGCAAGAAAAGTTCATTTTTTATTATATAATTATTAAACTTAACTCCTGTAGAATCTCTCTTAGACGTACTGCATGTCCCCAATTCCTATTATATAAAAATATATCATCATAAAACATCAACACATACTTCCTCAAGTATTCTTAAAAATTGAATTCATCAAGTTTTGAAAAGTTGTTAGAGCATTGGTTAATGCAAATGGAATTAGTAAGAATTTATAATGTTCTTCATGAGTTCTAAACATACATTTGAATCCATTCTAATTTGATGATAACATGCTCTTAAATCAACTTTGGAGAAATATTCAATCCTATACAAATCATCTAACAATTTATCAATCAAAAGTATAGGAAACTTATATTTAGTGCTTAATAATCCACATAATACCTTCAAGTTCCTTCTTCTTGACTAATATCACGAGAGAAGCAAAGAAGCTTACACTCTCCTTAATTAAGCCTTGTTGCCACATTTCTTCTACTAATTCTTTTTACCACCTATTTATGAACTCCTGCACACCTATATGGTCTCAAGTTTATCGCATCAACTCCTTCCTTCAAAGAGATCTTATGATCATGGAACCTTAATGTAGGTAAACCATTTGATTGTTGAAATACATCTTAGTGCTTTGTTACTATTTGCTCCAGCTCACTCATTTGTTCATAACATACTACTCCTTCTCACTTTAAGCCTTTCTCCATATGCTCACCTTTCACTTCTTGTACTCTCTCACTTATTCCACTTCATAATTCAATCTTTTTTCCTTTCCAATCAAGCATCATTATTCCTTTGTTGTATTTGCAAATAATGTTATTTAACGTTGACAGCTATTAAACTCCAAATATCGTGTCATTCCTTCCACATACTAAATTCTTTACCATTTATAACTCATTTAAACCTTCACTCCTCCTATGACATGTAATCTGTAACCCTCCTCCTACTAATGTCACCACTGGTTGTATCTCTTCAATTTCTCCTTGATCCTCATTCACTAAAATTTCATCTACAAAGTTGTGTGAACTTCCTCCATCCATTAATATGTGCATTTGGTTTTCCTCCCATTTCTTGGAATTTCAAAAAATGGGTACTTGCCATGGCTTATAAAAATATCATAGGTTGTTCCAATTCTTAGAGTAGTTCTTCTTCTTGCTCCTCTCCTCCTTCCTCCATCACATGCATATTCATCATCCTTTTCTTGCACTTTATACTCTAGGTTGTATTTTTCCTCACACCAGAAGAAAGACCTTTATCTCTCTTTTCATCCAATTTTTTGTTGTTAGTTGTCCTTATCTGTCTTTGTTCATTTCCTTTTACACTAATACCATTTATTGGTTTAAGTAACATTCCTGCTAGTAGTTTTTGGCCTTGCTGATGACGAGTAACTGCTGCAAACTCTCTTCCCCCACTCTTATCATGGCTAAAACAACTCTGAGTCATAACTTTGTATTTCTTAGCTAAGTTATAAGCTTGTTGTAAGCTTCTTAAGGATAAAATCTTCACAAGGTACTTAATTTTAGTTTGAGACCCTTTAAGAATAAGCTCACTAGATAAGTTTCTAGCATCACGAACTTGTATGATAATAAATCAAATCTTGCCTAATATTCTTTGATGAACTCATCTTGGTTTAATCATTTCATCTCCATCACTGAATCCTCGAGCATGATCTCTCCAAATTTCTTCTCCAACACTAACAAATACTTCTCCCAGCTTGTCTCCTTCACTTTAATCTATTTGTCATATATAATTGATGTCATGCTAAAGTTTCTCCTTCCAAGAATGTTGTTATCATTCCCACCTTCAACTAAGGTGGTGTCTTGTTTACTATTTACATTTATACACCCAATTCGTCACCTCTTCTCCTTGAATACCAAAAACTCTTATCTTGGTCGTACTGATAGCTTTCACAAGTTCCTTTACTTCCAACTTCAAGTACTTTTCTATCCATATCAACTTAGTATTGATTTTTTTTTAATATTATGTTGTATCATTTAGGTCATGCACTCTTTCAATTCTTGTAACCCTTTTTCATATCGCTTCCTCCATTCTTTTCAAATCATGGAAGCATGTGTCTTCTGCTATGACTCGAATGATTCTACAACTCTGATACTATTTTGTGACATATTTGTTAACGTAACCTAACTTTGATATTTAGGAGTTGAGAGTTATTAAAAAGAAAAAGAAAATGACAGATATAGAGAGAAACATTTTCATTCATTAATTATTTTTTGTTTACAATCATTTTGATCGTTACACTAGCTATTACAATCTAGCCAATGAATTTTTTACACTTATCGCTTCCTCGACCCTTCAATTACACGGATGATGTCGTTTGAAGTTGGCCTTTTACCTCACATTTTCCTCTTCAACCCACTCCTGTTACTATTCATCAACTTCTTCCTGCATTAAACCTCCTCCCGTAATAGATACATGTATTATATATAATTCAATACATCACTGCAGATTGTTTTGATTCATCATGAACACTATCAAAAGACATTTCTTCTTGGGACGATGGAAAGCTATTATCTGAATATTTACATGTAAATTGGGAGTCTCTATTAGCAACTTCATTTTGGATACCATACCCCATTCCTGGCACCATTACCCCATTCCTAGCATGAACATTGTAATGATGGTGCATGGCAATTCATTAGCTATTTCATATAAAAGAAATTAAATTCTAAGAGTTATCCAAGCAGATATTTAGAAAGCTGCTTAACATATATGCTAACCTAGAAAATTTAACAATTCCTGATCAACTAGACTTTATTGGCAAATGACAATCAACATAGAACTGACCTTTCTAGCTCTATGCAATACAAAAATAGATGTAATCATTTTGTTAGGCATGCGATTTTTTATGGGTAGCACTAGCAACTAGCTCAACTGATATGATGAAACTTGCCCTTCCACCTTTGATAAGTGTAATTTACATCATGTTTTAGAACTCATTTTGATATGTGTTTATCTATTAATTCAATCATTTAGTATGTGTTTAGGTTAAAATTGTAATAGTTTGGTAATTATTTACGTTTTTAGTGATTTAAGGGTTAGTACAAGTCTTTTAGCTTAAATATTATATTTTTGAAGTACCTCGATGTGTTTGTTAGTGTTTTAGAGTCAACATCGAAGAATGGAGAAGTTTTGGAGACATTCAGGTTGAAACGACAACCCATGATCATGACACTACAAGCCACGATCATGACAAAAGCACCAGAGTTATGCCACAATCGTGACAGAAGTCTAGGACATGGCTCACGATCGTGGCCTTCATGTCACGATCGTGACAGAAGGCTCAAATGTAGCCCACGATCGTGATTGGGTCAGGCAGATGCGTAGACACTAAAAAATGTCAAGTTTCGAGATATTTGTCAGACTTTTCGAACTTTGAAAAACCTAAGATTGCTCAGAATATAAAGGATATTTAAAGAACGAGACAAAGAGGCAGAAAGGAGCTTTTGCATCAACCACCTTGAGAAACCCTAGAGAGAATTCGTCGAGAGATTAAGGAAGATATGAAGGAAGAGAGAAAAGGAGAAGAAGTTGACTCGACATACTTCCCAGATTAGGAGGTTTCCTGATGTCGCTGCCTCCTGTCCTCCATTTCGATTGTATTTTCTATTTATTTTCAGTTTTATCATTGTATAGAATTCAATTGAATAGTTGATAATAGGATTTAAATGTTGAGGACTCACCTTCGGAGTTTTATTCTTGAATTAATGAAATCTTATTGTTTATATTTTTATTAGATTTATTGTGATTTAATTCCGCGATTGCCCATGCGTACTATTAGATCTCTCCAGATCCCGTGTCTCTGGATCTTGATGATGATGACAATGACTTTATTAAATTCCACAAGTAAACTAATTTTATGCTTCTGTTTTAGGCAGTATTAAGAATATCGAATTTGATTTTAGTACAATATATTATTAGTATCAATTAATACCAGATATTATTTCAAATAATTTTTAAATTTTCTAAAATTACAAAAAAATTTCCAATATATTATGTTATGCAATTTTTTATTTTACTTTAATCATATCTTAAGAAATTATAATAATATAAATCTAATATAACAAATACTTCTTTATTTTTATTAATATTATTTTCACATATTTATTATAAATTAAAATAAATTTAAACATATTTTAGATTTTATTATAATATTTTTCATACGTATATGTTAAAATATATATATTATTAATGTAAAATATACAAATTAAAAAATAATTTTAATTAGTTAAATTTAAAAAATTGTTGGGAAGTGTTATCAAAATAGTAATGTTCAATAGTATAAATATTCACATGTTTTTATTCAAATTCAATTAAAAAATTACATTATTGTTATGTCTTTTATTTTTCTCAGTTAAGAGGGTTACAAAAGAAGCTATAAACCACATTTTAAGTAAAATAAATTATTAAGATATTGATTAAGTTAGAAACACCTTATAAATTAATATTTATAAATCAATTTAGTTAAACTGAAGAAAAAATTTACTTCAGAAATAATTTAAAATTTTAATCACAATAATAAATTTGGGAAGTACTATTTAAAAGTTTTTATTTTTAAAATAGTAATTATTTATTAAAAGGTTAGTAAAAATTATAAGAGGATTATTATAATGAATCTTAGTTTAAAATAATTTAATTTAATAAAACTTAAAAATTAATTTTAAAATTCTTAAAGTTAAAAACATAAGATATAAATCTGAAAAATATTCAAGTTTAAATTACGTAACTTAGCTTGCAAATAAAACTACTGCAAGTTCATAATTTTTGGAAATAAAGACGTGATTTCATCACATTTACGGTTAAAGAAAATAAATTTTTTAATGAATTTTGAAAATTTGTTTCTTTGACTATTTAACATAATTAATACATAAAAATAATAAAAGCATGAATCAAAAATCATATTTTTTATTGTTATTGTACAAGTGTTCAATCTCTAATAGTATTTATATAGACAAGTTAAGAAATTTTCATAATTGGTATAGGGAGGGATGAGTTAATAATGCTGGCTCTTGTAAAACCTAAACCTATTTATAATATGAGTTAAAATCTTTTAGTGATTTATTTAATTAATTAATTATAATAATAATAATATTATTAAAAATTTTAATTAAATATTAGTTAAGTTCAAATAAGATTTAATAGTTATTATAGGTCCTTACTGGTCAAATATCTTATATTTAACTTTACATTTTTTCATACTTTACAATTAAATCTAACTTGATCAAATTTCATTCTCTCGTTAATCATTCATGTTTGTGATATTCCTAAATATATTAATAATGAATATAGATTACAATATTAAATTATATTTAAAATTAAATAAATAGAAACTCATTTAATTTATCTATAATTTTCTAATTAAATAATTTATATTTATCCTTCTCTTAGTTCCTTACCCACATCTTAAAGAAAAGAGAAGTAGCAGCAAATGAGGTTTGCTGTAAAATTGGGAATGGAAAGGCTGCTTTCTTGTGGCATGACAACTGGATTGGTTTCTTATCCCCTTTCTTATAGCTCCAATGCGGTAATAGCATTTTCAGGGATTGATTACAAGATTAAGGTTGCTATTCTTATAAACCATAATGAGTGGGTACACTTTCCTACAGAAATTCAGCAGTCAAAACCTCCTTATTCACCTTATTCAAACACCCAGGACAATTATCTTTGGCTTGGAATCCCTATTGAGAGATTTTCTGGCAAACTTTACAGGAGATGGATTTATAGTTTTGAACAAGATATGTCCTAGTCTACAGTCATTTGGAACAAATTTCTTCACCCTAGTTCTGGCTTCCTACTATGGCTAATGGTTTAGAACCAGATTGCAACTGTAGACAGATTACCTTTCTTGATAAATCTGGATGCGACATGCAGTTTATGTAAACAAGCACCAGAAACAAAATATCATCTCCTCTTTCTCTGCCCTTTTTCCAATACTATTTGGAATAGGATCAGAGAACACTTCTCACGGTCTGAACCCCCTAATCTACTCATAGACCTAATCAATACCATTTCTGTTGCACAGGCTTCCTCTTCGCTCTATAAGAGGAACATGATGATTTTAGCCTTAACATCACAGGAGCTATAGCAAGAAAGAAATCAGAGGAAGTTCCAAAATAAGGAACGTTCCAAGGAAGCAATAATACACATACTTTTTCAAAGTGTCAGGGAACAAATTATTTGTTTGGAAATAGAACAAGACTGGGTAGGATAAAAGCTAGAGAGATAATAGGAGCTTTGGCACTTACCAGACTGAGCAACGCTCTTTGTAGACCATCCGTGAGTTCCTCAAGCTTTAATTTTGTCCTAACAAACATGAACATCGATTAACAGAGGCTGGAAGAAGAAGAGTTTCGATAAGTGTTGTCGTTTTAGTACTCCTATGGGGTTTGTCTTAATGCTATTATCGGGATGTAGGAGACTCTCTTCTCGTAAATACCCACATATCAAGAATATGAAAGTGATTTTGAATAATATAGTTTTTGTATAATTTAGTTATCTCACCATTCAATATTTTAATTAGATATAGAGTATGTAACTAATGTCTACTATGTTAGAGTCTAATCATATCAATTTTTTAATAATGGTAATTGATTCTTTAAGTAAATTTAAAAAATTCAAAGTGTCATTCCATCTTGATCAATGATTTCTTAAATTAATACTAATTGAGAAAATAAAATTTATTGATGGTCCTTATCTATTAAATATATTATATTTGACCTTAAAGTTTCTCACATTTTATAATTAAATCCAACCTAATTAAATTACTTTTTCTCTCTTAAGCATTTATTTTTTATGACTTATTAGGTTTCTAAATATGTTGATAATGAATATAAGTTATACTCTTAAATTGCATATAGGGGTAAATAAACTAAATTCATTTAATTTATCTTTAATATTTCTAATTAAATAATTTGAATCTGTAAATTAAGATTGGTATCTAATGACACATCATAACTATCTAAATATTAGGAATGTTAAAGTGGCGTTGACATCTTTTGTGCATCACTTTTTTTTTCATATAGTTCAACAATTCATCATACAATATTATGATTAGTTATAAAGTATGTGATTAATGTCTATTCTATTTGAGTTTAAGCTATTAATTCTCTAACAATAGTAATTGATTCTTTTAAAAAATAACATAAATATATTTTCAAGTTACCATTCCACCTTGATCAAAGATTTCTTAAATAAATACTAATAAAAATCATCCAATGTTGATCATTGGTTCTTATTTATCAAATATATTATATTTAACCTTAAAATTTCTAAACCTTCATAATAAAATTTAATTTGATTAGATTACCCTTTTCTTTGTTGATTAGTTCATTGTGTATGACTCGTTAGGTTCTTAAATGTCTTAACAATAAATATAAATTATAAGGTTTAATTTTCTAGGACCCCTTGGGGTTTGATAAAATATGACATTGACCCTTTATTTCTATAAGCTGTCAAAGACCCCCCTGTATCTTTGTTAATATATCCTCCATTCCCCTTACTATCAAAATGTCATTAAGAACCCTGATTTTTACCACAAACATTATGTTATTTTTTATCGTGGTAGTTTACGTGGTAAGAATATAACACATAACCAACAATTTTTGTGTGGGTCCAAAAATGTTTGGCTTCATGCATTATCGTTTACTATACTCTACACAATGCTGCATAAAGCAAAGGAAGTAAGATTTACTGCAAATATTTATTTAAAATAGAAGCATTACGTTAATTAGTGAAGCTAGAGTTTGTCGATTATAAAGCTATAAGAGGAGGGAGCTTCAATTATGTTTAGAAAGGACCTTGTCATCAATTTAAGCAATAGGGACGATAAAAAAAGTGCATAGAATCTTAGTGTACTAGTGAGCATTTTTCCCTTAGAGAAATTCATGATACATTTGCTTAATTTGGTAATTAGGGTGATCAAAATTAATGTTATGATTGGAATTATCAAAGAAGTGCAAGCTAATATCATTATCATAATTTCTAGGGTTTTTTGTTTATAATAGTTTGGATATGAGCTTGTCATGTGATTTTTCTTTCTTTTTTCTTTTAGACAAGAAAAGAGTAAATAGTAAATTTTGTGTTTAAAGGTAAATTTACATTATTAGTGGTCTGTCTATAATCATCTTCTCCAAATGAACGTCTATAAACTGGTTTCTTAGTTTCTATCTAACTGTCTCTTAGTTTTTATACTCACGTATTGATTTGATTGTTAGAGTAGTGTTATAAAGGCAATCACCTTTAGAACTTTTGTATAAACTTTATTTTGATTAATAAAGCAAAAGGCTATTTTTCATTTATTTGATGTTCGTTTATTTATGAATTGTTGTCGATCTTAAATCGAATTCATGAAGTCTATGATATAAAGCATAGTATGAAAGAAATCATGGTGAGATCATGATAATGAGATTCCTATCACTTGTAATTATGTTAGTATCTAAATAATCCCTAGTCATAGGACTAATAAGACAGGACATTATTAATCTAGATAAATTAGCACATGTTGTACTCCTTAATTTGATCAAGCAGTGGATCTCACATACTGTAAGCATGAGATGTTTAGAGTTAACATGTGAATGTTAACTCTAAGAGTAGTAAGTACATCGGATGACCTACTATGAGATTATCATTTGGATGATATATCAAATGTCAATGGTTAATTTCATCATACCAATAGTGTAAATATTCTTAGACTTGAGGTACTCAAGGATATCTTGCATATTGATCCTGTGTTTTGACATCATTCCTTGTTGCCTCAAGACGAGGTCGCTTATAAGATGGTGATTGGGTACAACTATTGGTATTCGAAAGTAATTGGGTAGCCAATAAAGAATTCACCATTCTTGATAGAATGTAATATCCCATTTCCATATTAAGGGTTAGGACATAGGATCCTAAACTAAGATACATGAGAAATAGCATAGAGAATACGTGCGGTGCATTGAATTTTCATGTATATCACTAGCATAAGCATACATACACATGAATATTGATTTTTATGCACATTGATAATCTTGTATATGTACTCATTTGACATTTCCCAAGTATAAATGACTTTTTTATGATTATGATGTGAATTGTGATTTATTATGTTGAAAATTCTGATTTGGTGAAATTTATGTCTTGAATTTTGGTTGATAAATTATAATTGATGATTTAAAATTTTTAGTGAAAATTAGGAGATTTCTGAAGTTATGGGTATTTTTGGACTAGGATAAATGCCAAGTAACAAGACAATTGATTTATAGTAGTAGAAATAAATGATGAATGGCAATATAAATAATTGACATATAACTTTAGGATTTATTGACAAATGGTATGAACAAATTGGGCGATAAATGACATAGAAATTTGATGGACTGATTATTAAGAATTATGTGATAGTTCACGTAAATAGCTATTTAGCAAAATTGATTTAAGTGGTAAGTGTCATGACAAGCATTCTCATCTTTCTAATTTAAGCCACCATCCCACGATATACACTTAAACTAGAAGACCATCTTTCATTTTCTTCTTTTGCTATATGCTCTCTTCATTTTTCATCTCTCCATCTGACAAAACTTAGAACCCAACCCTCTTCATGTTGATTTTTGTCAAAATCCTACACTACCACTTCAAGGTCCTTGTTTTCTTCTTTTTTACTAAAAACCTAACCTATTTTACTTGGAAGATTGATGATTGTGTAAAGCTTGGAAGCTAGAGTTAAGTGTAAAGCATTGTTCTTCATGGTTTGTTAAATAGCAACTTGTATGATGATAGTTAGAGGTTGCATGATCATAAAATGGTGATTTATATATGTTGAAACATGGGTGAAAAAATGAGAATATTGATGTCCTATTTTTGTGTATATGATGAGTAATACTTCATAAATTTTTATAGAGATGTTTTTGTGATAGAATGATCATTATAATGGTGTTGAAAGAATGTAGAAAATTTATAAAGGGATGAAATGTTTGATGTTCTGTTTTATGTTTATGATTTACAATAGATTATGATTTATTTATGAATGATATTGAGTTAAAATGGAGAGGTGAGAATGAAGAGGCAAATGATAAGGAAATGAAGAAGAAATGATAAACTAAGCACAACATATGTTAGATGTAACTTGTAGGAGTTAGAAATCTGGAAAACATGGAAGAGAATAGCTGGAAACTTTTAGATATGACAACCCACGATTATGGGAATGCTTCCACGATTGTGGGAAGTGTAGAAAGTGGTTGGAAAGTTTTTGTTGGTGTAACCCACGATTATGGGAAGTCATCCACAATTGCTTGAATTACTTTTGCGTGAATTATACTTCTTTTAGGTGATGATTGAAACAACAAATGGTTAGGTAGTTTCCTATGATGCATTTAGGCTTGAATGAAGCTTGGAATGAACCTAGTTTGATGATGGATTAGGTGATTAAATGTTGATATGTTTAGAGTGATAATTGGGGTTATAATTAAGAAAAAGATTGGTGATATAAATGTATTAAAAATCTGGAAAATTTAAAGATATTATAGGAATTAAAGTGTTCTTAGAAATGCTAATGTAATTCAAACGGAAATGAATGATATGTATTACGTAAAGATGGATGAGAATTTGGATATTATGTGATTATTATATTGTTAAAAAAAGGAATGATGAAAATATGATTTGATGAGTTAGATTAATCAAGCATTCTTTAAGTGTAAACCTAAGTTCCAAACAAGACATTTACAGTGATAATGTTAGATGATCATGCAATGTTAATTAAGGATACATACTCGGAAATAGTCATTAAGCATGCATTATACATAACATATATAAATATGTGTATGATTGGATATTTATATGAAGGAGCAATGTAGTAATGTGTATAAATGAGTTTATTGCATAATATAAAAGCGCAAATTGAAGACCACATCCATACATTTTTGGGATATTAAGGCAATAGCTATCTGGAGTGTACTGTGAGTAACCTATATGTTCTTACTAAGATTGTTTTTATTTGCTTAAATTTCAATTATTGAATTATGATTGATGTGAACGTGTTAATTCCAGGCATTGATAGTCCGATGCATTTGATACATGAGATTTAGAAGTGCTCATTGAATGTGAATTTGAAAGAAATAAGTGTTCTCAACTAAGTTGTTGAATGCCGAACTTAGGTCCGATAAAAATGAGAAAGAGAGCATGTGTACTAAATAAAAGTGATTTATTTAAATATATGTGATTTGACGCATTTCATTACATACTATACATAATCAAATAAAGGCAATTGTGACCAGAGTAATTAGTGAAAAAGAGCTTAAAGCTCAGAATGTGTATGAGAGCTATAGGCTCACTAGTAAAATGAGCCCGATACTACAATAGATACGGGACAGTTATCAATAAACCCGGTATCCACAACAAATACGGGACAGTTAAAAGGGCACTCGGTCACAACAATGTAATAATTAAGAGTGAGTTACATGTGCATTGAATATACATTTTGATATGGCTGTTTTGAATGATTGAAATGGTTTATTGGACTGTTCTAAATGAGAAATCTGAAATAAGAGAACAAAATTGTATTTGATTCAATATGATGATTAGTGAAATGATATTCATTATGAGATGTTATAAATTTTCTACGAATTATCTAATGTAAACGGTTTGTGTGTTTGATAAGGGTGAGAGCATTGATGTGGTTCGCTCACTAAGTTCGCAAAACTCATCAAAATTGTAACGTTAATTTTCAGGTACGATAAAGGAGCCTTAGCTTCTAATACAAATTATAAGAAACCTAATACTACATTTTAAACTCAAAAAATGGCTCAAAGGTTAGTCAGCTAAGACTGAAGAGTTAGATAGAGTTTTTTGTATAGTTCCTCATTCATGTAGTATAGTTTGTAAAAAGATCAGTAGACTCTAATAAGCTTTCGATATTGTATATATAGATTATGTATGAAATGCAATATTATTAATTATGTGTTATTAATGAAATGAGGAGTTGAGTCTTAAGTATTGCGTTAGTCTATATGATGCCATATAAGTGAATGTGACTGCTCTAACGCGCCACTTTCACGAAAGATGTTCCCAAAAGTCCACGGATATTAGGTATATGCTCAGTGGAAATGGAATGTTACATAGAAGGAGATGATACCCATGTTGAGATCATTATTTGAGAGTCTCTAGCTAGAATATTTATATGTTATAAAGAGAGTCTTCAATGAAACACAGAATAATGAGATCCCAGGATAAGAACTAACATCACTTGGACTAGATATGACGTAGTCAGTCTAGTGAGAGTTGAAACATAACCCATACTCTGAACTAAGTGGGGAATAGAATGGTGAAAGGACCAATTACACGGTAATTTTCTATGGAAAGGTTCGTAAGTCAGATAATTTTTAACACCCCATTCCCGCTGGATTCGAACCCGATATTGATGGTGATACCCGAATCCGTGTCCTGCGAGGATGGCATGTCACATCACTTACTATTTAAAAACTCGGTATAAATTTTTTTTTTGAATTTATAACTCTTATCAATGATCATAAATGTGGGCCCACTTTTTCTTTTATACAAAACATTTTTTT
>JANIIA010000002.1:23730407-23742314 GCA_027478495.1 Erythroxylum alaternifolium
ATTGAAAAAGGTAAATAAATTAACACTTAGATCTTGATTAATTTGTATATTTAGTTCAAAGCCCTTAGACTCAGATTTTGCATGTTAATGATTAGATATAACTTATATGACTGTGTTTAAGATTAAATTTATTTCATGAAGTTGAAGCCATTATCTCATAATTGCATTATTTGTTGTGTGTTTGTTGTTTTGTTTGCTTGAGGATAAGCAAACGTTTAAGTGTGAGGATGTTCATAGTTTTGGTTTGCATTATGTTTTAGGGATCAATTTGTTAAGTATTTAGTGTTAATTTGAGTGTTAAGTATGTGTTTAGGTTTTAATTGTGTTAGTTTATGTGTTTTAAGTGTTTTTATGGGTTAATATAAATCTTTGAGCTTAAGTGTTATGTTTTAAGGTACCTTGATGTGTTTGTTAGTGTTTCAGGGTCAACGGCAAAGAAGGAGAAAGTTTCAGAGAGTTTCGGGCCAAAACCACGGCCCACGATCGTGGCTTATGACAAAAAGATGTGAGCCATCACGATCCAGGCCATAATCATGATACTTTGGTCGCGATCGTGACAAAGAGGTCTGAACCAGGCTATGATCGTGACACTTTGGTCACGATCGTCACAAAGATGGTTAGATGCATGTCGACCAGACAAGAAAACAGGTGAAAACGTCAAGTTTCGAGGAACTTTTCGGATCGTTTCGACCCTGAATCAACCCTAGGGTTTCAAAGGTATTTAAGGAACCTAAAGAACAAAAGACAAAAGCTTTTTGCATCAGCCAAATTCTGAAAACCCTAGAGAGCTTATCTAGAGATTTGAGGAAGGAATCGAAGGATGAGAGACAGAGAAGAAGCCTACGCGAAGTATTTCCCGAACTAGGAGGTTTCTCGCTGTTGCTGCCTCCACTAATCCATTCCACTCGTATTTTTCAATTTTATTTCAATTTTATTGATGTATAGAATTGGGATAGTAGTTGATAATAGGTTTTGTTGAATGTTGATTTATGTTTATACTCACTTTTAGGATTTTTATCTTTGATATTAATGAAATTTGATTTATTGCGATTTTATTGAATTATTCATGATTCAATTTTTGTTCTTAATAATTCGGTAACAAACTAAGAGGGTGAACTGAGTAAATATTATCAAATTGGGGTAACAAGAGTTAGGTAGTTTGATAGATAAAGAATTGAATCAAACCGGTAAAATTGAGTAAAGAGAGATCGAGCATAGATTTTCGGTAGGTTATTGGACAATTTCAGTACTAATTTAGGTTTAAGGTTAATTAGAAATCGAGAGATTACAATTCCATAATCTAAATTAGGTTTATAAATTAGGGTTAAAGATTATAACTCAAGAGAGAGTAATCTACCCTAAGACCATCTAGACCTGGTAATTCAATAATTTCATAATCAATTAGGTTTTCATTAAAGTTAGATTAAAACCCCCTTTCTCTCAATTAGGAGTTCCTAGATTGATCCTTGATTAAGTTGTGCAAATTGCTATCTTATTTATAATTTTTGAATTTAATTCTTGATATTGATTGCTTGATTGATTAATTTTCTGTGTTAATTTGTTATTTTGATTTATTGTCAATTTGAGTCAAGCCTTAGATTTTAGGATTAAATTACTCCTCCTCGCGAGATCGATACTTTATGTACTACGCGAACGACCCATGCACTTACGGTATTATCGAAGTTATAATTATTAAAACTTAGCATAAGTAAATTGTCGATCAAAAGACTTAAAAGTTCAGCATGTTAATTTGTCCCTATTTTATAGCCCAACAATAACGTGAGCAGAGAGAATAAATTAGTCAAATTATTGATTTAATCAATTAATAAAATGAAATTTAATATCTAAAGAGTATAACACTTGCATTAGCATTCATTAGCTAAAGGTACAAAATTTGTATATAACATTCACATCCATATCTTTCCATTTGGCATCATTAGTGAAGTTCATTGGCCTTTCACTTCCCTAATAGTTGCTAAAGAATTGTATTTATTAGAATAGGTATTTCTTTAATCTCATAGTGAGAAATTGTACTTATTAAACTCAATCTTAAATTTGATAGTCATTGCTTATATCATTAACAGCTTTAGGATAAGATAAATAATTCTACTACTTATTAAGAAAATTAATGAAAATAATTATAACTCAATAAAATTATAATGGTAGACAAAATGAAATAAAAAGTAGGAGTTACACATTTTGTCAATGCATCTCTCTACTTTCTCTACTTTACTACTCTTTCACTACATGTTACAAACAATACAAGAATATTAGATTTCTCACAATTCTTATATATTTGAGAACTTTTCTTTATTAACCAAATTAAACATAACCATCAATCAAACTAGTTCAAGTTAAACCAAATTTATTTATTGTCTGGAATACTTTGTTCATTCAACTTTCTCTCTTATATTGACTTTCCTTCTCAGTAGATGGAAAATATCCAATATTTCAGAACATAATGTCGTTCACTTGGTATTGATCCCTTAACAACGAATCCATTATATATCAAATAAAAGAAAATTGTTCATTCATTATTGAAATGTTATATCCAAATGGTTTTTCTTATTGATGTTACTTCATTATTTAGTTTTATGAACAATGAACCAATTTGAGTTGGATAATTAAACAAAAACACACTTTCCAAGTTTATATATTTTTATTAAATTCTGTATTCAAAAAGAGCTAATGATACTTCCTATTTTCTTAAAATTGATCCATTAGTTGTAAGACATAAAGCGAATGCCATTTTTATGCCACTAATACCCATATCTCAAACCAATACAAAAGCATATAAATGTATTGACAATTGCTACTGTATATTTCAAATTAAGTAATAAGCAATCATACAAAATCAATACCCTATGTTCTTAAAATTGATGCATAAGTTATGAGATATAAAATGGTCACCACTTTTATGCCACTAATACTTATATCTCAAACCAATACTAAAGGTGATAAATGCATTGACAATTATTACTGCCTATATCTAATTAAGTAATTAGCAATCATATAAAATCAAGACCAATTTAACAAATTTTGATATTCAACTCAGTAATACCTTAACAAATCATATCAACTACAAGGAAGTGGATTCGATCTAAAGAATGACAACATGATCGGTCACTACGTAAAATCACAACATAATGGAAACAAATGAACAAAAAATTAAATTACCTAAAACCACTCCAGCTAAATGAAAGAAAAAGTATCCTACTGAAAAATGAAAATGACAAATTAAATAACACACTGTGAATACTACTCCAGGAATTAAAACTAGTAACCTATTTTTTAGTAAAGAAAGGCCATATAACCTGAACTTTGTGGAGGAACTAAGGAAGCTAAGAGGAATGCAATCGCAGAAAATTTAGAGAGGCAGGTGCAAATCGTAGGGTCGTAAGGGCAATAGAAAAAGAACGTAACTCTAGAAGTATGAATAAGTTCGAGACGTGAGTAGGAAGAACGAAACTCTATAAAGACTGGAAAGAAGGTCGCAAACTTGCAACAATTGCAACCTCACAACTATAGCAGTTAGTCAGCAGAAGGAAGGAGCCAAGAGGAGAGGAGTCAAGAACTAGGTTATATGTTTAGGTCTTGACTCCTCTCCGTTGTTTTACACTATAATAATAAAACAATTGTCAAAATTGAAAAAATGGCCAGGGCGTAGCTCAACTGGGCCTATATACCAATCCAACTTGAAGGTTTCTCAATAAAAGGTCAAATGATATGTAAAATTTTTAGTTATATATATTGATGATATCTTACTTGTTACTAATGATTTATATAAAACAAAAGATCTCTCTAAAAATTTTGAGATAGAAGATATGGGAGAAGCATCTTATGTGGCAGGAATTAAAATATTTCATGATAGATCACAAAGATTCTTAGGATTATCTTAGAAAGGTTATATCAACATAATTTTAAAGAGATTTAATATAGATAATTATTTATTAAGAATTGGTCCTATTTAGAAAAGGAAAAATTTTAGTCTTATGTAATATCCAAAGAATAATATAGAACAAAAAGAGATGGAATCAATTTCTTATGCTCTGATTATAGAAAGTTTAAAGTATTTGCAAACTTATGCAAGACTGAATATTAACTTCGCTGTCAAGATATTGGGCAAATATTTAAACAATCTTAGAATGTTTTTGAAAGACTAATGAAAATATATTAAACTAACAAAAGCTACTATACACCATTACAACGAGTCATATGATCCAGCTACAAAATCACATTAGGAATGTATACAACTAACCAATTTCTTCTCATTAAACAACCCTAGAATTGTTTATTTAAAAAAAACACGTGCTCATGTATTCAAGCTGTAATCATCTGGAAGTAACTAGATAATCGTATAAATTTTTTTTTAGATATCTTGATAGTAGAATATCTATTTTTGATTACCTACTTCTTTTAGCAAATGGAGTAATATCATGAAAGAGTAGTAAACAATTTATCATTACTTTATCCACCATAGAAGCAAAGTTTGTAGCATGTCTTGAAGTCACAATTCATGCATTATGATTGCAAAATTTTATTTAAGGACTCTAGATTATTGACACCATTCCTAAGTCTCTAAAATTTTGTTGTGATATTTTGTAACATTTTTTTCTCCAAGAACTGAAAACAGTCAAAAAATTTCAAAGACATTGAATTGAATTATCTTCCTGTAAAAGAAGTCTATAAATAAAGAGTGTCTATTGAGCATATTAGTATTTGATCTGATGATAGTAGATTCGTTAACTATGGATTTACAACTAAGGACATTTAAGGAACATATATATAGAATTTCATATCATTAAATGACATTTATTTGTGAAGATGTTAGCAATGTAAACTCATTTACATGTTTGATTTTGCATTAATGATTTCTTGTTTTGTAATGGCTAAATGTGTGATTTACACCTTAATGTTTTACAAAAAGTCTTAAGTCTTTACCATGACCTTTAGTACCACTTTCACTCTACCGATATTAAATTATATAGTACTCATTGCACATTGAAAATGATAAGAGAAATAATGATATGAGCTTATAATATTAATATGAAAAACATGCCTTTAACAAATGCTTAAAGAAATTATTTTTAAATCATATTAGTGTCTTGGTAGGTCTAAATTACCTAGTTGTGACATGACATAAACTAAATTTATGACTCATATACTAAAAGTTGCGAAAAACTTAACCTAATTAGGATAGCGCTAGCATTATTAACGTGATATAAATATTTTAACAAGAAAGTCTGTAAATCACAACTGTGGACCATGATGAAATTTATTTATATCATTATTTATAGACCTAATATAGTTAACAATGAATGTTATCGTACATGAAAGGTAGTACGTTGCATAACTAATTTGTATTTAACTCCAATCAACAATTAAATAGTTAAATCAATTTTAATTGTTCACTCGATTCTATAATAGTTATAAAGGATATAACATATTTGTTTGATCAAATTTTTTAATTGTATATTTTATATTATGAAATATCATATGATTAATGTTTGATTGGGTTAATCAAAATTTATATTTTATATTTTATATTTTATATTATGAAATCATATTATTAATGTTTGAATGGGTTAATCAAAATTTATTTTCGTATAATGTTAAGTTTTACATTCCAGACCTGAGAAAATTAATTCACAAAGTAGAACAGGACTTCCACAAAAAGAAATGACTTCGGGAAATCAGAATGACTGTTCGGTGAAGCTTCAAAAAGAAATATAGTGATATAACAGAGAACACTAACAAGGTTCAGCTTAGAAAATTTTCAGCCCCTGCTGCGGCTCCGGAGATTGTACGTGTCTATCATGGAATTTGTAGTGATTGAATTCTCTTCAACTTCTTCTGAAGTATAATCAGGGTCTTCCAAGGTATCGTCCTCTGGTAGCTCTGTTTTAAGCCAATAAGGCCAGTTTATTTGGTATCCTGTTTCCGATGACAACTGCTTATGGTCGCTTTGCATGGCATTGACCTTCTCCATTAATGTCAGAATCATCTTATGATTCAAAGCTTCGTAATCCCTGTCAGGAAACATAATGAATCATAAATTCTCAATTTCGAAATTTTTAACTAAGATAGGTAGAGTTCCCGTTTCACTAACCTGTACGTGTAAATAGCATACAAAAGCTGAAAGGAAGCAAGAAGCACAAACAGTAACCTGATCGTATTAATCATCCATGTTTGCTGATCAATAGAAGTTGCCGTAAGCCGAAGTACTGCAACTTCTATGGAGAAAGCAACACACAAACCTGTGAACCAAAATTAATTTGAGGTATAAGTTTGTACTCCAGAAGGACTAAACTTCTAAAACAGGCACAGAAAGATAAGATGCTTACCTATATGTAGTCTAGCTCTTACTTCGTACGTTTGCTTTGTACTGGTGAACATGTGGATGATAAATATTAACATGCAGTAAATAAAGAATGCTTTTACTATTCGCGACTCTAGCAACATTGTGTTATGCAAAGCAAATAGCTTTTCCAGAACTACGAACATGCTTGCTTGCTTTGATTCAAAGGCTTCCTGCAATATATATATAACAAGGAACTTGTTTGTACTCGTATGTGAAGGTATACACTATAGTTCAACGCAATAATGACCTGTGCCGCCAATATTGAGTTTGAATTTTGGATCAAGTGATCGTGCACGTGCTGCAGATGCTGTTGCCTTTGAAGAAGCTCTTCCTGCTGTCTACGGCCATACTCGGCTAACCGCTGCAGTGTAGTCCTGTAATTTGAAAAGAATATGAGATAGATTGTGCAGACGTGTTAGTTTTGGAAAATTCCCTACTTTACCTGCTTTCTTCCAGTGCTTCTGATTGGGATTTAGTCAGGAGTTGAAGGCCCTTGAGTGCTGTGGATTGACCATCTAGAAGTTCTTGTTGCTTATCCAAGGATTTCTCCGCCACATTCTCGATATTTTCAGCCTTATTTTGTATATTCTGCATCGTTGAAGACATGGTTGCTTCAAGATTTCCCATCTGCTTCTCAATTTCAGTAGCTTCATTCATCAAGTTATTTACTTGCTGGTCCAAATTATTATAACCATCCTGAATTATGGCCATCCCTTCCTTGAAATTCTCATTCATCCTTCCTTGCTCTTCCAGCAACTTCAATTGGGAATCAGAAATTTCCTTGGATTGCTCGAAAACAGCTTCTGAATGTTTGGATAGAACATTCATTTGAACAGACAATCCGCCGGCTGTTTTAGCTACATTCCGAACTCGAGTGTCAACGGAATCTAATGAATCATGAATCTCGTTTGAGCTCTGCAACAGGGAATCTGCTCTCTCCTGTATGCTCTCAAGCCGGCCTTCAGCGAATTCCGCTGAACTTTTCAGATCATTTACTAGTCTCTCCATTTTATTCTTGAAGGCATTGGCCCTAATATTATTGAAAAGTAACAGGGCCAATTGTCAGTCAAAACAACAAAACTTAAGAGCATATATTGTTTAATTCATAAAAAGAAAAATATGCACTTAACTGTAACTGATGGCATATAGAATTGGTTTCAAGCAAGAATTCTAAGTACACCTTATTCTCATTTTCAGATAACTGCCTGAGACAATGAACCATGGCAGATTCTTTGTCACAATAAGGGAAAGGTGGCCTCCCTGAGTCCTTCTGAAAGCAATCACTGAGGTGCCAAGCGAATCTGGAACGCTTTTCCTCAACATCAAGAATCTGAGAGCAACCAGAAAAGAGCTGCTGATAAGCATTCTGCCAACAGGAATTACTGTGGGCCAATTTGTTTCGAGCATTCTCAACGAGTTTAATTCCCTTGTCGTCTCTGAAACCATCCATCGAAAATTCAGCAACAGAAAAGTCCTTTGTGTAGGAGGAGGGTTCCTGGGTATTACTATTGCGAGCCTGCGATGAGGAAGAAGAAGAAGAAGAGAACCAACCCCATGATCGACAACTTGGAAAAACTGAGATAAAAATCACGAGAAACGCAATATGATGACGAGGGTAACGACTCATAATATTAATAACAAAAATAAGGTTGTATTCCTGTGCATTCAGTAACTAATATTGATCTCCTTTTTCACCGGTAAACGGACGACAAAGTGATCAGTCGATTGGTATTGTTATATATACAAACAAAGACGATTGCACACCAAAAAACGATGTGTTAAGAAACGTCGCGACTGTAGCTGTTCAAAGAAAAAAACGGTCTGAGAAGACGTGAGAAATGAATATTAACTATTTATGTAGCACAGTTATGAACACGTCGTTTGTTGCCGCTGCCGTGAAGGGCAGGGAGTGCTTGAGATTATGCTCCGTTGATCTTCCAAGTAAACAGACCAAAATGGACAAGGGAAGACTGACATTATGCCCTATTTCTCACATATTTTATGATCATGTTATGACTTGTACATGTAGATTATGACCATTTGAACTATATTGCACTTTTTTAGACTTTGATGTATTTCGTTTGTAACCATTCTTTTCTCAAAAAAAAATTTATTATTGAAAATAATGATTGTCTCATTTTATTATTAATATAATTATGTCTTAGAAAAAAAAATTGAAAATAATGATTGTCTCATTTTATTGTTAATATTAACAAAATAAGTGATGATCAATCAAGACAAAAATTTTAACATGCATACCAATTATTAATACATAACCAAATCAAAGTTGAAAAATAACATTTTCTAAATTATCATACATCAATACACATAACATTCACAAGTGTGTATAAAATAATAAAAGTAACTAAAAGATTTTTTAAATAAAGTAATTAAAAAGAAATCATTCAGTCTGTCAAAGTTATAATAATCTTTCTAATTTGTTATAAGTTGAATTAGGATGCTTCTTTAATTCAAGTTAGAATTAAATATATAAATTCCTTATTGAAAAATAATGTGCAAAAACATAAAATAGAAAGAAATAAACAATAAAAAATTAATGAGTTTTGGTTAATTAGGTATGTTTATATTTTTGGGAGTCAATAGTTACAATAATTAAGTTCATAACAATATATTTATATGCATGCAAATCTTTGATGGTATAAGTTTAATCAAATAACCTCTTATCAAATTCAATGTAATTTAAACATAATTTTAATAGGTCATAAACTCCTTCCAGAGTTTAAAATTACCAAAAATATATTGTCAAATAAGGCTGATTGCCACTAATATAATCATGTCTTAGGTCATAAATTTTATTCTCTTTTCAAAATATGCTACAAGATTTAACAGGTTTGCATCTTAAATCGTATAACTTTTTACTTCTTTATACTCTTAGTTATGAATCTTTCTTCCATCTCTAACAATATGACCCCCACATTAACACGTCCGTGTCTTTACCTCTAAATTTCAAAAAGGACATGCTCTAGGCCATGTTTGCCCAAAAAGCTTCTAAAGATGCTTGTTTTCTAAAACCCAAGATTCTAATTTCACGTCTATGAATCATACACAATAATCTTCACCTTGATGATTATATAAGTTAGTCATAACCATATTTAATACCATAAGACATTAATGAAGTCTAAGTAATGCTTAAACTTCTCTAAGATAATTGGGTTTTTAATCAACTGCATTCTCTGTAGTGTAAATATTTTTCAATAAATTTTTCCAATTGCAATTAAATCTTTGATCTTATAAAACTTGCATCGACGTACTTAGTTTCTACATAATATACTTGATTTTTTAAAAATAAATGGAACTTTGACTACATAATATATTCAAAGTCTACCTTAATTGTTGTCCACCTCTTTTACTAGCCCTGTAAACTATAATACTTCCTTAACAGTCTCAACTACTGTTATATACTCTGTTTCAGTTGTAGACAATGCAACTATGAACTGTAACTTTTATTTCTAACAAATAGCCCTTATTCACAAATAAACACATACTTTACAATAAACCTCATATTATCCAAAACTCTTATATAGTCCAAATCCACATATCCCATAACTGAAGGATCACCTCGTTGAATAATAAAAACAATCTCATTCTTTGATATAACTATCAAATACCTAAATATCCAACTTGATTGCTTCATAATATCTTCTTCTAAGTTTTGACAACCACGTACTAACGTTACTAATAACATAACTCAAACCTAGCATACTATAAATCATTTGTATATATTAAACATTTAACGATGCTAGTATATGGTAACTTAGACATATCATCAACCTTTGTATCTATTCTCGAGCATTTTTTTAAAGAAATCTTGAAGTGGTTAGCCAATAGAGTGCTCATAGGTTTATTCTTTCTCTTTCTAAATGTATCCAATGCCTTCTCAATGTATTTGGGTTAAGATAACCACAATTTTCTAAAACTTCCACCCTTTAAATCCCTATCTTTAGCTTTTTCTTGATAACACCCAAATCTTTTTTCTCAAATTCCTTTTCCGATAGGGTCTTTTAAAATGAGCATACTTTTTTAACCAATTAGCAAATTATCCATATGTAATAGGAAAAAAATACAAGATCTATCCTCAAGGTTCTTAACATACATACAATAATCATACTCATATCTTCTATAGCCAATTCAGATCATGTAGGAGTTAAACCTTTTATATCATTACCGCATAGATTGCTTTAACAATAAAATGAATTTTTTAATTTACATGCCAAATGCTCCTTTCTAAGTTTACTAAAACCTTTGAGTTGTTATATGTTAATTTACTCATCTAAGTAACTACCTAAAAAGTTGTCTTCACTTCTATTTGCTACAAATGCATGTCCAAACTTGGTAATAACACTACCAAAATCTTGATAGAAGTATGATGAACAATTGAAGAAAAAATTTCATCACAATCAATCCATGTTTTTTGTATGTATCCTTTTGCTGTTAGTTGAGCCTTAAAAAATTTTCTTCTTTTTTTATTACTACTGACTGCCTTTTGTATGCCTGTTTACACCTTATGGGCACATTCCTTTTAAGAAGCTACAATAACTCTTATTTCTAATTCTTATGAAATAATCTACTTCTTCCATCTATCCCCTATCTATCCATCCTTATTCCGACTTCTTATAACCTCTTAAAAGCTAGGAGGCTCTTTATTGCTTTGGATGAGTTTGAAGGATAGTATATCTTCCTAAACATATTTATTTGATGGCTTAATAATTTGTCTTGTTCTATCTAATACTTGTGTTGATGCTTTTCTCTTGACATTGATATATTTTTTTAACATAATTTTAACTTCTTTCAAGTATGATATAAACTGACCTAGTTCCACTCTCACCTTTTTCATATTGACTTTATTGATACTGATACATTTGTTCTTATATTTGCTTCAATATATGCTATTTATCAAACATCGTATCCCTGCTAATTACTATATTCTTTGATATTGCATCATAAAACTTGTATCCCTCTATACCTTTAGGATAGCTAATGAAGATAAACTTAACATAACTTTAAATCAAGTTTTGACTTATCATCAATGGAAACATAAATGTATGTGTGACATCTAAAGATTTTCAAATCTAAAATATCTTTCTTATTTCCTTCCCTTAATTCCTTTACTACTCCCCCATTAAGTGTCTGTGGTGATATATTGATGAGATAATATGTCATAAGTACTACTTTTGCCTGAAAATTTTAGGGAGTTTTGCATTCAATATCGAACACTGGCCCTTTCAAATATTGATCTTTTATACTCTTTAAAACATTGTTTTATTATAGTGTTTTTTGAAATATGTAGTATCTTCATATTCCACACTCCTAACAAGATATTTAGAATTGTCTATGTACTTAATGTTAGTAGTGTGCCCTAGGCCAATGGATATTTGTGATTCATGTATCAACATTATGACTTGTTAATAATATATTATGAGGTATTCCTTTTATATATACATGCATGTTGTTTATGTAATGTGATTTACGTTCTATGAATAGTATTAGGCTTATGTCATCAAGTATGTGACTTGATAGTAAAACCA
>JANIIA010000002.1:23807125-23820279 GCA_027478495.1 Erythroxylum alaternifolium
ATCTATTATGCATGTGCATGTATGAATGCATGCATATGTCACTGTTCACTAGCAATTGGTGAGGGGATGTTACAATTTAAATAAAACCAAACAAATATGAATAATCACCTTGACAATTTCAAGTTGCCTCAAAGGTTGATCCTTATTTTTACGTCATCTTATTTTATGACCAATTTTATAATTATGATAGCATTAGATAGATACTCCAACCTTACGTAATTTGTTCGAATTTTATCGTTCTTCATTCTTATCGTTTTTTCTTACCTTTTTAGGTCTTTCATGCATCTTCTTGATTAATTAATGGTGGCAATATCAGCTACAAATTTTTAGTTTTTGGACAAATTTTAGGATCTCTAATGGGTTCCATAATATACTGATAACTTTTCATGTAACATTTACGCTTGTAATACCAACTGACATAAGCATCAATATCCTCCCTCAAATATAATGTACAAGTTATAGCCTGCTTACATGGAATTCATGATAAATCCCAAAGTTTACATTGATAAGTTCGTACTTGTAAATCAACGATGAACTTGTCTGCAAAATATGTGGCTTCAAATTTCAAATTCTCATTAGTCTTGGTTATACAATGCCTTACTTCCCATTGTGCAACTTCTATTTTCTTCCTCTGTCTGTGAATTTGAGCATCATATTTATTTTTTCATGTATTTGAGTCATTAAGAAAACTCGTATATCTTTTAATATATTGATCAAGTTTTTTGTACGAGCTTAACAAATGAACCCATTGAATGTCTCTAATATGCTTTTGTGAACAATTTCACACTTTGATCTTATGCTCACAAATGTTTTCACAAAAGTCTCAGGTTTCCTAACTTGAAATCACCATAAGCCTTTTTTGAAATACTCTTCAACTACTCCATTACCTCATTAAATTTCATTATGGTTATGTAACTTACCGCTTGCCAAAAGAAACTGCTATATGTGTGGTAAGGCTGCGTACTATCAAACCTCCCTAGACCCCGCTTCATTGCGGGATTTCAAACTAGGTGATGATGATGATAATGATGATGATGATGATGATGATGATGATGTGTGGCCTTTATATACACTAGACTAATTTGTATAGACATGTCGAGCACATTTTCCATGCAAAGCTTTTGGGAATAAATTCTTTTATGCATCCATTAAACCTTGTAACAAAAAAAATAAGGTCACGTAAGTTGAAGGAATCAAAGCACATAAAGCCCTTCAACAAGAATGTTCAAAAACGAATTCCAAGATGAGTAATTTTCTTCCTTAACCAGAGCCTAAGATATAGGAAACATCTGTTTGTTTCCATCACGACCAACTGCAGTTAATAAAACACGTCTAAAGAATGTATTCAAAAAACACCCATCTAGCCTAATTATTTTCCTACATCCATCGAGAAAATCATACTTCAAAACACTAATTCCCATATAGAACCTTGTAAACATTGACTATCCAGAGTGTTCATTAAGTTTAGTTTGAATAATAAATTGTCTATCTTTGTCAACTAGTAGTAACTTTTGCCTATAAAATCGTAACTTGGCATAATAATATTCCATAGATCTTCGTAACATGATAATAGCTTCCCATTTATCCTTATAACATTTGGATTTAGTCAACTGCAATGTATATTTTCTTTGAAGATCATCCATCATCTTCGTGATTTGTTAGTTTGGGTTCTTTTTGAACTTGTGTAAAAATTCTTTTGCTATCCATTTCCTGCTAACTTGCTTATTTCTTTGCATTTTCCTACAATTATTCTTGTTTTTACTATCTTAATAGGAAATGTTTTTTCATTTCCAATCTAGCTAGCCTCCATTCTCACACTAGATCTCATTACTAAAACATCATATTTGTTAGTAATTGCATAGTTTCTTATTCCTTCTCTCAACTGCTTCTCATCTTTAAACTTCATACCAATATCAAACTTAAAATCTATCATATCCATTTTTGCATTAAAGACAATGTATTTCTTTTTTAGAATAGATGCTTCATCATCACTAAAAACTGGTGATCGAACTTCAATATCACTCTCCTCTTATTCACTACGCCAACTATGTGAACTTTCTTATTGTCTTTGTGTATCTTTGAAATAATCACTATCTCCCTTGCAATTCTTTCTAGTAACTCCAACCTTATTTACAACATTGTCACATTCAAACCCACTATGCATAGTCTTGGCACATCACTTTTCATTTGTTCTCACAGTAACATATTCTTCATCATTAGTTGTAAATAACTCATCCATGAACTAAATCATCTCCAAATTCACTTATCTATATAACAATAAAATCATCGCCTTGTTCCACTTCAACTTCAAACAACCCCTCATCATTTATACTTATATTCTACTATATCTTATCATCAAAGTCATTGTCAATATCATAATCAGATTCTTCACCATCTGTTGCGGGATGCTCATAACCATTTTTGTAGTAGACTTTAACGTTGTGGTAGTTTAATTCTTCCATACAAATGAGCATTGCCAATATTTCCTTATCATGTTATAAGCTTAACTCCTTCAAGCTTCTCATAGACTCATTGGAATATTTGTGAAACATAGATATTAATCTATGTCCTTTATCTTCAGACACTCCTTTAAGGATTATTTTCCTAAGTTCATCAAAACTCATATCCTTTTTCCTTTTAATCTTACCTCAACATATATTATCGTGTCTTTCTAACATCCCACCACAATTAAATTCCAAATTGACCAATATTTGTAGAATAAATAATTATATCATTAGTTTTTAACAAAACATTATAAATTAGAAAAGATTCAAATTTGAAGTACCGAAAGCCAAATGCGACATATGTGGTGAGTGTAATTAATAAAAACTAAATAGATGAATAAGATAACTTAAAACAGAAAAAACATCAATTTTATCATGATAATCCTGATCATATTACCTAAAATCATAACATGGATGATAAAGAGTGCTAAAAAATCTTATCTTGACAACTTAGCCAACCATTATGAATTATGTGAAAAGAATGAGAATTGTATAACCATTCATTAATTAAGTTATGCTTTAAACCATTAAAATATGCTTTGAACTATTTACCCACCATCAATGGATGATGCCTAACTTAACTGTTTAACTGAGGAACCTTAGCTCCATTAATTATGGATGCCTAATGTAGAGCATTTAGAGTGAGAAATTTAGTTGATTAAAGTAGAATAAAAAAAGATCTTTCTAAGAGAAACAGTTGGATGACTAATAATAAATAACACTTCAGTATAGATATAACATAACTAAACTCAACTACTTTGACATGGTTATAACATAAACTACTTTACGAGATAAGACAATGCTTTCCAAAACAAAAATTTAAGGGTTCAACACAATAATGCACCTAGTAATATAAATAAATTATTATAATTTTTATGGTAATATTTACTACATGATTCAGAAACACAAATTTCTTTTGTAAGGGCTCTGCATAGCAATACAACTAGTAATATAAACAACTTATTGAGACTACTGCATTTTAGCAACATAAAATCATCAATCTTATAATGAACTCTATGAGTTTTAGTTACAGTTCATTTTGGTGGCATACTCCAAATTCTTATATGTTCATCAAAGCTTCCTACAATAGCATAATAGTCTTAGTGCCCAATTGATAAGCAAAATGAGCATAATATGCTGTAGAGTCCACACTTGCAACTATTTGTAATATAAATTCCTCTAATCCTATACTACTAGTCCTATGAAGGAGCAAAATCCTAAATTAATGAAAATAGAGAGAAGACATAATGTTCTAACGAAGAAATGAAACAAGTTTAATCGTGTGTGAAGAGGAGGAAAATGTTATCAAAGGATGGTCAAATCAGCATATAAAGAGGAGCTAGTTAGTGAGGAGATCATGGGCAAGTGGGTTCGCAAATGGTGATCAAGTGGGTTTGCAAACATTGGGCAAGTTGGTGAGTGAACAAAAGTTGGACAAAGATGGCCTACTTCTGCAATGGGTGGCCACGAACCGTAAATCAAAGTTGAAACAAAGAAAAATTATCAAAAGAGAGAGAAGATATAACATTTAATCGTGCGTGAAAAGGAGAAAATGTTTTTAAACAATGGCGAGATTAGTATGCAAAGAGGAGCTAGTTAGTAATGAGATTATGGGTAAGTGGGTTCGCAAACAATAGGCAATGTGGTGAGTGAGCAGTGAGCAAGCTGGTGAGTGAATAGAAGTTGGCCAGAGGTGGTTTACTTCTGCAATAGGTGGCCAAAAACATATGAGTTAGGATTTTTATTTCATCTTTTAAATTGTTTTAGTTATTATTAATAATAATATACAAAATTATAACATGTAAATCCATATCACCTGGCATCTTTCGTGTTATTAAACATGTTTGAAGTGGTTTGCCACGTTAACTCTATTAACATTGATACTAACATTAGGCTATATTTGAGAAAAATTGAAAGTTTTAATATTTAATTGTCACTTTTAAAGTTTGAACTATAATTAAAAAATTGTGAAAAGTTAGGAATTTTTTGTTATTAACCATTAATTATTTTTATAAGGATTTAGTTTATTTATGAGACCAGTGATTAATATTTTAGTTAATAAAGAGATTCTTTTTAATTATTTAAAGTATATAGATTATTGTCAGTTTGTGCAGGTTAGTTAGCCTTAACCCAAATGTGAGATTTGAATGGTTGGACCTTATTATTAGGTGATGATATACAACAGGGTTAATAAGACTGGGTTGGACTTAGAGAGCGATAAAATGGTATCAGAGCTTCAGGTTAATAGTTTGACACGATATTAGGTAAGGTGAGAATAGTGAAGGTAAAACAACTAATTTATTATTGCTGTTTAATTTAGTTAGTAGGATTTGATTTTAGGTCTAGGCGTGTACAAATTCGTTAACCAGGTTGAGTAAACTTATGTCTACCTAGGGTATGTATATGGTATTATATAATATAAAACCATTCATGTGGTGCATTTTATGTTGTTTTCTTTGTGCAAAATGTCTATGGCATGTTAATTTACCTGGAAAATACCTTGGATATAGATGTTGTGTAAAATAGGAATGGATGGTAAGATTTGTGCATATAAAAATCAAATAATATTATATTTTTATTCATTTATTCTTTTCCTAATTGATATATACTATCTTGTTACATGTTATTTTAGGTAATATTTTTATTCATTTATTCTTTTCCTAATTGATATATACTATCTTGTTACATGTTATTTTAGGTAAGAAAATTAAGGAGGAGAAGAGAATCTAGGTAGGGTATAAAAGTGAACCAAATAAAACTAGATCTAAGAAGACTTAGATTGGGAGACGTTAGTTGTGAATTGAGTTTGTTTTTAGTTATTTTGTAAGGAATCATTCTATATACAATATCATATTATTAATACTTTTAGTAAATAAAGAGATTCTTTAGTTATTCACTTATTCTGGAGTATATTGAATAGGCCAGAGGCAAATCTCTCCTTAATATTTAAAAAATAGTCTAAGTTAGTTCTTTTTTTTTTAATCTATGATCCCACTTAGCAATTTAACGATTAGATGATAATACTATTTACATCGTAAAACTTAACTCTATTCGATTTTTGTTAGTTGATCATAACTGAAATTTTAACCTGCCTTATGTAACATGTCAGGTGGACAACGTGGACTCCGAAATGCTTATATGATCTTTTTCAATACAAAATTTTATTAAATATTTTCTCATCATTATAATAGTTTTAATTATTAAAAAGATTAATATTTATTAATCAAATAAATTAGTCCTAAACACACACAAAAAATCCCAATAACTAAATAGTATAATTTTGTAAATGTTAAGATGTAAATTAATAACAAAAATGGTGATTAAGAGTTAACTTAGGCCGTTTATAAAATGTTAATGGATGATTTACACCTTTAGCTTATGTTAAATGGTTGTAAGTTTGTATAGGTTGGTTTAGCTTTAGCGAGATGGTGATGTTTGAGTGTTGTGCCCTGTTAATGGGTGACAATCTGCCATAAGTTCAGTAAGGTTGGCTTTGGATCGGTGCATGACAAAGTATTGTGACATTTTATACGGGTGATAAAAATCTTTATAAACCTATGAAAAAAAATACTACTAAATTAACTAACTATTTTCAAACATATTATCCTTTTAAAATTACTGTTGAGTCAGTTTAAACATGATAACATCAAAACAAATCTTTGTTAATTATGGCATTGGCCTAAGATGACAAAAACGAGAGAGATAGACCATAAATAATAAGTCACTGCTTTACGTATATGGATTTCTATGCTGATTAATTGCTTATTTTGACGGTGATTAATGATGATGACAAAATGACAACCGTATTTTTGAGAAAGCGTTTGTAGAATATAAAAATGGAGCCCAGTAAGTTTATCCAATGCCAACAAACCTGAGGGAAATTTGAGTAAAAGGATTACGGGTGACGCGTTATAAAGTGACTGAAGCAGGTAGCTACCCTGCCGCCAAATCTAATCGATCATATCATAGACTAAGATCCAATTAACAAAATGGTTTAAGCCATGTGTCTATAGGCTACTCGTTCAAGTGAGACACATAATCTAATAAAATGGTGATGATGAACGTTTGTAGCCCACAATTGAAGAAGAATGTAGAAACTATAGTGTGGTCGCAGAAGATAAGGTTTGTATATTGAATGGATGGGCAGCATTAGCATGAAGAGAAGCAAATATATAGAAAGAAAAACTCTTTTGCTTTTCTAATGTCATGATGAGTCCTATCACATCATTACTAGGAAATAGACGAAAGGTTTTGCCATCTCATAAAGAATGTTGTGAATTGTGGCTGTACATATTCGTCAACAAACAAACACATATATAAATTCTCGAGTCCTCTCATTTCTTCGTGTGGTGGCGAGCAGAGAGCCTTAATACTTCCCTATTGCGTGCTTATAATGAAGTGAAGTCCAGTGATTATCCCACCTTTTGGACCCATGCCCAAACGCCACCTAGCCATAACACCGTGTACCCGTGTCCTTATACTAGGGATGGATATTGGACCATGAATAGTGAAATCCACTTTATCCCATAATAGCTAAATAACAAAAGTAATGGGAATAAAATCTCTTCAACCATGTGCAGGTTATTTCAAAAATTCCATTGAAAAGAAAAGAAAATAAAAGGTGGGAACCTATGCATTACCAAATGCTTTCGTCAAGAGAACTGAGGAGTAAACGTGTAATGACTAGAAACAACCTTGTAACTTAGTGATCTCAGATGACAAAAGCATTACAAAGCAATGAGGTGTCAAGAACACATTGATAAATTCAGAGTTCGGGTACATGCAATCAACCATGGATCGAAGGATATGATAATTAAAAAGCAATGGTTTGAACAAAACATCAAAAAGTGAAGCATGCATTCATTTGATGCCTTGATTCGTCTAGTACAATAATGAAAAGGACACTGCCTGCTAGTGCCAGCAGATACCTATACTCATGAACTTGAAAATTTGTTGGAGAGAAAGTGAAGTATCCACTCCACTTAAGGACGAATGGAAGCAGTGCGCGTGGGAAGACACCGGCCTATGATTCGGCGACCGCCCCAGAAACGGAACCAGCAAACAAAAGACAGCAAGGCATGCTTTGTCTTGTGGTTGTGGATGGCCCTATTCATTCATTCCCACAACAAAACACAATCCTATCTCATCCAAAGGTTGGTAACACACCCAAGTAACATATTTACCAACTCCTGGACCCAACAGCAAAATGAAAAGCCTATATCCTCCAACCGCTATTCAATCCTCCAATTTTTTTAAAGACGAAAGCCTTTATCTAACTCTTTTGCTGCTTTCTGTCTCTCCTTCTTCCGATCCCCTTCACTCTTCCACTACTCTTTTCTGTCCATGATGTAAAAATCCTTGTTTTGCATACATATGCATCTTTCACTACCCTTTTCACACGCTCCATTCTTAATTAACAGGCATTATTAGTGACCAATTATCACTATTATTAATGGATTGAGCTTTATAATTGGTTTTCGCTCCTAGTGATTTCATGCTTCTTCTTTTCACGTCTAAAGGATATGAGTTAGGGATGTAAAACTTCACTCATTGGTTCCACCAGTTTTTGATTGTCTGTTATATATTTTAATAAATAAACAACGAGATAACTAGGAAATTATAAAAAAATCAATAATTATTGATAATCAGATCTATATGCCATTACTAGCATTATTATTTAGAATTTTGTGCATCTCCCAAATCAATAATTTACTGGAACTTAGTCACTTCCAAAACTAAAACGCTACCTGAACAATAATACCTGTTATAGAATGATAACGTGTTATGAATGGTTAACCGTCCTGAATCATCTTTATGAGTACCATAATCATTCGGATTAAAACGGATAATTTACTTCACTAATATATTATTTTAACCATCGTGCTAGGATAATAGTGTCAACAACGTCTTTGTGTATACTATAGTTGTTGAAATATTATATATATTGCATATTTTGTTAAATATTTCAATAATATTTGGTGTCTTGTAAATAGTATTAATTTATTTTTAAAATGTATAATATAATATATAAAATGTACGATTGTAAAGCACAAAATTGATATTTAAGTTGTTTTAAAATTGTCTTTTTCAAGTTTAATAGTTCTATTTATTCGAATAATTTTACATTATTATATCCCCTTTTAAGTTAAGAAGAACGATGTATATCAACTTTAAATATGATCGATGGGTTTAAATGTTGGACATTTTTGTTTTTTTTCAATAAAGTTGGACAATATTTAATTGCATTTTTGGTTTTTCATATAATTTATTGGTTAAATTACGTAATTTGATCCAGATAAAGATAATAAAGTGGCTCAATAAATGATCTAAATCAGTGGGTTGAAGTCTAGGTAGAAAATAGATCTAAATCAGTGTGGATCGGACCCATATTGGTCTTGTGATGGAAAAATCCGATATGAAAATTATATATAAAAGTTAAGGTCTTCTGCAATTGCTCATATCATTCGTAAGCATAAGGATTCTCTGACCCATTAAGACAGTTTACGCTTTGATAAAACTGTAGAAAGACATTGATCGTGTGTTAGTGAACAGTTCTCGTGAAGACTGCAGTAGATTCGCGCTCGTTTTAGCTTCGGAAAGCTCGTTTGAAGTTATGGAATCGAAATCAGGTATTTTCCGCATTTCTTCTTTTATTGCCCTTTTACATTCGATCCAAAATACGTAACTAAGGTATCGTTACATGTTACACATAGTATCAGAGTGGTGACGTGATCAGATGGTTAAAAACGAAAATTTTTCAGTTTTTTCTCCATAAGGTTTTCGAAGAGTTAACTTTTATTTCTAGGTTTTTTCTTGCTTTTTATTGCATGAAAGTAGTATACATATGTTTAGCCTTGAGAAACGGGGAGAAAATGAGCCCGGGAGTGTAAAAAACAGACCAGAAACTCACTAAAAATCGTCATTTCTAGCGAGGTGAGCCTTGCCATCGAGCGCGTGTGACTATGAACGATAGCGGGGGAAATTTATAAAGTGAAAATTTCCATTTTTCTAGATTTATTATATTAGTAATAAATTAAAGTTTAACTCTAGAAAAAGGAATTAAGTTGTTCTGAATCTGATTTCAAGTAAATTTTCATGCTTCGTACATAAAATGAGGGAGATATTTCAAGTTTTCGTGTCTCGGGTCTCATGTTTAGTATTCGAGATTGCATGATAGTTACTCGGAAAAAGAATTAAGACATTCTGAAGCCATTTTAAGTGAATTTTCATGCTACGAACTTGGGAGATACATAAGGTTCTTGTGTCTCGGGTGGTTGGTTTTATTGTCCAGTAATGCACGATAATCGCTCTATTGAGATTTTTCTTTTAAGAAAGTCTCAAATGAAGTTTTCAGATAATGTCTTCAGCACGAGTGTGTGATAATGAGACTATGCATTCGGGTTATTATATTTATTGATGTTATATTGTCATATACCATATGCCCATAAAGAATGTGAAGATAACATAAAGATGTATCCCTTGTGTCGGTTGACTTTTTGAGTGCTGATGAGGATGTAGTCACTACAGTGGCCTTTCGAGTCAGTATTTTGAATTGTTCTACTTACACGTTAAGGGATGTCTCCGGTCTCATGTTTGGTTATCCTTCCCATATGTGTTGGCCTTACATGAGATTTTGAGATGTGCATAAAGGCATTGGATAAAGGAAAGTCATTGCTTAAGTGATCTATTTGCCCACAGATGGTAGTGTCATAAGAGATGATGGTTTGTAATCTGGTTGTTTTTATGTGGCGGTCTAGTTGCATATATTATGTATTCAGCCCACAAATGTTTCATAATATGTGTGACCGAATTTTTAGTAAAGATATTGTTTAATGGCTTTAAGTATCGTTGCTATCCTACATTTGTGCTGATTTAAACACTATCATTTTACAATCACCTTTTCGGTTAATAAAATCAGTGTCACTGTTGAAACCTTGACTGTTTCAATACGAAGAAGTGGACAGAGGATGTATTGAATGTTATAGAGATAGCTGAGATTGATGTGGCCATACGGCAGGATAGGCCATCTCCACCTACATCCATAAGCTCGAAATCTCTTAAAGCAACCTATGAATCATAAGATCAGTCTAACAGATTAAGTCTTATGACCATTAAGAAATCCACACCTGACCATTCGCTAAGTGGACTTTCGGACACAGACATAACAAAGTAATTTCTTGGTAATGTCTCCCAGAGGTACACAGTCTTACCTAATGTTGAGACAATTGCCTTGATAAAAGAATTATTCTCTATGAGATATACGAGAGAAAGGGGAGTAAAGGAGTACATATCAAGAATGATTCATCTTCACAGAGACTTAAGATGTTAAACATTCCTCTTTCTGATATCTTTATACTAGACTCTGAATACACTCCCTTCAGAGTTTAGTAATTTGCTGAAGACATATTATTCGCAGGATGAGGAATGGGACTGTAACGCTTTGATTGCCCATTACATTGCTGAGGTAGAGAAAAGCTTGCTACTCCTACAACCCTCGAAGTAACTAAAGGGAAGGCAAAGATGAAGCTCGCTAAGATCAAAGGTAGAAAGACTAAATCTTCTCCATATACTGATGCTGGTCAATCCAATGCTGGTAAAGGTTCACATGACATAAAAAAAAGGCCAGTAGTGTGAGACCTAAAAAGAAAGACTGTGACCATCAGATAAATCTTTGGCTTATCAATTTATGAATCTGATTTGCAATAGTTGCATTAAGTACTTGGTGGCCATATAGTGGAGTATCTGATCAAGGTGCTTCCACAATGCAAGGGTTCATATCCAGGATAAAGCCAAATAAAGAGAAGGAGGAACTAATGGTTGACAGCAATGAAGAAGTGGAAGAAATATCTATAGGAAAATGTATGTACTGAACCTTGCTGCAAGGTTCATTTTAGTTTTTACATAACACATTTTATATGCAATCTTTGTATCAATTGTAGACAAAGAAGGTTGATGTTTTGTATTCAATGCTTTTGTTGTACAATTATGTTTAATGCAAAACATAATAGTACAACTTTCTTGTCATACGTCGTACTCCAAATTAGATATATGCTTCTTCGTATCTTGCTAAACAAGTCATGAAATAAAGGACCCTGATGAATAAAAAGTCATATATAGTATAACATAAAAGTTTAAGCCACATATCCAAAGCTAGGGTTAAGTTGTCTATGGTTGATTTAGTGGCTAAACTCATTCGGTTGTAATGTGATAATCAAGTTACTGTGTTGTTTAATAACAATATTGAATATCACAGGGTCTTAGCATTTTGACGTCAAATATTTGACCATGAAGTAGTTGATACAAAAGGTGACATTAAGGTTTGGAACATTCAAGGATTGAGGAACTATAAATCGATTCTTTAACTAAAGGACCTTGCCCACTTGTGTTTGGTACAAGTATACAGGATGGGTGTTTTGAAGTCCTTAAACGCTGTTAGTTAGGGGATCGTTATACTTGCTCCATGTACAGTTGTACATTTTGATGTATTATGACGGTATGATAGTTCATCAACAAAGATGATCATTGTTTATCCTCAGTAATACTTGTTATCATACATTGCCATAATACGTATGAACGTCTTAATATTTGTGTCAATCTTAAGCAATTAAAGGTCATTGGGCATATACACAAATTGAAGCATATAGTTTTATACGGATATCCTTAAAGTTTCACATGACATAGGAGGATATAAGTTTTTAATCCCATAAATGTTCTCTAATGCAATTTAGCATCAGTTGGAAAATATAAAGATTTTCTCTAATGCTGTTTAGCATTTGGTGAGAGGAAACAAGTTTTCTCTAATGTTCTTTAGCTTTCAATGAGAGAAAACATGATTTCTCTAATGCAGTTTAGCATACGCGGTTTAGCATAAAGTTGAAGAAATCGAGACCTACAAATAAAGATGATACGTATTAGATCATACAGGTATCATCCTAGTTTGCCACACTTTATTTTCCCATTCATGTTAGTAAGGTATTAGATATGTGTGATTGTATTGGATCTGTGTCACACATGACACATACATTTAATACTTTTCAGTATCGAAAGCCTTGTAGGACTGAATGTTGGGTTTTCATTATTTCACTTTAAGGAAAATGCCTTTTTGCGACGAACATTACTGACGAAAAACACAATCATTCCGTCGGCAATAAAGATTACCGACGGAACTCTTCGACAGATGAAAGCGTCATAGAATCGGTCTTAGCTAATACTTACCGACGATTAAAGCATATTCCGTCGGTAACTTTACCGACAATAAATTTGATACCGTCGGTAAATGTACCGACGGTATATTATCTTACCGTTGGTATCTTGACTATCGGTAGTATTTAGCGACGGTTGTTTTGTTCCATCGGCATTTTATTGTCAGTAATACACTTACCGTCAATATATTTGCTAAAAGCTTTACCGACAGATATGTGTTTTCGTCGGTAATTCCTTCTATCATTATAGACAAAAAACTGGTTGACCTTCGGTAACGGGTCATGTATTTACTGACGGACATTTTTTCCTTCGGTAAATGTGTTACTTAGTTTTTTAAAAATATATAATATATATTGTCATTTATTTAAATTATGGTTAATGCGTAATTTTAATAATTATAAATTTATAGTATACATTTAATTTGCTGAAATAGAAATTTTGATTAAT
>JANIIA010000002.1:23830868-23853561 GCA_027478495.1 Erythroxylum alaternifolium
AATAATAAACATAATTGATAAAAATAATAAATTTAATATTAATAAAATTAATAATAAGTAGAAGATTAATAAGTAAAATAATAATAATAATAAATTTAATACACACTTCAAATTAAATATACACTTCAAATACACAATCTCAAATATACACTTCAAATATACAATTCAAATACACTTCAAATACATAATTCAAATACACTTCAAATACACAATTCAATTTCAAATACACAATTCATATACACACTTCAATTACACAATCTTTTCTCTTCAATCTCAAATATACACTTCAATCTCAAATCCTTCTCTTCAATCTCAAATACACACTTCAATTTCAAATCCACACTTCAAATACAAACTTCAATCTCAAGTTCCTTCTCTTCAATCTCAGATTCACACTTCAATCTCAAATCTTAAAATTCACACTTCAATCTCAAATCCTCAATCTCAAATTCACACTTAAATCTCAAATTCTCAAATTCACACTTCAAATTAAGCATTATAATAAATTTTTATTACAACAATTACAACAAAATATTACAACAATCATAAGGGGCATTTTATCGAATACCTTATAGGCAATATGTATAATCTCTAACTAATAACAAAACAAAAGCATTTTTTCATTATTTACTAACAATAATACATGTAAACAGCAAATCAACCAATAATGACACAAAAAACGGCATACAACAACAATAATCACACTAAAACCGATCACCCAAAACACCCACGGTTTATATATAAAAAGAGAGCTTACCAGAAAATGACACACGGTGAGCCAAAAAAGCTCGGAAAATGACGGTGGAAGTAAGGAAAATTGCCCAAAACCAGACGACGACGACGGAGGAGAGAAGAAGAAGAAAATAGGGGGTATTTGTCAGATTAAGACGAAGAACCAAACGACGTCGTTTTATTTATTAACCAGTCGACATTTACCGACGGAAATAAAATTTCGTTGGTATTTAAATTCATCAAATATTTAACAGCGACGTCTTGCCGCTTAATTTTGTGACGGAACATATAGTCCGTCGGTAAACTTGATATCAATTTAACGACGGACGCTATTCTGTCAGTAAATAACTGAAGCTGATCCAAACTCACCGACGATAATGTACGAAGCTATTTAACTACGGGAAGCATTTCCATAATTTTTACCGACGGTAGTGGTTATGTCGTCGCTATATGTCGTCAGAGATTTTGCTCGAAATTCCTTTCCTCCACTTTTACTGACGACAATTGTTTCCGTCACTATATCTAAACTTTGATGACGTATGTACCGACGGTCTTTTGAATTTCGTCGGTAAATAGCTACAGTTTTCATTCCATCGATAAATTTCTGACACTAATTTGTGTTTTTCTTGTAATGTTTTTGGATCAAATATTTTGTTTTTAAACTTAGTCGACTAATACAGTACCGTAGCTTTACCGAGTTTTTTAAATTGTTTTTAAACTTGAGTCAAAACTGAAATTAAGTATTATATAAGGGGGAGAATGTTGGATTTTTTGACTTTTTCCCATAAAGTAGAACAACATTTAATTGCATTTTTTGTTTTTCAAATAATTTATCAGTTAAATTACATAATTTGATCTAGATAAAGATAATAAAGTGACCCAATAAATTATCTAAATCAGTGAGTCAAAGTTCGGTTGAAAATAAATTCCAATCAATGTAGACCGGACCCATATTGGTCTTGTGATGGAGAAGTCCAATATAGAATCTATATATAAATTTTAAGGTCTCCTGTAATTACTCATATCATTCATAAGTATAAGGATTCTCTAATCTGTTAAGAGAGGTTACGTTTTAAAAAACCTATAGAAATACGTTGATTGCGTTCCAGTGAACAGTTTTCGTGAAGACGGCAGGAAATTCGCGCTCGTTTCGGCTTCGAAAAGGTCGTTTAAAGTTATAGAACTAAAATCAGGTATTTTTCACATTTTTTCATTTATTATCCTTTTACGTTCGATTTAGAATATATAATTAAGATATCTTTACGCATTACATGAAAATCTTAAAATTTCTTAACAATATTTAAAAGGGTATTAGCTTTTCTGTATGTATGGGAAACATGAAACCTTCAACATGATTCGGTTTATGCTCTACAATAGTTTAAAAGCGTGAGCTTTGGCAACGTGGACAGGGTGATGTTGATGTTCTCTACTCTGCACTATCACCAATCTCAACGAACCTTGCCACCAAAGTGCCTTGACCATCCACTGTCTTATGCCATGCAACAGTTAATAGAATCTTTCACTTGCAGACAAGAGAGCGCGAGCAAAAATAACAGCGAGGCCGTACCCGCTTTATATTTTGTATTTAAAACAAAAAACACAAATAAATAAAAGTAAGGCGCTGACTTCTTAAGTCATTCATTCATAGACTCAAAACAGGCACGACACCTGGACTTAACCAAGCTGACCAACTGGCCAGCACTCACTCCATCTTGCTTTCCACGCGGTTATCGTGAGGACGAAGGACTTTTACCAGTCGAGCCAACCAATAATCAGTCACCATCCCTTTCTTCGCCGGTCCAGACATATAGATTCAATACACACAAGCAGGGGTTGGGGAATATACCCTGTGTGCGGTTAACGGGTTAAGCCAACTAATGATGCGTGATCATATCATCACACTCTCCAACTCTGACTTAATATATAGTTATATACATATTACTTACAAATTTATTATGTGTGACAATCAAAATAGTGGTGGAAGATACTGCCATGTGTCATATATGGAACTGGGGGAGTTTATGTGTGTGTGAAATAGGTTTTGGGACCTGGGGACTTCATATGACGGGACTGCCCGACTGGACAGGGTTGAGCATGACCAGACCCCGGCTTTTGGAAATCTAGTTTCATGTTTCATTACAGTAATCCAACCACGCGGAATTGAAATCTTTAGTATTCCCACGACTATTATTATTTATTTATTTTGTGAGCACATCCACTAGGTATCCTTCCAAGTAATTTCTCTCGAGTTCAACGAAAACAAAAATTCTGGTAAACACGACACGAGAGTTGGAGAAGTTTAATATACGCAGCCTTATTTTTAATTAATAAAAAGACTATTTTTATCCTATAAAAAGTAAGAATTAGTTACTTAATAAGTATTTATAGTTAAGTAATAAGCGACTTCTTGGTATCTACAGTATCCATATTTTGCAATCAAAAATAATAATTATTTAAGACTAACAACTTATCTTCAAACCGTTAGTGATACTAAACCATATATTAACAAAGTTATGTATTAAAGAACAGTGATTAACTAACGCCTATATCAGTAAATAATAATAATAATATATATACTTATCACATCACAACTGTTGCAAGTGTTTTAAATTGTCCTCTCTAACATCCTCTTTGGTATCTTTTAATTTGCTGATGCAATCTTATGAATCATCAAAACATGGCTATAGACACCACTAAATCTTTATTGAACTAGACTATATGGTTTCTAATAGTTGACTATAGAAAAAGTTAAAAAATATATATGTAAAAAATGTTTAGGTTGAAACGACACCATCATCTAGCCCACTCGAAGTTAATTGTTGAAGTGAAAAGGCACACACTAATATCAATGATGTATTTTTCCACCGTGTTGAAGTTAAATTAAAAAACACGAACTTGCCATACTATCCACCATGGGGGTTTGTCTAGAGCAAAGACCAAAATCATCATGAAAGTGTGAATGAGTTGATGCTGAAGTTGAAAGTTTCAATGGTAATGAGATCTAATTTTCAAAAGAAGTGGCAGATCAATTTCAAGGTTTCACATGGATAAAAGAATATTAGATGATTCTACTCGGTTCAAACTTCCGTTTATACTTCTATGTTTCAGCGTCTTGGAGTGGTGGTCCCTTTCTTAGATGTAGAAAAAACAATAATTCGTCAGTCTTCCTACTATGAATGCGTGAGGGGGCTAAAACCGCGTTTGCTTTATTAACAGTCAATTTACTCCTAGTTGAACGACTCTATACATTTTTTGGCAGTGTTCATCAAATGCTGATACGACAAATCGACCATGATGTGTCTAGCTAGTTAAGAATATCCTCTCTAGTCTCATATTCTTTATTCTTGTTACAAAGTCAACACACTCTATTTATATAATATAGATAAAATATATATACTAATTTCGATCATTAAAAAAGAAGTATCATTTTAAGTTATGCATACATACATCTATTTTACAGAGAAAGGCATGTAAATTGTAAATTGTAAATTGTCAGACACCTTACGTCTAACTCGCTGCATTAACATACGTAAATAAATTAATACTGCTTTTATGTGGGAGTCAGAACTTTGATAGACCGTCATAAATGATACCAAGTACATATGACACGTTTTCTAGGCTGAAATTTATTTTTCTATACACGGACTAGTTATTTGAAATTTCAAAGCTTTTTATGTTTTTAAAACTCTCAACTCTTATTTTTATATTATCACTATCCTACACTGCTCAAGTTAGCTAGTGATGATCAAGATATTTTTATTAGAAAATTATGAGCTTATTCGTAATTTCCATTTATGTATTGCTTTTTTATGCGTGTAATTTTGTCTTATGTGATCCTTTTTTTCTCAAATAGATCTATAATAACTCTTTTAAGTTATAGTAAGATGATTGAAGCCAACTTAATTAATTAGGTACGTCACTTGACCAATTTAACTTTGAATTATTCAAAAGTAATTAAGGTATGTACCATTATATTGACTTTTTTAGCCAGTAAGGATAATTGTTATTTGCTACCTTATCCACGAAGTATAGCGGAGGGAAAAGAAATTATAAATTAAAACTATTAGAAAATAGAAATCTAAAATCGTTAGCTTCTAGAAATTATAAACTAGTAAAAGATGCTTAATAAAATCAGAGCCGTTCATGATATTTAAAGTTCTTATTATGCCTGTTTTTATTCTTTGCGAAAGTCAAGAGTCAGTCTCATAAAAACTAAAAAGAGATAAATTAAAAGTTATTTTTTATCACTCTTTATAAGGGTCTTGACTTTTATTGAAAGCTAACTGAGATAAAATAAGGACTTTTTTTATTGTTTATTTTATTTTTTATAAGAGTGAGCCTTAAACAGGTGCTCAGGGCCGAGCTTAAATAGAAAAAAATCACATATTGTGGTCACTAATTTTAAAGAATGTTAATTGAGGAAGAGATCAAGATGCATACAAGATACGATAACTTTAAACCGACCTCGAACAAATAAAGAAAACTGAGAATTATATATAGTACTGAACAGAAAGTTGTGGTGGTACGTTGGAAATTAAAATTAAAGAAATGTTTGTCCCTAATGCATATTATGAACTGATTATGAGTCAACGTATATAAATCAACTCTTTTAGTTTTAGTATTAGTTAAAATACGAGGGAGTAAATTTTAAATAAATAAAGTTCCAAGTCGTATAAAATTATATAGTTTAAAGGACGAAAATCTTACGTAAAAATAGTTTGGACTATATTTAGTATGTTCTCAATATAGTTATATGCAACCTAATATTTGACTATGTGTGATTTTAGTCGGAGGATGGCACCTATTTTTTTAATGCATTATTATTACTTTTAATTTATATGTTCTGCTTTTATGAACAGTCAATTTGAATGTACCGAGGTTATCAATAGACTTTGTAAACAAAGACTGACTTCGACAACTTAACTGTTACGGCGTAATCCGATAGTATACTAGGAGTCGTCACTGATGTGAAATTCAGGTTTCAGATTTCATTATACATTAACAGCATGAATTTGTTATGAGGTATAATTAGAGATTGACAAATTGATTTCTATACAAAAATTGAGACATCTAATTTTAATTAAGTTATATTCTAAAAATATATGTGATATCTATTTTTTAAAATTATTTTTAGGTAGTTTATTTTGCTAAGAGTGATATTTGCAGTGTTTTAAATAATTAAAATTTATCAAAATTGCAATCTTGATAATTGCGGCTATCGGAACCAAATTCTCTATTCCAATAACTCTATTCTAATTCTGTTTTGCACTAAATACAACATCGTTTTTTACTTTTTAATATAAAACGATGTCATAATAAACATAGAATGAAGTTGAAATAGAATAATGGGAATAGAGAATTTGATTATCCTAATTTTAAGAAAAAAAGGGTGCCTGAATTGATATCATAATTATAAGAAAAAATTATCGAAAAAATGTATTTATGTAAACGTGCAATTACACACTTATTTCCAATGACAGAGGCACTTTCTTTTGGTGCAAATAATGTACAAAAGGCGTTTGCATACAAACCCAAAAAATACGCGGACAAACTGGAAAGGAAAATAAAAAGAAAGAAGAAGTTTATATGGACGATATTGACGTTCTATTTTATGGTAATACGGTTGGATGGACGTCATTGTTACCAGTGACCTACGGTTTTCACGTACACGACAAACAAAACCTTAGAATCTTAGCCAAGTAAAGTAAAATTTATATTGCGATGTAATTAACTACTCTTCTTTTGCACCGAAACAAACTACTCTTCACGTTTAATTAACTATCTTATAATTAATAAGCTAAAATGACACTTAATTAATAAAACCATTCAATCAATTTGTTTTGTTTGCTTTAACACTCTCCTCTTTCTTGCGTCCGGCGCTTCAAATTTAATTAGCTGGGATCATCATTATTTTCACACGTAAGATTTTCGTAACGCACACGTAAGATAGGCCTACCAGACACGAGTCCAATGAAAAGAAGACTACGGTAAAAATAATCTCAACTTCTTGAGTTGGGCGTCATCGTCATGTCTAACAAAACAAAAAAGCAGTCATTTTGATAGACACTTAAATTAGTAAAAAGCCTGAATGTTTGACTCTATCTCTACTCTTGTTCTTTTTGGGGGAATTTTTATTTATATCATATTATAATCGTCGTCCATCCCTGCAAGTCCTACCGTCTACTCCCACCCTCTTTGTTTTTCTTTTCGTACTGAGGCGTACTTGTACGAAATATACTCATGTATTAATTAAAATTTTAAAGTGGATAAATATATCAGGAGACATGTAGTTATGTATTAACAAAGTCGTCTGTTATGTCATAATTACGAGTAAGGTTCCCTATTTGACGAGGAGTTTAGAAAGAGTTATAATATACGTAATAACTACATCAATTGCTCAAAGGTTGTTCAGCTTAATTACTACTGTATACAATCAAATCCTAAAAGAATTTGGGCAATTACAATTCTGTAACCTGTTATTTGGAACCAATATATGCAATTCAGGTCATATTGATACAAACACTAATGTCAATTAGTTTAAATGATTTGATACATAAATATGCCTTCAACTGGAATCGGTTTGGTATTGAAGCAAATTAAATACACGACCTGTCTTGAAAGTTGATGCAGTAATTCATATGCAGACTGGTATGATATATTTGCAGCTGCAGGCAAGAAAGGAAAAGAGAATGAAATAACGTCTGAACTTCATTTTTACATAAAGTTTGGTTACAACTCACTATTTGTTTTGCTCAAAGCAGTGAAGTATGAGTAAAGTGGTAAATCAAAGAAGGGATTTTTCCCGGATTCTTAACTTATTTTCTCTCTCTGTGAAGCGACTTATAAACGAAAATTTTTTCAAATCAAAGCAACCCATGTGTCCAAGAATCTTTGTCCAAACCCAATCTTGGGCACCGATTGAAAGGAGGATCAATAGAAGCTGCCATCTTTATGTCACTTCCAGCGTCATTGATTAGCGAATCCCAACTGCTCAAGTAGTCATCACCCCACAAGTCAATGCCATTGTTAGGCCACTCCAAATCTGGGAACTCCATGTCTTCGAGTACATTGTTGGAGGCATAATTGGAAGATGACGAAGACGAAGAAGTTGACGAAGAAGGGACCAATATTTCATGGGGTTCAATTATTGGGACATCTTCGATGCTAAATCCGTTAATTAAATCCATGGGGTCAAATGGACTAGTCATGCTCATGTTATCATCCTTGAGCTCAGTTATGGTTGATTGTAAAGATGTTTCCAGTTCCTTGTTCTGGTCGGATTGACCTGACGTTGAAGAAGAAGACTGATTCTGTTTCTGTTCTTGTTCATGTGGAGGTGGTGGCTGCTCTTGGTCAGTCGTTGGTGAGAGTGGCTGATGAGTGAGAGGATCAATGCCCATTTTTCTAAGTTTTTTCTTGATGTGCGTGTTCCAATGGTTCTTGATTTCATTATCAGTTCTTCCTGGGAGATGTGAAGCTATCTTGGACCATCTGTCAAGAAACAATAAGAAGTTATTTAGACTTTCAACAATGAATAATCATAGGCATAGGCTGTTTAGGACCCCTCCAAAGACAGAAATCATTGTAGCCACTAACGGTGGGAGAGACCAGATGGTTGTGACTGACATTTGTCATCAACTACATTAGTGTAATGCTCATAGGACCCGGTATTATTGAATTATCCGAAAATACTGAAAAAATTCTGTTCTAAAAGAGCATCTTAACTCCGATTTGGGCAAAAATAATTTAAAGACTATAAAGGAATATGGTTAAACAAATGAAGCAACGAATAACAGAAAACACAAGGAAATAGAACTAAAACCAACCTGTTACCCAGTTGGGCATGAAGATCAATCACCAGTTTTTCTTCATATTCCGACAATAGGCCTCTCTTCAAATCTGGCCTCAAATAGTTTGTCCATCTCAGCCTGCAACTCTTTCCACACCTTAACAATCCTGCAATGATGTTAAACTACAGAGGTATGAGAAATTAATCGCTTCTCTTGTACATAATAGCAAACTGAACCTTCCCAGGATCAAATCTTTCTAGTTGAACAATCATGAGATGATGACAAGAGAAGGAAAAACAGGGGAAGGAATAGGCTGTAGGAACTAATAATGCGGTGATAGACAGATATGTAAGAAGCTTTAGATGGAGAGACCTGCAAGCTTAGGAACAGCTCTCCAACAGCATTGGCCATTGGTGAGGATAAAGTTGATAAGTTTCTTATCTTCCTCTGCAGCCCATGGCCCCTTCTTTAATCCTACTTTGTCACAGCATGGTTGCCTTCCCATCTCCCACAAAACCCCAGGAACTATACTAACTAACTGCAGATCAAAGCCTGAAGAAAGCTAATGCTAATGTGAGAGATCAATGTTCAGTCTGTCTTCACCAGCACACATAACAGATAAAAATGGAGCACTGCCCTCACCTACTTATATATAAATCAACCTCCTGTTCCAATATATATATATACATATATATAGACTTTTCTTTGTTTGTTTCTTTTAAATATTTAAACTGTAAAATAGTGCGTGGGAGCTTTTCCTTTCATCGGCTCCATATATTACTTGTCAACACTGCGATTGCTTTGAGCGTATGCACACATGTACAAAACACGGTGGCACACGTGCGGCGATCTTGATCGGAAAGCGCCACCTCATCAACCCTTTCTTTCCTTGAATTTGAAGTGTTCAGATTTGAGATTCTACGCCACCCTACTCCGGCCGCACCAAAATTACAGTGCAACTTTTAGAAAAACAAAGGGTCTAATTTGTACAAGCCCTTTTTGTCGTCGGAAATTTTTTTTTGAAATATCAACACTTCTAGATTGTAATTGCACATCCATGTCAATGGTAAGTTATACTGGGTGTCTATGGCATAGAGCTTGATTAATTCAATACTCTACTCTCAAGAGCTCTTTAGAAAAATCAATAACTTTACTTGACATAGACTCTCTGTTTTATTAGTTAAACAAATCTCTTTGGGTTATCACAAATTTATAAGTGTTAAGTTCAAATGTCGCTTATGAGATTAGTCCAACTTCGTCCATGTCTAGATAACAGAAAAATACATTTACCAGTATTTTTCAATGTATTTGGAAGGTTGGAAAAGGACATTTGCGTAGACAGTCCTAGTTACGAAAAATTTTACTCGAATTTTGTTTTGTGTGTTTCTTTTAATCACAGTCAAAGTTATCCAACTAGATGAAGGCCAAAAAGACTTGCATTATATTTATAAACTAGTGAAGATGTGGAAGTCTTCCAACTTAATCTCCTTTTTAATCAAATCATCTGACTACTAAAATTTTTATTTCAACCCTTAAATTCACTAAAAACTCTATTTTCGGACATATTGAGCCTAACTTAATCCGACCCAAATTATCTTTTAAAAATTAAAAAGTCAAATTGACATCATTTTTGACAAAATAACGTCGTTTTCTTATTACTTGTCTGATCTCGGTGAGGTTAGGGCCAGGCAACCCAAGGCCAAAACTTTTCAAAAAAATGGAGCCCGAGGCCTGCTCAACCCGGGCCCTATTGCCATCTCTATACTTAGCTAAAAGTTTACATAACATTTAAGTTGGACAGGCGTTAGAAATTTAAAGTTCAAGTTACAGAATTGTGCAAGTATTGACGAGTCTTTCACGATGTTTGAAACTTCGGTTGATATGAAAATGACAAGTTAATGACCAAAAAGGCAAAGTCTTACTAGTAAGCAAGGCAAAATGAACATTATCGACAAAAGCTTAAGAGAGGACAAGCGTTGGCATGCAATGATACACATCAATAGTAATACTCAACGAGAGATAAGATTCGGATGTGAAGTCAAAATATGATATAACAACTAAGTCGTGCTAATTTTGAGAGTATATGAAGGCACTTAACTTCAATGAGAACGTCGAAAGGAATGTAAAAATGTGAGGTTCATTATACGATAACTTAGGGTGATGTTAACTTAGGTCATAGAGCAATGAGACTGTAACATAAATGTACTTAAATTGACCATGCACAAAGATGGGTTGGAATGGCTAAATCGAATTCAACAATGTGGCAATACATGACAAAAACATGGAATTAGTGGTCTAAAAAAATGAGAACAATACCTAACAAAGTGGAACTACTTCTTAAAGTAGTGGAAAAGTGGGCCGAATAATGTGGAGATGGATTGACATCTTCCAAACTCTTATCCCATGTACAAAAAAGGAGTTAGTGGCCTCTAATTCCACACTAAGTGAAAATAGTGGAAGAAGTGGTAACTCCTCCTAACTTAGTGGTTAGTGGAGAAAGTGGGTAGCTTTAGTTTACTTGGTCTATAAGTTCTTGTAAATATATATAAAGGTATCCTTTATACTCCATTTCGGGAATTTTGGTACATTTAATTATACGTAAGAGAGTTGAGAACTTTATAGGAAAGTTCTTGGTGAGAGCTTCAACTAGGGAGTTCTTTGAGTTGTATTATTATAAAGTGCTTTGAGGAGGAAGTTACTTAAGTTCTTTTGTATTAATCATTGTGAATATATTAATAAAAGGTTAGTTTTTACTGTATCTCTCATATTTATCCATTTGGTTGAGTTGTCCAAAACATTTATATATTAGTGTGAGTGAAATACTTAAACACAAGGAGCATAAGATGTTCAAAAGCTAATAAACTTATTGGTCAACAATTACGAAGGCAAGCTGAGTTGAGCTTTGAGATTTAAAGCTTAACTATCAAATGAAGACTTCAACAAATTTACTTTAGCTTCATTGCATTTGAAAAAGCCTATATGACAACTGGTATCGTAGTTAGTTGACTAATGACAATACTAAAGCTCTAAGGAGGATAACTTGTATTAGAGCTAGTTGGTTAATGACAGTACTAAGCTCTAAAGAGGACAACTGGTATTAAAGCTTGGTGAGGAGTTCTTACAATATTGGTGAAGCAATGGTTAGTATAATCGATATTGTAAAAAAGAGTTAGTCGAATAGAGGCAATCATTGGTCCTTTAGCCCCAATAGAAGAGGGTGTGATTCCTTGTTTGGAACATTTTAAAACTATGATGAATGAGTTTCAAGAGACAAAAAGAGCAATTGAGAAACAGTTGAAAGCTCAAGAGCGGATGAGTAATTACTTGTTAGTGTTTACATGTGCTATGTCTAAGCACAAATTAGAAGTTCAATCTAAAAGCACCTTAGTAAAGGTGCAAGAGTTCTAAATTTTTTATGGCAATCGAAGTGCCAAAATGTTTAAAAAATTTTCTAGGATATCAAGTGAAAAAGGTGTCTGATTTGAAGAAGTTATTGATCACAATAATATATATAGTAATTGATGTAAAGCTATAGTGGAGGATAAGGACCTCTAATAATATTATTGCAAGTAAACCTCCTATTAACACTTGGGAGAAAATAAAAAGAGAGATAATTGACTAATTCCTCCCAACAATACTTTATGGCACGTAATGGAAGCTTTGAATGGATTAAAGTAAGATTGATTAGTGCAGGAATATGTGAGAAAAATCATATCTTTGATGTTAGATGTGTATAACAAACTAAAGAAGGATAGGTTGTTAAACGTCATAAACAGTTAGTAAAGTTAGGCACAAATAGAGCTTAAGAGACAAAATGTGAAGAACCTCCTTAGCGTAACGATTGTAGATACCTTAATGAATCTCTAAATTTCATGACTTATTTGAACTAATAAAGAGGGCAATAGTGGATTATCGTATACAATGTATTTAACTTAACTCCTTTAATCGGTAGACTATCCAAGGCAAGTGGACCTATTATTCTATAGTGTAGTGCTCAAAGAAATAAATGTCAATCTTACAAAGACTATAAGTACTAGTACTAACTCTTTTCCTATTATCTAACTGAAAATTAAGGTGTTGGTGATAATTAGGATTTAAAATAAAATAAAATAAAATTAAAATAAATCAATACAATCAAAGAAACTAAGATAGCAAAAGAGTGCAAAATCAACCAACAGAATAATGGTACTTGGACTTCAAATCCTTTAAGACTTCTCATGCAATCATGATTTCACTAATCAATTTATTAAAGGTAGACCATGAAAATTCCTAAATTATACCAATATCTTTCTTAATATTATTAACACATAATTATAAGTTAATTAATTGAAATCTTTTTCTAATTAAAATTTTTAGAATTGTATTAATCAACTAATAAATTTTACTACTAGGTTTGACCCTAATTTGAAAGATTTATGTCGATCTATCTCTATGATGCATATAACTCCTTTAAACTATGCTAGATCTATTCATACATTGAATTTCTCAATTTTAACTATATGAAATCACATATAAAATAATACGATGACTATATTAATTCGATAATGAATATGAATACATAAGTGAATCTTAATAAAATTAAAAAATAAATTAAATTAAAATAAAGTCTACAAGATCTATCTTGGACTTCATCTAATATAGATATCAAAAGGTATTTAGCTCATGATAATATAAAATAAAACACCAAAAATAAAGAGAAAACTCAAAATCCAGGAAAACATGACTAGAATCCTTAAAATCTCTAAAAATTTTACTCTAGGGCTCCATTTGGTTGGTAAGAAAGTAAAGTGAATTTAGAATCTGATTCCTCAGAAACTAAATCAATGGAAAGTAAATATATTCGCATGTTTGGATACTTATAAGAATTCTAATATGAAAGTTGGGTAGATTCTTATTATAGTGTTTGATATGCAACAGTATTTTATGGAATGTAATTTAATTTGACTTGTGTTTCTAATTATATCCCTACAAAGCGAATAAAAATTGAAATCGTTAAATAATGTTAATTTGTAATACAGGTTATATTATTAATTGTTAATTTTTTCGTTTATGATATTCTAATCATATAATACTATTATATCATAAATATATAATTGAAAAATACTAAAAAAACTTCAACCAAGTATAAAGATAAATAGATTAACATCAAGGCTAGTATAGAAGCCAAAACCAAAAATTGAGTTCTTGCATAGCAAGAATAAGCCACGGTTCCTAACAGATTCCATCCGTGATATTTCAAAACCAGGATATATGAGGCCTTGATGTGGAGGGCTAGCAGTACATGTCTTGAGCATAAAAAGTATGCACAAACAACACACTCTGAAATGGAATAAACGCATAATTTCTATAGCTGAACCATTATAACTGCTCCAGTCCATTCTGAAACCAATTCACACTAAACAATTACTAGATTTTGAGGTTTGTTATCTAGAAAGAGAGGTGAGAGATGGTACAAACATATGATACGACACAAAGAGTCTAGACTTTAAACTTTGCCATATTTCCTCGATTGCGTAAGGACAGAAAAGTTTGATACTTTACTCGAAGAAGACAACTTGATAAATCCATTAATGGGAAGAGAACTATACACAACACTAAACTAGTTCACCAAGAAATCTTACTCATGTTCGATGACGACTGTCATTCGGCAACAACTTACTTAGCAGGAAAAAAGAAAGATGACCCAGAAGAGATTGATAAGAAAAATAAGATGACTGACCTCTTCTTATTACCAGAAGCTACGTGGTTTGTCAAAATTGGCTTCTTGGCTTCTGCAAGCTAAAGCAAGAAAAAAGACAAAAGCAGAAAAAGAAAAGCTGAGAATAATAAGAATAGTTGAAGAGGAGGTAGGTTTTATAAAAGAGTTGTCGTAGAGTTAAGAGAGAAGGAAGGGTTGAATTGGCTAACGTATTTTTTAGATTAAATTCCTAAGGAAAGTAATCTAAATACCAAGGGGGTGATCAGATTTAGAATCCAAGTAAAGTACTACTACTTTCCCCAAATTGGGACAGTTTTTATTTTCCTAACTACTAAAAAAATGAACCAAACGTGATAATATAAATTTTAGGAAAAAGATTATTTTCTCAAGCAAGAATCTATTGCAACCAAACAAGGTCTAGAATGATAAAAATCCGCTCTCTAACAGTTTTCTTGGTTGTTTCTCCTCCTTTTTTACTGTTTTAGGGTTTTTTCCCTCGTATTTTCTACTTCCTCCTTCCTTTTTAAACTCAAATCTTATCTTTTTAAATTTAAAATTCATATACACTAAGATACACAAGCATTAACAAGGACATGTTGATGGTCGTGTTTCCCAAATGGATGCGTGGTAATTTTCAAAGCTAACATACACACATATATGACCATGTATTGTCAATATGGCCTCCTTACTATTCTACACAACCATATACATTGTCTTGCAACCATAACTCAATCAAAACAACTCCAAATTGCTCCAGACTAGTCCAGATTCATTCCTATTTGCTCCAAGTGAGTGAATTAGACTTTGAAACAAAATATAAATAATATAGGTATCAAAATCAATCAAAATACTTGGATAAACACGGAAAATACATTAAATATGAGACTAAAAATATGATTAAATAACTATTTATTAACTTTCCCACACTTAAGCAATTGTTTATCTTCAAGCAAATAATTCTAATTCATTAACTCTTCTTAATATCCTGCCTTCTTCATCTCAACCTATCTATTCACACTTCAAATGTTATGCCTCAACAATTAAATTAAAATACAATAAGAGTCAACAATTATAGAACAAATTTTCATAAGCCAACATCACAAATATTTTGATAGTCCTTTTGAAATCAAGTATCACAGGATTTAACAACCTCACACAAAATATTTAATTAATTCACTCATAATGTTTAGGGTGAAAATCAATAAACTTCTCAAATCATTACATAAAAGGAATCTTAGCCATACGCTTATGAATAGATCACATCTCTACCTCTATAAAATAAACTAGAGGCATAAAAATCAAAAGATCTTTATATAAGGTTTAATGAGGTTTAGGTAAGGTATGGTAAAAAAATAGATTGTGGGTTAATCAACATGAAGGAATTTTTTAAAAAAAGTATGAAGGACATTGTATAAATATAATTATACAAAAATTTGATTCAACTAACTCAAATCTCCACATAGAATGTAAATAAGGTGTAGAACACATCAGGTATCGTCTATTTCTCCTTTTCATAATTTCAATACTCTAAAGCACTTTTTGTCTTCTTTTTTTCATGCTTACAAAGAGCATATAAGACATATTGATAACTATAAATAAGAAAATATAACCTAAAATATATGAGCTAACACCTTTCCACATTTTTAATTTTTCTTTGTCTGATTAAATCCTTATATAATTGAGTAAATACACTCCTTTAAGGTGAAAAAAAATCAGGTTAATAACAAAAATGATAATTAGCTTATCACATGGTTAACACAATCTAAAAAAAAGGTCAAGGTTTAAACTTGGTTATACCTAAGAGATAAAAATAAGGTAAGGTAAAATTAAAGAAAGGACTCATTAAAAGTATAATCTAGGTGTCTTTTTCATCTTAATGCCTCTAATTTAAAGATGTGATATCAACATGCATAATAAAAGCAAGTTCTAGAATCACTCGATTATGTACGATATTTACATAACAAAGGAAAATAGAGCACAATATAATGATACTAAATGCTTTTAAGCTCAAAACCTCATCATTCAGGCTCATGTGTGAAAAAATCTAAGCATTTTCATCCAAATCAATGACTAGAGCATTCATTCATAATGTAGCAAGTAAAAATCCATCTAATTATGTTTTCATCCTTTTATATTCTAACTTAATTAAATAACTCATAATAGCTAAAAATGCTTCAAGATAATGGAGGTGGTACTGTAACTTTTAGGCGTCTTGTGATTCATACTAACACCTTTTATATCTATTAATCATATAACTCTAATCGTGCTATGCGCATTACCAGATCATGTTGTCCCTTTTTGTTCCCTATAATTTGCCTTACATGTCTCTCATATTGGCATCTTTAGTTGGTCCTAATATGGAGGTGTAGAAGGCCTTCTAGGAGTGCCTGTAATTTCTAATGAGTCATCTAAATGTTTGAGTGCTCGCTTGAGTACTGCTAAGGGTTACTATAGAAGATCTTACCTAAGCTATCAGTCTCGTGTATTAAGGTGATCCCCTTCTGCTCCATTTGTAGCTATAGGCTCTTAAGCTCCCATTAGGACATAGACTAGCCCTTACTAACGTGATCTCCTTTAAACTATCCCTATCACTTTCAGTTTCTCGAAAGTGATAGGTACAATCTACTATGTCAGTGTCATCCCATGTGTTCGCTCTAGTAGTCTCATAACTCGGATCAATCCTATTACATATAGTCTCATACAAATGGTCCCCACTCTAATGTCATAGATTTGATGCTTAAAGAACCACGACAAAGTATACCGAAGGTAGATAGGGACCTTCTCTATTATGTTGTAAAGATAGAATATGTATGCCTTTCCCATCATTCCAGTGTTGTCTTCTTTCCTTCTGATTGTGAGATTCTCATATCGGTTGGAAAGGGGAATGAAGTACGCCTTATAAGGGTATGGATCTCTCTCCCTCATAGACATGTTTTCTCAGGGTGGAAAGAGTAAAATCGTGAGGGTTTGACTGGGTAAAGGCCTAAAGTCGACAATATTTATGGGTGGGTTATCTCGGTCTGTTACAAATGGTATCAGAGCTAGTACCTGGACCGGTATATCAGCAAGGACGCTGAGCCCTAAAGGGGGTGAATTATGAGATTATCATATCGGTTGGAGATGGGAACGAAGTATGCCTTATAAGAATATGGATACCTCTCCCTTATAGACGCATTTTTTTGGGAGTGGGAAAAGCAAAACTGTGAGGGCTTAGCTGGGTCAAGGCCTAAAGCGGACAATATCTGTAGGCAGGATCAAAACCGTGAAGGCTTGGCTGGGCCAAGGCCCAAAGCGAACAATATCTGTGGGTGGTTGGTTAAGGCTGTTACAAATGGTATCAGAACCAGTATTCGAATCGGTATGTCAGCGAAGACGCTGAGCCTTAAAGGGGGTGGATTGTGAGATTCTCATATCGATTGGAGAGGTGAACGAAGTATGCCTTATAAGAGTATTGATACTTCTCCCTTATAGTCGCATTTTCCCGAGAGTGGAAAGAGTAAAACCGTGAGAGCTTGGTTGGACCAAGGTCCAAAGCGGATAATATCTGTAAGCAGGTGGTCTCAGGCTGTTACACTGATTGTATGGCTAATTAGTGTATGTACATATCTGATCATAAAGGATACCAACTACATCGCCTTGGAGCTCGATGGATCATATGACCACTCATGGTTAATGTTTTGTCACATTGTCTTCTCCGTAAATCTTATTAGGAAGTGTGCCAATAATGCAGGTTACTGACGTACTCCTCTAAGTACAGGCCCACCCATAGTAAGAACATGGTGTAGTTCATACTTTGCATCTCTCTGAGCACTCAAAATTTCCTTATATTGTCGAAATCCCAGGTGTAATGTTGCTTCTCTATTGTGAAGGTGATGAAGAACTCCAGGGTTAACCCTATGTCTACGGGCTCCTCAATTGTGAAGAAGTAATTCCATCCACCAATAATATTCAACTCTCGAGCTACTTGGAAAGTCTAATATAGTTTAGCACCAACTAATCAATACTTTAGCTCTTGCTATGAGGCTTGGACCCCAACCTCTCAAATCACGCAATGTGAGCTGGCACTATGAAGTGCAATATGAAACTTTTTAAAATGTAGGACTAAATTGCAAAATTAAAAAGTTTCTTAACCTTGCCATTGATGGCCTCCTTCCTCACTCTTCCCTTCCCCCATTTATGCTACCTTTCTCAAATCCTCCCAGCTCTCACTCTCCCTAGCTATCCAGTCACCAGTGTCTTCCTTGTTGCTATCCATCACTGCTGCTTCTTCACCAAGCTGCCTTTTTGTCGTTATCATTACTCCACCTCCATTCTAGCATCATTGCTTGTCATAAACAAAGCAAACAAAGGTGAGGACTGCCTTAGTAAAATCAGAGAAGTTAAAGTGGTTGCTAAACTTCGCATATTCTTGTAGTTGGAGGATAACCTTAGTGGTTTTAGAGAAGTTGGTTAGGGATGGCAATTTTTAGCCCATGGGCCTAAATTTAGTTGTTTTTAATGGACCGACTCATGGGCCAGGCCCAGGCCCAGGCAAACTCGAGGTCTAATTATTTTAAGCAAAATAACATCGTTTTACTTAGAAGAGTTGAGCTTCGGGTAAACTTAGGTCTGGGCAACCCAGACCCTAATTTAATTAAAAAATAAATTATTCTACATTTTTAATTTTAAAAAAATTATTTTAAAAAACTTAACGGGGGTTAGCCCATGGGTCAGCCCATTGCCATCCCTAAAGTTGGAGTGTCAATGACTTGCAGAAAATGAAGAATGGAGCATCACAGAGTAACAGACCACAGAGACACATAGAGTAGTTTAGGGATGGCAATTTGGGTTCGGGGATTCTCCATTTGGGGAGGGGATTGGCAAAAAAATCACCCCGTAAAATTAGGGATGGAGCAAATATAACCCCCGAGACAGAATCGGGGACATGGATGGGTTGAATAATCCCTGCCTCTTGGGGATCCCCATTCACGATAATTTTAGAAATATATTATATATTTTTAATTTTATACTCTTTACTAAATTTGAGAATTTGATCGTATACTGAGCATTGAGAATTTGAGATTGTAGTTCAGGAAGACTCCTGTTGAATTTTTCAACATAATTGCTTTTTTTATTGCACCATAGTATATGTTATGGAAGTATGATATAATCATATGAACCAACTTTATATAGGTGTAGAGTGAGGATTCAGGGATTCGAGTCCCCGTAGGGACTTCACGGGGATCTCAGAGATGGGGAATGAGCCAAAATATCCCCACTTCGGAGATCAAAGATCAGGAAAGGGGAGTAGGAGTGTTGGGCAGGGACGGCCCCGCCTTGTTGCCATCCCTAGAGTAGTTATGTAGCTTAACGGGTGGACCAAAAAAATTAATGGCTTAAGCAACATGTCATTTTCATATGCTAAGAGTTTTTTAAGGTCTTAAATGTGGTGTACGACACTATAGCCTGAAATTAGTGTTATAGGCTAATTGTATAGATTGGCTTCATGCTTGATGGATCTCTTTTTATCGTTAATTAATTTTTATATTTTTAAAAATTTTGTAAAATTGAAAATAAATTTCATGTTGTAAATTTTAAACCATTGAAAATTATTATAAAATTTAATACAAATTAGGATTCTCATTATTAATTAATTTGTTTACAAAATATAATTAATATGACAAAGTCATTTGTTTTTTGTAAGACTATAATTATAATTATGATAATATTATTTTTATTGTCAAAATGAAGAATTACTATAATGAAAAATTGAATCAATTTCTTTTTTTTAATGGTGATTAAAAGACTCTATATTGCAGTAGGACACTTGTCATCGTTGGCTATAAATAGAGGTTTTGAAGTAGAAAGAAGCTCTCCAACATCTCACATATCAAAAGCCTGGCATCCCAACATACCTGTTAGCTTATTTCTATTTTCGGCAATCCTTTGTTTTTTCTTTAGCATTAGTCTTTCCTTTTCAATTGATTCCAGCAATTTTTAATTTCTTAGTCATTGTTGTTTTGCCGAATTGTTTATCAATAAAGCAAAGTTCTTTTCTGTTAGATTTTTATCCCTTTCTAGCATACACAATCGTTTGATTAGAAATTAGAAATTACGAGTTGCAACATCTTTTTTCCTTATTTCTTAGTTTAGAATCACTTTAAATTCTTGGCACGCTTGCAAACACATTCACACCGAAACAAAGGGCTACGTGTTAACTTTTAATCAAAATAAAGGCAAACATATTTTTGGCACGCCCGGTGGGACCACACAATGACGAAAATACGATCTAGTAAAAGTATTGACATTTCCATTAGTGGAGGTGATGATATGGAAAATGTTGCAACAACAACGCAGGAAGACCAACCTCATTCCGTTGAGTTAAGTCAAGCAAGCAACATTGAGATCCTTTTAATAAAGGTTCTGGAGGCCATAGAGAAATGGACAGCTAAAACGGACACTCTCTTGAACACTTTGGGGAGTAATCAAATTTTGGCCGCGATCAGTGGATCTGCCATGCCAGAGAAAGACAACAGTATAGGCAGAGGAGGGTCAAGCAAGACACTGCATCAAATTGAATCGCAGGCCAGCAAGCTACCAGTGGCCGCAAAAAATCAGTCAGTGGCACCTACGGCCACTCCAACTGAAAGGGAGGAGTCGGCAGCCAATGCTGCCAAGTTAGGAGAAACTTCTCCTGTGAAGGAGCTCGGGAGGCAACCCACCAGGATTGACAGCCCCAACAAGGAGAAACAACCGGTGTCCACCTATCAGCCACCACATAAAAGGGACGAGACACCGAAAGCTATTTTGCCTCCAATGTCCATCGACAATAAGATTCCTGTTCAGTTCCACAGCTACATTAGACCAGCAACTCAATCTCACCTTTATGAAGAGGGAATGAGCTCAGGGGGCAACAGGAGTCTAGTGACCAACCATATGCAGGCCTTCCTAAAGGATACGAGTCATCAGACAATTCAGCAGCAGGTGACCATGGGCTAGGTGATATATGGGCAAAACACTCAGATGATAGATCACGTTACTAAGAATGCACTGCGCGAGATTGCCCAAGAGTTATATGGGCCTGGGTTTAATCAAATTGTCCAACCTGAATTTAGGAAGCCTTATCCTGAATTCATTGACAGGGAAGCTTTTCCCAGGGGTGTAAAAATTTTGGATTTTACATTGTTTTCTGGAGAAGGGGGACAGTCCACCATCGAGCACATAGTGAGGTTCACCACTCAATGCTCGAAATTTTCTAGCTATGAAAACTACCAGTATCTGCTCTTAAAGTTGTTCCCAAATTCGTTAACTGGAGTTGCTTTTTCTTGGTATGTGTCACTGCCAAGAAACTCCGTATTTGGTTAGGCAGACATGACAAGGCTTTTCTACGTTCAGTTTTATAGAAGTGAGCCCAAAGTCACTATCACAGATTTGTCCAGGCTTCCTCAACGTGCTGGAGAAAAGGTAGATGATTTTATTGCCAGGTTCAAGAGAATGAGAAATAAGTACAGGATCAATATTCCGGAGACTAAGTTCGTGAAGATGGCGTAAAAAGGTTTGGACCTGGAGTTGAGGAAGAAATTTCAAGGCATGGATTTTAGATACTTTTTCGAGTTGGCTATGGAGGTGACAGAATATGAGGAGCTGCTTAAAGAAGACAATAAGCTGAAAAAGCAGAATATGGGGACTTATTTCAAGGAAGTCCATAACGCTGAAGTGGAAGTTGCTATAGCTGCCGTATCTGACATTGGAAGCATAGTGTGCCCACACCTGGCAAAGATGCCTCCTGGAATGCAACAAAATGGCGACAAGAGGGGGAACAAGTACACATTCAATGTAAGTAGAACATCTGAAATTTTCAATTACCTAATGAAAATCGATTTTATTTCTTTTCCAGAAGATCATGTTTTGCCGACCAAGGAGGAAATGAAGGCCAAAGACTATTGCAAATATCATAACGCATGGACTCATTCCACCAACGTGTGTTGGGCCTTCAGGAACGTGATTCAGGATCGCATCAACAGGAAAATCCTCAAGTTCCCAGAAGAGGCAATGCTCATTGAAAAAAATCTATTCCCGATGGGGTCAGTGAACGTAGCAAATGCTGACATGAGGAATTGGCTCAACTAAAAAGGGAGGCAGGAGCATACAAATCAAGTGTGGAGGCCGAAAGGGTGGAATATGTGGAAAAGAAAAGACGGCTTGACCACTACTTATAAAAGGCAAGAGAGAGTTAGTGTACTAGAAAAGATCGATAATTGGCTCATCAGAAATAACACTAGAGCCAGTGCCCAGGTAGCCATCAGCCCTAATGGTCACCCGAAATTTGTCAAGCCATCGATGCCCAAAAAAGCTGCAGAGTGGGTTCGGGTGGAAAGCAAAAGGAGAGGTAAAAAGGAAATATTTACTGCTGCTCAGATGTAACACCCCAACTCCCGCCGGACCCGAACCCGATATCGATAGTGATACCCGGATCCGTGCCCCGCGAAGGTGG
>JANIIA010000002.1:23876898-23906166 GCA_027478495.1 Erythroxylum alaternifolium
GAGTATTTGATACTGAATTTAGATTCAACATTATTGTAATGTTCAATGCATGGTTAGAAATAGATTATTAAGTAAAAATAGTTTATCCAATTTTATACAAAGAGTTTGTATGTGTTGGATCAAAGGGGACTTATACTTAACAAAAGTGACAAGAATTAAAAGTTGGATAATCAAAATTATCCTTTTATGCCATATTGGTTAAATCAACATAACAAGAATCATAAAGTTATATACTATGATATATTTATCCTTTGATTATGAATTGTATGGAACTAGTGAAACTTGTAAATTTGAAAAATAACCAAATCAACTTTTGGTGAAAAGATGATGATGTCTTGAGTTGTTAAATCTTATACATGTGATGTATTGGATAGAATAATAATTCATAAAAGGATAATGTTATATTTCGTTATATTACTATTGACTTAATGTGATATACTCATATGAATTAAATGAAATGTTGATTTAAAATTTTGAACAGTTCAAATTATTTAAATCTAAGTAGAAATTAAGCATTGAGAATGCTGAAACATTTTTATGAGATCGTTGTGGTGACTTTTAAATTTTCGGTTATCTATTGGGAATGAGATTCTTTGGTGAATACCTTCACAAATAAATTTATAAGAGCATGGATTTATTATATAAAGGAGAAAAATACAATATTATTTCTTCTATAGCTATTCCTAGTACTATAACTTACCTTCTATAGTTCTAATTGAATCAATTAGCAATATTTCATATTAGATATGAAATGCTAAGTGTTTGAAAGACTCAAAGTTAATGATTCAAGGATGTAATGCTTAGTTGAAGGGTATATATAATCCATTAAGTTTAGAACTAAAAATGATAATAAAGGATTATGAGATATCCAAAAGGTTAGATATAATCTTACAGACCTATTAAACAAATTGTTTGTTTCAATTTATGCTTATAGGAGAATGGTTCTCACGATAAGTAATAGGAGTAAGATGAAATTTGAAAAGTTCAAATTTCATGATAATACATCTAATTGCAACTATTGCCTTTATTGATATATTTGATGTATAGCTGAAAGGTAGGAGACGTTGAAAAATTCACTTTATTGATGAATTCAAAGAGTTTGTTTTGAAGATGATTGTAAAATTATCATGTCTATAAGAAGGTCAGTGGGAGTATGTAGAGACATAATGCTCACAGAGAACAACAATTCTAACTTTCAACTGTTGAAAACATAATTGTCTAAGAACAACTATTGTTGGATATGAAAAAGTAACAACTTAGTTATGGTAATTAGATCCATAGAGATAGATTAGACGTTGTTAATTTATTCTAAGTCGAAGTGTATAGATAATGTACTAAATATGTTTAGTATTTAAGATATATCTTATACTTATGAAGTATTAAAGATATCCATTATTCTGTGTATGAGTTGATATTTGAGTCCAAGGTGATAAGGATATAACTTTAGAAGTAAATCCTAATTAAGGTTTATTTTATTTAGAACAATATCATTTTAAGATTGGAAAAGTTCTAACGTAGAAATTGGTTGCTAATTAAGTCGTATACATTTTTCATTTAGTGGAAATGATTAATCGGATCAATAAGTTCTTAGTGAACTTGATATAGTTCCTTGCAATGTTTAAGACAGTAATGTACTGTAGAACAATAGAGCCATTGGGCATGCATAAGGAGTTAATGTCTCATCAAAGATCCAATGATGTATTTAGGCAAATTTTCTTAATTATGATGATATTAAGATGGGATTTGTAAGATTTAAGTATGTGCTCACTATAAAAAATCTTGTAGAATATCATATTAAGCCATTGTTCCAGCAGTAGAATAATCGTCATATGGTGACATGATATGAGATAATTAAACGATTGGCTTAATACAAGTGGGAGATCGTTAGTTTATGCCCTACAGCTAATCGCTTTGGTTGTAGTTTAGTGACAAATTATTTAAAGGCATTATTTATCTTATACATGTTTAGATATATATGATAAAGTCGATGGGATAATTTTAAATTGCAAATGAAATTATAATGAGATTATAATTATAAGATTCATATTAAATTTATGTATTATCCCTAAATTGTTCCTAGTCATTGTTCTATTAAGACTGGACCTAATAGAACATAAAAAGACTAGCACATGTTATGTTTTTCCTTATGAAAGAAGTAGTCAATCTCATAGACTAAAGTATAGAGATAACTTAAATAAACATGTAGGTGCTTATTAGAGAATAAGTTCATGAACAGACCTAACATGAGAAATCCATTTGGAACATTACTTGTATGTCTATGGAATTCTCATTGTGATGAGTGTATAAGTGATCCTTTGACTTGAGGTCACCAAAGTTATCTTATACAGGGATTGCTATATTTTGATACTATTTATGACCTATTTAATCTGGGTTGGTCAAACAGTAGTCATTGGATGTAGTATGAATTATATAGAGATAGTTATGTGATCAAGATAGGATTCATCATCTTAAAATAATTAGGGAGAATGTTTCATTATTTTCGATTAGTATTGATCCAGGAAATCTTTGGCTAAGATATAATGACGTTTTGTAAATAGTTTACAAATGTTATTAACTAAATCGTAGCTGATGGTGGAGAACTAATATGATTAGACTCAAAATATAGTAGACATTAATTTCATGCTTTATATCTAATTGGAATATTGTACGATGAAATGATTGAATTATATGAAAAAATCATGCACAGAAAGGTTAGTCAAAACTACTTCAACATTCCTAAATATTTGAGTGGTCGTGATACATTGCTAGACGCTAATCTTAATCTATTATTATAAATTGTTTAATTGAAGAATTAAAGATAAATTAAAAGGAGTTTTAATTTATCTAATTCTAATTATAAAATAGAATTATAATTTATAATCATTGTCAACATATTTGAAAACCTAATGAGTCTCACATATAAAATGGGTTGAAGAGAGCAAGTTAATTTAATTAAGTTGGACTTGATTGTAAAGTTTGAGAAACGTTATGATTAAATATGAGATATTGAATCTTAAATAGGCATAATTAGAATTATTTGTAATTCTAATTAAGTTTAATTGAAATTAGAATTTAATTTAAATTAAATTACTAAAACATCCAAATATTATTATAAATAGGCTTAAGCTCTCTAGAGATAGCACTTCTTGCTTAATCCTCTCTATAAGAATTACAGAGTTCTCTCAACTCATTTTGTGAATATCGTTAAAGGCTGGACATTTATACGGCTATGATAGTTGAGACAGATCAGTTTCGGAAGCAATTCGAGGGATACGACAAGATTATGATCAAGCTTGAGAATAAGGTACGAATTTAGATTCACACATTATTATGATTATATGTTAATCACTTTATAGAATTAAGGTGATTTTGGTTTCGAGAAATCAAAATGCAAAAAAGTTTTGTAATTATTTCGCTGTGGTTATGATCAGATCCCGACCAGGTTTTCCAACAAATAATTCCAAGAATCACTCCTCATGGGTTATTAACTCAGGAGCAAAGAGCAAAGTTAACCTCCTAACATTTTCATCTTGGCCATCTCTCATGCAAAATACTTCATCAGATAATTACTACTCATCATCTTCCCTTAACTAAATCAAGTATCTAAATTTAATGAAATTCTTGTTCATATAATAAAGGTCGTAACCTTTCATTTGGCATGTCTTTCTTAAAATGTTCAAATCCATCATAAGTTTTATTTATGGATGTTTAAGGTTTAATCGTTCTTTCCTTATTCAATCATTTGTATTATTATATCATTAAACATACATGACTTTACCCTCTCAAAAATAAATTTGGTGTTGGTACAATGTTTCCAAAAATTAAACCATTAGTAGGGCACTACTTTAACATTCTTATCAAAATTGTGTATACTTATGAGAATGGAGAAGTGATAAGTCTAAGTAATTTTACAGTGCAAATTAAGATTTAATAGCATAAATCTCCACATCATACACCTAAACAAACAGAAATCACTAAATGAAAACATTATCAGATGCTAAATCTTGTTTTTATCTTATTTCACCAAGCATTTAATGTCATCTACATACTAGTCTTTGGCACTTCAAACTGTCACTTATCTTATCAATCTTATGTCGTCATCATTCAACCATAAGCTAGTCATTCTTCCTTTGTTTAGTCAATACATCACTAAATTATAATACTCTAAAGAAATTTAATTATTTTTGTTGCCTATGACTTCTCTTTTATATATCATACAAACTTGTACTAAAGTCTCAACTGTATGTCATTACAGACTATTCACATACTCATCATGCCTATATCATCTTTTTAACAATGGTTATCACATATTTATACTTTTAATAGTGGTTATCAAGAAACACTAGTGATGGCAATCCTAACATTAAAGAGCATGCTTGGTTCTTCATTCAGATTTTAAGGAAAAGACATCTGGTATACCCCTTCATCAATATCCATGTGGGAAACGGAAATGATATTTGGTTCTGGTTTGATAATTAGACCGCCTTTAGCCCTCTTCACCTCAGAAATGATATTTCTACCCTGTCCAAAAGAATTCCATCACATGCTGAAGTTCATATCATCATTGAAAACAACTCTTAGCAATTTCAAGGTGGAGGGTTTGAAAGGCTCTAGACCTATCTACCAAACTATCAACTTGATTCTTCTAGCACAGACAAGTATATTTAGAATTCAAGTTCCAATAGGGTTTTCTCAAATTCCTCCTGCATTAAAGCTATTAAACCTCCTACCCCAAATATATCATGGTTCAAGGTAGTATGGAAAGCATCGTTGAAGCCCAAAGCCTCACTCACAACTTGTCTAGTAGCTAAAGGTAGACTAAAGACAAAAGAAAGGATTCATGGCTTTATTAACCTCTTTGTGAATTCTGTATTATTGAAGAAGAAAGTATAGCCCATTTATACTTTAAATGTGAATTCATAGCCTTCATTTGGGCTAACATTCAGCACACCCTAAACCAATATTGCTTTGAATCCAATTGGAACAAGATTCTTGAATGGGCCGAAGCAAAATATATTTATGTGGAAAATGATATAAGCTACTTAAGTCTTAATTTCAATTATGCAGTTCATATTATCTGGAGGGAAAGAAATAAAAAAATTCATTAGCAGAAGAGAATTGACAAGTACAATCTTATTCATAACTTGCACTGTTCGATTAAGAAAACTTTGGTAACTCATAAGTACTTATCAACTAAGCTCTCATATTAGAAAAGGGTGGAACCTCTAGTTCTAGTCTTTTCTAAAATCAACTATGTTGTTATATCTTATTTTATTTGACTGTCACTATAGTATCCCTTTTTGATGCCTTTTATGGCTATTATTGAATTCTTTTTAATTTTCAAAAAAAATTGAAACTTTCATAATGAACCACTTAGATGCATTCTACCATTTATCGTCAAATTCTTAGCTCCTTGTAATGTCTTTCTCTCACTCATCCAGGCATAACATCTGTACTTAACAAATTGTCACAACTCACACACTCACCCTAGTGACACATTGGTCTGCAGTAAAGTATATTTTGCATACCTTATAGTATGATGGACTATAGGTTAATTACTAATCTGCAAGGACTTTCCCTTGAGTTTCCATGCATTTATCAACATTAATTGGGTCGAGAACAGGATTGATTGCACCTTTACCATGACTTATGTTGTTTTTCTTAGTAATATTCTTATTTTTTAAAGCTCTAAGAAACAAAAGTTAATTTAGAACTCTTCCACTGAAATCATGCCTCTAAAAGTTAAGTATCATGCTGCCTACTTCACCAGTCATCTATTATGCAAATATTGGAGCTACTGTCTATTCTAATGATGTTTTTCACTCTCATGTGAAACACATTGCTATAAGCCTTCACTTCATTCATGATCAAGTTGCCAATGGCCATTTGCAAGTCTCCCATGTCTTCACATCATATTACTTCATGGATTCTTTATAAAGCCTTTTTCTCACATTCAGTTTGAAGTGCATAGGTTCAAGATTGATGTCCTTAGTAGACAGTCAATCATACAGGAACATGTTAAGTCATAATAATCAACCGAACCCTGATTCACTCCTAGACTCATGCAATGATTTCTTTTTATAACCCTGATTCATTTTTAGCATTAATATTATTAGTCAAAATTATGTACATATTAATAGACCAATAATACAAAAATAAACAAAACAAATTACAAAAATGTACAAAAACAAAGTAAAGAGCCCTTGCGTAATTCACGGATTGAATTGAAGTTTGTAAACCCAAGAGTCAGATTCTGAAAATGGGCCTGTAAGTTAAGTGATCAAATTGGAAATATTACAAAGAAATTCATAAGAAAGGTATATGAGGCCCAATCCATAAAGACCAAGGCGACCCCAACTTACGACAGACATTAATTTTTAATGTCATGATGTTAATTATTATTACGATTACGACAAAAGTAGCCAAAAACTGATGACAACGGCCTGCACACCTCAAAACTGAAGTCACAGTCCAGCAAACGCTTCCTTTCGATACCAAAACAAGTTGCCTTTCCGCAATTTTGTTGCATCTCCTCACAATAATAACTCACTTTCACAACAACAAACATTGGCTTCTTCGAATGGGTCTCTGGGATTCCCTTCTCAATTGGCTCCGGAGGTAATTCCCCTGTTTTCTTTGCTTCTGTTTCTGCCTGGGTTTCTTGTTTGGATGATTACGACCTTAACCAACCCATCTCTTGGTCTATAAGGTAACAATTACAAGAGCTTGGTATCGATTCACTGATGGAATGTGTTAATTTTTTGCTGCTTATTTTGAGATGTGCAACTTCTCCTTGTGAGAAAAAAAAAAATTTCTTTCTTTCATTTGATTTTGGTGATACAGCATATTGGCTTTGGCTGTGTAAAAACTGTATATCTTCTGTTCATTTTGTTTCGATTACCAATCTTTTGCAGACCCATGCGTCTTAACAGAGAAAACTTTGGTTTTTCAGTTTCTTTTTAAGCTTCTTCCTTTTCGTTACTTAATAAAATTATGGAGAAATCGGTTCTTGCACTTTTGAGTTTTATGTTCTAAGAAAGCTCGTCATGTGGGTTGTGTACAACCTTTTTCTTGTTTACCTTACAAGTTTTCCTTTCTTTTTCTGTTTTTACTTTTGGTATAAAACTTACATCTGATTGCAAGTTAAACATATATGCCTACGTGCTCGTGGTGAATAATTCACAAAACACCAGTTCTGGAATCCAAAAGGAATGTAAAAAGGTCCATAATAATGTTTGAAACCCAGCCGTTGAACACATTTTTCTTTTGGCAGACCGTTATTGAAATTCAAAGTCGGTATTCTTGTCGTTTGGAGTTCTGAACTTTATTGCTTTAAACTTTCGTATCAAAACAAGAGTGGACTTAGCAACAGGGGGAGATAGCTTGTCAAGGGGAAGAGTGATCGTTAGTAATGGAGGCGTTCTCAGTACTGGTCATACTTTCATCAGGAATTGCCTTTTCGAGAATGGAATTATACGGAATTATTGCTTCGCATACTTAGTGAAATTGTCATAAGTCTGCGTCCGCTTTTACTGCATTTGTTGGACTGTGGTTAGCCAAACTTTACTTGTATTGGAAGAAAAATAGGGAAGTGGATGATTTGTCTTTGTATAATTTTTTCTTTCCTTTTTGCAACAATTTGTTACTCTGAAATTGAGATTTAAGTAGGAGATCAGCTGGAATGAAGTTAATTGGACAGAAATTGTGGATTAGAAAGATTATAGCTTCTCTTATTACGATTCAAATTTCTCCTTAGTATTGGCGTAATTTAAAATGCTTGCACTACTTGTCATGTGTGATTTTTATGTGAGACATTAAGGTTTTACTTTACCCACACAGGTTGTTCGATGTAGATTACCAGGCCTTCACAAATTAGTTCTTTGTGACTCGAGCATTGTTAATTTTCTGCATGCCTTTGATGAAAAATCATGCACAAAATGAAAATGATAATTTCCTTTCATGTGCTGTTTGCTTTCTTAAAATTAGCCATCTACTGCTGAGTCCTAAGTTTGCAAAACTTTCTGAATGGATATAGATACATCCACTATCTACTTCTTAGACTCTGTGTAGTTAATACAACTTCTATGTTTCTTCCATTTAGACATAAACTTCTCTTAGTTGAATCATATGGCACCTATGAAACAAGAGATTACATGTTGGAGATGTCCTGCAATTGGTTAGCCTTTGGTCGTGTAAAGTATTAGCTTCCAGGCCTTCATTTATGTTTTTCTACTAATGATGTGTTCTGAATAATATAAGTGCTTTTTAGTTTTTTATCCTAGAGGCTGGTCATAATGTCTGTACAATTGCCGACCAGGGTAATGAGTCCACTGGTTTTGTGTCTAGTAACCTTTTGCTAATTGCATTTTGTGCATATATCAGCTTATTCTTTAAGCAAGAAATGGAGCTATCCCTTGTAGGGCTTCAGAATGCAGGAAAGACATCTCTTGTCAATGCTATTGCCGTGAGTGCAAATCTTGCCCAAAATTTCTGACAATTTTACACCATTTGATCCTGACTCTTTTCCTTTTGTGCCAACCAGACTGGAGGATACAGTGAAGACATGATTCCTACTGTAGGTATCATTTCCTTGTTCTAATTTTGAGGAGTTGATGATATTTGAATGATATCTTATGAGGAACAGTTCACAACATGATGCAGGTTGGATTTAATATGCGGAAAGTTACAAAAGGCAACGTGACAATAAAACTTTGGGATCTTGGAGGGCAAAGAAGGTTTCGTACAATGTGGGAACGTTACTGTCGTGGAGTCTCTGCAATTGTGTAACTTCTCTAATATCCTAACCTTCTCTATTATCGCATGTCACTTATTTGTGTCCATATATTCATTCATTACGACTTTTCAAGTACAAACGTTTCAACTATGCATGATTTACATCCTTGGATGTTAAATGAAAAATAATGTTCGGAGTTATCTTCTTACTGAAAAGTCAAAACAAAAATAAGGAACTTTATTGTCCCTTTAATAACTGAAGATAGGGCAATGAACTCGGTTTAGAATCAAATGTAACTATTTGAAAATGACAGAAATATTCCAACTTATTCTCTGTTGAATCAAGTTTGGGGTGATCCTTTCTGATGTTGTATTCTTCTTGGAATCTGTCAAAGAGCTGACATATTTTGGTTGGCTCTATGATCATCACAAAACCAGATATGTAGTTGATGCTGCTGACAGAGACAGTATACCTATTTCTCGAAGTGAGTTACATGACCTCCTAACAAAGCCATCTTTAAATGGAATCCCTCTACTTATTCTTGGGAACAAGATTGACAAATCTGAAGCTCTGTCCAAGCAAGCTTTAGTAGATCAGCTGTGAGTTTTGATAAACTTCGGAGAATTTTACTTTACAAGCCATTTCGTAGTATGCGGATTGTATCAAATCAGTTATATAATAGAGAAGTTACCATTTTCTTGTTTTATGGTTGCAGGAGTCTTGAATCAATCACAGATAGAGAGGTCTGCTGCTACATGATTTCCTGTAAGGACTCCATAAATATTGATGTGGTGATTGATTGGCTAATCAAGCACTCAAAAACAGCAAAGTGATTGAAGGGTTCATCCGATTTGGTGCTCTCTCTATGATGGATCGACGGAAAAAAAATCTTAAACCCACATTTTGTACTATAGTTTCTCTTGTGAGTTTGTTCAGCCATGTTTGATTCAACCTCCGTTCCAAGTACTTCGTACAGTACAGGAACAATAAAGGTAACCATGGCTTGATTTCTGTTGCAAGTATTTGAGTACTACGTGACAAATTGAGGTAAGCTATGTCGGCAATCGTTTAACATTGAAATGTTAAGCCATCACTTCAGATAAGAACACAGGATTTGAGGCAAAAGTGTAATGAAGAATTAAAGTTGAGCCCGTATGGTTTAGGCCTTCTCCTGATATCCTCATCTAGCGAATTTACGTGCTTAATCTCTGGTGTGCTTCCTTATATAAGAAATGGAGCATGAGATTCATTTAAGAAAGTATAGTTGCAAGAAAGGATGTTATCACTAGTCCAATATTACATAGAAAATCTGTTGAGAGATATTCTTGTTGAATATTTGATTCCAATTAAGTTAGCTATATCACATCATGATCATATCATGTACACCTTTAAGTAGCTAAATCAAGTCAGGACCTTATCATGTGTCGTTGTAATTTCCTAGAATAGAAATATGTAATGTTTATATATTATGCAACAATGTAAAGTGAAAGGTGTATAATACCTATTCCTGTGTTCAAGTTCTATTTTCTATATGATATCAGAGCACGCTCAACAAGAATAAAACCTAGCCGCCATCCCTCTAAGACAGTTATGTCCGACATTACAGAATCCTCCAGTCACCATACTCGGCCTATTATTACTCATAATCTTACCTCTGAATTCCACTCCATCTAGGTCACTTATATACGGCTTAATGGAGAAAATTTTTTTCGATGGTCTCAATCCATACGAATGTACATTCGTGAAAGAGGCAAGATTGGCTACCTGAAGATAAGACGAAACGTGTTGTAGATGATCCTGCACATGCAATATGGAATGTAGAAAACTCTATAGTGATGACATGGCTAGTGAACTTAATGGAGGAAGACATCAGCTCCAATTATACGTGCTACTATACGGCCAAGGAGTTAGAGGACAACGTCCATCAGATGTACTCTGATTTAGGAAATCAGTCACAAATATATGAGCTGACTCTGAAATTGGGTCAAATCAGTCAAAGTGAGGATAATGTTACCACGTACTTCAATTCTCTAAAGCGTGTATGGGAGGATCTAGATATGTTTAATGTTTATGAGTGAAAGTATCCTACTGATTTTAATCATTACTGGAAAATTGTTAAGGATAACAGGATCTTTAAATTCCTAATCGGTTTAAATGTTGAGTACGACGAGGTGAGAGACACGATCATTGGGAGACAACCACTCCCTCCTGTTGGAGAAGTCTTTGCTGAGGTGAGACATGAAGAAAATAGACATCAAGTCAAGCTTGAAAAATGACTTCCCAATACTAGTATTGAAATTTAAGCCTTGGCAGCAGGCAATGTTGGCAGCCATGGCAAGAAACTTGAAGAGAAAGCATGGGTCTGGTGTGACTATTGTAACAAGGTAAAACACACCTGAGAAACCTGGTGGAAACTCCATAAGAAGCCTACCAATTGGAAGGGGTCTCATAGGGGTAAATTCAATAAAACCCTTATTGCTAATGAGGTGTCCATTCAGCCAAGAGCATATTAATCAAATCATAAAGTTGTTGAAACCTAAATCTAAGTCCACAAGTGCCCCAATGCCTCTGCTGCACAAACAGGTAGTAATCTCAATTCTTCTCAAGCTTTATCGTGTTCTTTCTTATACTATGCCACTCCTTGGATCATTGATTCAGGAGTTTCTGATCATATGATTAGTCATTCTCATTTATTTCATCTTACAATCCCTGTTCTAGTCATGGAAAAATCCGTATAGCAAATGGGTCTTTTTCTCCTATACCTGGAAAAGGTTTGATTCACTTGTCGCCTAATACTTGCCTTAAATCAGTCCTTTATGTGCCTAAACTTAGGTGCAATCTTCTATCCGTTAGTAAACTTACTCAGGAATCTAATTGCACTGTCACTTTCCTTGATTCTCATTGCGTGTTTCAGAACTAAACTATGAGGAGGATGATTAGTAATGCTAAACTTATAGATGTCTCTACTACTTTATTGAGGAAGACTCCAAGCATAAAGAAACTCAATGCCTTAGTAGTATTCGTTCTACATCTGTTAAGGAACTAATTTTGCTTTGGCATAATAGATTAGGTCATCCTAACTTCTTGTATCTTAATAAAATGATGCCTCGTTTGTTTAAAGGTGTCATTGCTCAAAACTTCAGTGTGAACATTGCATTTTATCAAAAAACCATAAAAACTTTTATACTCTAAAACATATTAGCCTTCCAAACCTTTTTATTTGATTTACAGTGATGATTGGGGGCCTTCGCGTGTTAAAATAATCTCTGGTAAAAGATGGTTTCTGACCTTTATAGATGATCACATTAGAATTTATTGGGTGTATCTATTATGAAAAAATCTGAAGTTCCCCAAATATTTCAAACTTTTTATACCATGATTGAAACAGAGTTTCACTCTAAAATAGCACATTTTGTTCTAATAATGGTACTTAATATTTCAAAACAAATCTTAGAACTTTTTTTTAAAGATAAAGGCATTGTTCATCAAACAACTTCTATTGACACACTTTAACAAAATGGAATTGTTGATAGAAAAAATAAACATTTACTTGAAATTTCCCTTGCCTTGATGTTTTGAATGAATGCTACTAAATAATTGTGGGGTGAGGCAGTGTTAACTGCTTCTTACTTAATCAACAGAATGTCAAGTCGTGTTTTAAACTATGTTTCTCCTCTTGATGTGTTTCACAAATCATTTATAGACAATCGATTGTTTTCTGCTTTACCTCTGAAAGTTTTTGGATGTACTGTTTTTGTGAATATATCTAAGGTCCAATCAAAACTTGATCCTAAGGTTGAAAAATGTATCTTTGTTGGGCACGCTCCTTCCTAAAAAGGATACAAGTGTTATAATCCACAGACTAGGAAAATTGTAGTCTCAATGGATTTTACGTTCTTCGAAAATCAAAAATTCTTTCTTCAAGGGGAGAGTTAGAGTGAAGAATGGAATTTTAGGGATGTCACACCTTTACTTATTGTAATTATGGATCATGATCTACCAAGCAATACTGATTCTAAGACAGGGGGAGAAATGCTACAGTTAGTTCCTAAAGAACAGACCAAAGAGTTTCACATTTATACTAAGAGAAAGAATCAACGAGGTTGTACAGAACCATCAACTCCAACAATACAAATACAAGGCCACTCAAACTCCTCGAAGTAGGAACCTAAAAACACATCCAGCACAAGTAACCCATTTGCTACCCTTCCTTTTGTTGTCTCTGAACTTGATTAATCCATTCTTCTTACTGACCTACTGTTACTGATGTTCATAATGATTTATCTACTGATTTCGGTCTTCCAATAGCTCTTAGGAAAGTAAAAGGATCTTACACTAATCATCTCTTGTCAAATCACCTTTCCTACGACAAATTCTCACAAAACCATAATTCATATGTTTCTAAAATTACTAACCTATTTTTACCAAGAAACATTCAAGAGGCACTTGCTGATCAGATTGGAAATCAGTTGTTATAAAGGAGATAGGGGCCCTTGAAAATAATGGAACGTGGGAGTTTATTGAAGTACCTAAGGGGACAAAGTTAATAAGATGTAAGTGGTTGTTCACAGTAAAATTTTTGGCCGATGGAAGTGCGGACAGACTGAAGGTGAGGCTGGTTACTAAGGGCTTCACTCAAACATATGGCATTGACTATCAAGAAATGTTTGCTCCAGTGGCCAAGGTAAAAACTATATGAATTCTCTTATCTTTGGCTGTGAATTTTGACTGGGCATTGCATCAACTTGATGTCAAGAATGCATTCTTAAATGAAGACCTTGATGAGAACGTGTTCGTGAGCCTACCTCCAGGATTTGAAGAGACTTATGGGAAGAATAAGGTGTGCAAGCTAAGAAAAGCTTTATATGGCCTAAAGCAGTCACTAAGGTCATGGTTTGACAGATTTGGGAAGATTATGAAAAGCTATGGTTACTATCAAAGTCAAGCACATCACACCATGTTCTACAGGAGATCTAAGGAAGGTAAACTCTCTATTCTTATTGTATATATGGCTGATATAATTCTGACTGGAGATGATGTTGAAGAACTTAAGAGGTTGAAGATGAAGCTGGCTCAAGAATTTGAAATTAAAGATCTAGGATCTCTAAAGTTCTTCCTAGGTATGGAATTTGCTAGATCAAAGGAAGGTGTCTTTGTCGATCAAAGGAAGTATGTTCTAGATCTTCTCGATGAGATTGGACTACTCGATTGTAGGCCAACAGAAACTCTAGTTGAATTTAATGTCAAACTCACCCTTGCCAAACCTAAATAAGTTGTTGATAAAGACCGATTTCAAAGACTTGTTGGAGGATTGATATATTTGTCTCATACCAGACCTAACATAGCATTTGTTGTGAGTTTGATAAGTCAATTTATGCATTCACCAGATCAAGAACACTTTGGTGCAGTGTATAGAATCCTAACATACCTAAAAGGTACTCCTAGACAAGGCCTGATATTTCGAAAAAGGAACAATCTCCAAGTAAAAGCATACACTGATACTGATTAGGCAAGAAACTCTGTTGATAGAAGGCATATCTCAAGTTACTGTACATTTGTTGGAGGAAATTTGGTAACCTAACGAAGTAGGAAACAAACAGTTATAGCAAGAAGTAGTGTTGAAGCTGAGTTTAGGTCTCTAGTTCATGGAATTTGTGAAGCTTTATGGGTAAAAAGGGTAATGGAGGAGCTGAAGGTTCCTAATTCTACTCCTACGAAGGTATATTGTGATAATAAAGCTGCAATTTCAATTGCACATAATCCTGTCCTACATGACAAGACAAAACATATAGAAGTTGACAAACACTTTATTAAGGAGAAAATTGAAAATGGCACCATCTGCATTCCATATGTTCCTACTGCTCAACAGTGGTTGATATTCTCACAAAAGGGTTGCTTAAGAAGCAGTTTAATGATCTAGTTGGCAAGCTAGGCATGCAAGACATTTTTAGATCAGCTTGAAGGGGAGTGTTGAGAGATATTCTTGGTGAATATTTGATTCCAATAAGTTAGCTAAATCAGATCATGATCATATCATATACAACTGTAATTAGCTAAATCAAATCAAGATCTTATCATGTATAGCAGTAATTTCTTAGAATAGAAGTCTGTAATGTCTATATATTATGTGGCAATGTAGAAAGGCTTGTAATACCTATTCCTCTGTTCAAGTTTTATTTTCTATAAAATCTAATGTTTTGATATGCACTCTAAACTATATGATGACATGATCAACGGTGTCTGTTCCTTTTTATTAATATAGAGCTATACATTGTCTTTCTTTGTTCTGCACTTTCATTCATAATTATTTCAACAATAATTCAATAGAATAATTAGAATTATGAGTTGTAAATCATAAGTGAGATATCAATCAACTTTTTTTCTTAAATTAGTACTAATGAATCTCAATCGATTGATTTTTTTTAAAGAAATGGTTCACATTCTTTAGAGAATAAGTTAAAATGGAAGCATGCAATCTCACTAAAAGAGCACTATTCTAATATGTTAGTTGATACATAATGACATATTCGATGGACCAACTTAGTTCTTAAGGTCTATCATCAATTGTAGGCTCTATAGTTTGTTAAGTCAGTTGCATGATTTATGATAACAGAGATCACTCATATCTTGAAAATAATATACTCAAACTTGAATCTGATTTAATTATTGGAGTGTTATGATTGTACTTTCTTGCAAGCTTATAGAATTAACCACGTGAAGACTGCCCAAAGCATCGGAGGCCTTATCCCAACCTATACCATTGAAGGTATCACTATTTGAAGTTAATTGCTTGAGTAAATTCAAACAATCACTGATTTAGAACTTTCTAAACATCCTTATATTTCATTTTATAAAGGCTAAGAAGATGTGTCAATCTTCACATTCAACCCTCACTTTAGGTCCAGTTAAGTTACCAAGTTACAACATTAAAAGTAAGTTGATTGTTTCCAAACTTGAGTAAAATTATAGATTTGAAATTGCATCATAATAATAATTGGACATTATCAAAAGGTTGATTGATCCTACCTTAATGGCATGACATAGTATGTACCACAAATACATAAAGAAAAGTGTGATCTCATAAATGCATAAATAAATAGATAAGCACAATTTATATCCTTTTTGGAAAACAAAGGTATGATTCATCTGTCAAAGTTTTGACTCGTCAAGCCCTAGGAGCAGATATGGAGTTGTTAGAGTTTTGAGTATAAAATATCTTAAAGAGGTCTTCGGTTCCTCTTAACTATTAAGAGTTTTGAGCTGTTTAATGCCAAAAAAACTCATGGGAATCTAAATTCTCAATCCATCTTCTGATTTCACAAATTCTTGACTCTCTTAAAAATTATCTACTTGTATGTTGCAAACAAACATGTCTAGCATGAATGTACCCTGACGACCTGTCAATCAGATTGTTTTAATCACAGAAAATTGATCAAGTATACCTGTCAATCAGATTGTTTTAATCACAGAAAATTGATCAAGTAGAGCTCTCATGGATGTTTTAAGAGAGTAATGACAAATCTTCCAATTTGCTGCCAAAGAGTCATGGCCGCCACCAACCCACATTTCTATTTCACAATTATCAGTATTGGTATGTATTATCCTATAAATGGTTGGGTAGAACTCGCTTGATTTGTCACCCATTTCAGCGTTTGTCTTGGAGATATGTGAAAAAGAATCATCTTTTCAAAAGCGGAAAAATTAAAGAAAAGAAGTACAAAATGGTAAGTAACGCCATGTCATTTCCGTCAGATGCACAGCAAGAACCCCAATTATTGAGTGGTTCTTAAGGTTCCATAATTGGTTTGAATGCATAGTATTAAGACAGGTCCATATGCAAATCATTGTCGTATTAAAATTGCAATCAATCAGCAGCTAGAGCCATGACCAGCTTTACCTGTAACTCTATATACAGTGGTTGTAGGTATGGATGTGTCCTTTTTCTCTTGCAATTTTCTCTCCATTTCTCATTACAATCTCCAGGGAAGAGGAGGAATCTTCCAAAACTTGCTTAAGCTGGTATCTTTTTTTTTTTTTGCTTTTTCTTGTACCATTGGACCACTACACCGTATCTTTTACTATCGTCTAGGATTTTATTTTCTTGGTTGAATGGTCAAGATGTTTTACCTAACAATCTAATTCTGTTGCAAGTATCGTACCTTATTAAGTTAGTGATCTTCTCTGAACCAAAGATGTGTACCAAAACTTGAAAATGAAGAGATTGCACAAGACCATTATTGTCTCTATTAATGAAACTAACAATACAGCTCAGTTCTAACAAATTGGATTTGTGAAAGAAGCAATAGGGACAAAGATGCTTATAGGTTACTTCAGACAACTCAGGTTCAACAAACCAAAGTTCTAACCAAAGCTAAAAGTACGGTTATTACAAGAACATCTTAAGACCACAATTATAATACATCTATCTATGCCCATCCAACATAAAACAGGCCATGGCAAAGCACAATATAAAGAAGAATAAAGCTCTGAAAACTCCTAAAGGGAAAGTGAAAGAAGTGACTGATGCATATTTCAATTCAAATTGAAAAATGCTCGTAAAGAAGAAAGTTCAAAGACCAACAGCGAATAAGTAACTTTTCTTTTCTTTATATATGTTTTCTTCCTTTCTCCTTTCTTTACTATGCTCAAATCTTGCCTTGGAATGGAATCAATCAAAAAGTAATAGACCCATGTCTCAATTAGTAAAGATATACAAACTAAGTTTCACTATGAAGATTAGTCCTTGGTACGAGTTAAATATTCTGTCTCGGTCAATAACAATAAGAAGCAAACGAAGATTTCCCTGTCCTATTTCATAATAGTCTAAACCTTAATTAGACAAGACCCTTACATAAATTATTCAAGCTGACATGGCACCTGCTCCTCACATCATGAGTATCACAGCATTAAAACTTAAACCATCTCCTAATCAAGTCATCCCTTGGACAGTAATAAAAGTCCAAGTAGATGCTTTGAAATCAAGTAGAAGAAAATTTACTGTTTATTAACCAAATGTCTCGATGGAAATTATGCCAAGTCTAATAAATAAAAAGAGAATCTTATCATCCATCACGATCCAAATTCTGATGAAACAAAGCACAACGCTAACTGATGACTGTAGCAATATTTCAAGATTTTCACACTTCAAACAGCCAATCATTGATATTAATAATGGCATCCCTTTCCCAATACAGCATTGAAGATAAAGTTACATAACCATATGCAGATTGCTTCAGCTAAATGTAGAAAAAGGAAAAGGAACAAAAAAGAAAAAGGGAATAAGAAGACAGGAAAAGTTTTCTCTTAATAACGAAAACGTCAAGGAATAAGGGTACAAGAGAAATAAGAAATACGTGGTTCTGAAAGAATGAACAACCAATTGAAGAAGAAACAATGACAAGTGGCTGATCTCTGTATAGCCCTTTTATGTAAATGTGGGAGCACCTGAATCAACAGAATAAGTGTGTTGAGAGGCCTGATCATCAACAACGGTATCATGCTCTTGCGAGCTTGATTGACATAGCTCCTCAATTTGGCCTTTTACCTCAGCCATTGATGGACGATTATCAGGATATTGTGCAGTGCAATCAATTGCAAGCTGCAAGAGCTTAACCATGTCCTCCTCTACATTCTGATACCGTAGAAGCTCAGGATCAAACACCTCAGAATTCCACTCTTCCTTAACCACAGACTGGACCCATCTTGGAAGGTCTACCCCTTCATCATTTAAGACAGAATGTGTAGGAGCCTTTCCTGTAAGCAATTCCAAAAGTAGAACACCAAAACTGTAAACATCAGCCTTTTGGGATACTTTACGAGCATCTGTCACCTCCGGAGCTCGATAACCATCAATGCGGTTGGGGGTAGGTGTGGGACCAGCGAGATGAGCAAGGCCAAAATCCGATACACAGGCTTCAAAGGAATTAGTAAGCAGGATATTTGATGACTTGATGTTTCCATGAGAGTATGCAGGGCCTTGAGAATGAAGGTATGCAATTCCTCTGACAGCACCAAGGGCAATGACAGACCTGGTATCCCAATTCAAGGGAGTCATACCAGCCACTCTGTTTCCTGCAGTTAAACAAACTAACATGATGAAAAGAGCTAGAAAGATTTTTGATCTTCTCTTGTGCTACGACACTTGATCTCAACATTGTAAATATTCCAGCATATTCTGGCAATCTCAGCATGTGCACTGCAACTTCACATCTTCGTTGTTCACAGAAGAAATACATGAATTCCGAAACTCTATCCGTTTTATTCAGAATTCGAGAAATTCCAACCTCCAAGTACATCATTCAGCAAATACCGACAGAAAGCCGAAGTAGTTTCTACATGCAAATCCACTAAAACGAACTTGTATTCCAAGTACGAAAGCAAATTGACACAACTATTTAGTACATAACAGTAATCTATCTATCAAGATGACCAAAAGCGAAGAACAGCAATCATAAAGAAAAATAGATGTCATTAAGTAAAGCAAGACGTACTCACCGTGCAAAAGTGCAGATAAGCTTCCCATGGGCATGTAATCATAAACAAGAAGCTTTTCGTCAGAACTATAGTAATAAGCCCTTAGGGGTACCAAATTCTCATGATTGATTTTGCCAACTGTTTCAATCCTCTCACGAAATTCCTTCTCTGTAACACTGACATCCTTCAATCTCTTGACAGCCACCACCAAACCCATGTCTAAAGTGGCCTTATAAGCTGTCCCAAAAGTCCCCTTCCCCAAAACTTCAGCAGAAGCCCTCAACAAATCCTCCAAATCAAACCCCTTAGGTGAGTTTCCAAAGAACACCAAGCTCTTGTACCCTCCTCCGCCACTCCTAGCCTCCACCCTGGCTACAGCTCCAGCGGATCCTGAACTTACATTACCTGCACTAGTAGTGTCACCAACAGGCTTCTCACGTGAGATGTCAGCTTCATAACTCTTCACTCCCTCAACATTCTTATTAGAACCTTGTTTCTCACCTCTCTTTCTTTGACATAAGAAGATCAAAATCATTAAAAGCAACAAAAATCCAGTAACACAACCAATGACTATGCCAGCAACTGCTCCACCAGACAACTTGTTATCGTCACTGTTATTACCACTGCCACTGGAAGTGCTATTGTCACAAGATACCAAGGGTTTTCCACAGAGGGAGTTACCTTCAAAGGCAATGGCTGGTTTGTCGGATAGCCTGGATGGAATAGAACCATTCAAATTGTTGAAAGAAACATTGAATTGCTCAAGCGCAGGTAAATTGAGGTCAGGAATAGAACCAGTAAGCTGGTTGTGGTCCAAATAAAGAGTCCTCAGCCGCGTCAAGTTATTAAAACCGGGAGAGATGGAACCAGAGAAATTGTTGGAAGCAAGGTTGAGCCTTACCAAGTCCCGCAAACCGAACAAGTATCCAGGAATCTCTCCAGAAAAGAAATTACCTTGCAAGTAAAGATTGCGGAGAGAGCGAAGATTGGAGATGTCAGGCGGAATGAAACCCCTGAGTGCGTTGAAACGGAGAGACAGAGTGAGGAGCTGAGTAAGATTGCCAAGAGCATCAGCAGGTAGCTGACCAGAAAGCCCCATACCAGGCAAGCGAAGCTCAACAACTCTGTTGGAGACGCAAGTGACGCCAACCCACAAGCAGGGACTCCTCGAGAGATTCCAAAGTAGGGATCTTCCACCAACTGCTCCGCGTATATTTATCAACGCAGCCCTGTCCGAAGCAAGATCTGACTCGACAACTCCGAACAGGTAACAACAACCCACAAAGAAAAACAACAGCAACAACAACGCCTCCCGTGCTGCCTTCATTTTCTTCATTTTTGGTTGCTAAGTATAGCTCTGGCTCTGCCCTTGCTTTTTTGGGTTTTCCAATGGTGGGTTTCTGTTTTCTTGGAGTTGCTGCCGTCTTAGCAGCAAAACTGAAAATGAAACTGACGAAGACGAAGACGAAGTTTTTGTGCCATTGGGATTTGGAAACACGAAGTTGAGTTGAATGGGTATTTCTTAGTTTTTTCCAAATGTTGATAAAGCGTAGGTGTGTGTGACTGTGTCCGACTGTTTTGGTGAGAGGAAGAGAGAGTGAAGGTACTTCGAATTCAATTCATTATTATATATGTTTTCATAAATAAACAAATAAAAGGCAAGAAAAGAAAACCTGGACTGAGCTGGCTCATTTGTTAATATTTTAGATACAGGTTGGCTTTTTTTTTTATACATTTCCCACCAAAAAATGTTTGGAAATAATATGAAATGTCGATATTATTGAAAAAGAAATATTTAGGAGAGCTTTTGTGATGTTAAAGTCAAAATTATTTATTTTACTTTTTAAAATATTTGAATAGTAATTAAAAAACAAATTTTAAATAAAAACCTATGACTTATTTTTGTGTCCATCTTTCTATGTTATTTGAGAAAAAAAGAAAAGCTAGGAATGATCAGCAAGATCGGTTTAGATCGAGTCAAAAGTGATGTTATATGTCAAGAGATGGTTTAACCGAGATATACATCCGAAGATTTTAATTAAAATTGTTATTTAATATTTAATTTTACCTGTCGAGCTCACATAGTGCTTGTAATAGTCCTTTATTAATAGAAATTCAATACCAACATTAATGTCTCATCACATTAGTTTTCAGGTTTAGATTAAATGTTTAAGAAAAGGTATGTTTATTCAACTTTGATAGAAATTTGATGCAAATTTAATTCTCCTAAACCTGACGCAATCAGCCCATATTCAAAGGAAGACTGACCCAAGTCCATAAAAAGAATATGAGGCTATTACGTAGCTAGCATATGTTAGCATAACAAAATTTTAGTATGTTTTGGTTGTAATAAATTCCATTAAGATTTTATTTTCATTTATGACATGAGTCAGGGGGCTTCATTAGTGTATATTCAAGATGGTCGTTATATTAAGAGAGACTCTTAGTACAAGGGAATGAGAAAAACATTTATAGTGGTAATTGATGACCAAACTATTAGAGCTATTGATAATACTATTATAGGTAAATTTGGGATTTAGGGGCATGGAAATAGGATCTATGAAATTATTGGCAACTTTCACCAATACTCTTCACCGTTAACTAGAATGACTTTCCAAAATTTAGGAGTGAGAATTTGAAATCTTTGCTCTATAGGATAGAGCAAGTTTTCTTGCTTGATAATATCAGTGAACAAGCTAAGGTTTCTTTGGCTTCTATTTATCTAGAAAGCACAGCTCTTCGGTGGCATAAGCTTTTATGAACAAAAGTGGTAATGTAATACCTTTCTGGGAGGAGTATGTAATGGCAATTATAGCTCGCTTTGGTGAGACACCTGATGACCATATGTTTGAGCTTAAAGAGCTCACACAGATTGAGAGTGTAAAGAAGTGTCATGGAGTGCGGCTAAATTTGACACTGGAATATGCCCTCAGTTATTTTATTATTAGGTTAGCAGAGGAGGTGAGATATCTAGTAAGAATGTACCATTCATAAACCACTCAACAAGTATATAGCCTAACGAAAATTCATGAGGCCAATTTGAAGGCACAAAAGTGAAATTCACCAACAAAGGCCCATTCTTCCTACCCGAAGCAACACCAACAAAAAGCCAAACATTAAAACCTTTTTCTCTAAGCCTGGAACCTAAACACAAAAGCCTTAAAACCACTAGAATATGACCAATGGAGCTAACCAAACCCTCAGAGAAGGTCATTAACCCCTGTCGAATTTGAAGAGAAGAAGATTATAGGTTGTGCTACTTATGTGAAGAAAAATATAAGATTGGCTATAAATGCAAGGGTAGGTGAACATAATTGTATCACCTGGAGTTGGTGGAGGAAGAAGAAAAAGTTAAAGAAGGACTAAAGAGTTAGAAAATGAATTGGCTCATATTTTAGTTTATACACTAGTCGGGGTAACAAACTACCAAACAACTAGGTTACTAGACATTTTGGGAGGAGAAGGCTACAAATACTACAAGATACAGGCAATACACAAAATTTTATTGATGTAGAACTCACTCATAAATTAGGGTTTAAAATCTCCAAGAAAGAACTTATGATGGTAAAGGTAGCTAATGGGGGCAAAATAGCACGTGACTCAGTGGTGGAAATTTTTCAACGAAGGATGCAGCACATTACCTTCTCATTAGATCTGTGGCTTATGCCTTTAAGGGAGTGCGAAGTGGTGGTAGGTGTATAATGGTTTACATCTTTAGGGAGCGTCCATTTTGACTTCATCAATCATGTTATTGATTTCCTGGTGTAAGGTAAAAAGGTAATATTGGGGGAGCTATTGGGGGAGGAGTTAGAACTGTTGGGCAAGAAAGTATGGATAAAACACTATCACAGAGGAGGTAGCTATCAAATATTTGGGGTATATTATCTCCCTAGAAAGAATTGCCACGTACCCTAAAAAATTTTAATCCATTCTAGATTGGCTAGTACCAACAACATTGAAGCAACTAAGAGGTTTTTTTGGGGTTAACCGACCATTATAGAATGTTTATATAAGATTATAGGAAGTTTGTCAAACCTTTTACTTAAATTCTAAGAAAGGATGCATTTGGCTGGAATTCAGAGGTAGAGATGGCTTTTAAGCACCTCAATCAAGTCATGCCTAACCCATCTGTGATAGTATTACTTGATTTTAAGGATACTTTTTACCATCGAGGATGATGCTTTTGGGCATTATAGGGGCAACTCTTGCGTAAAGGGGGCATTCCATTGCCTTTATTAATAAAGCTATTTCTCCCAGACATATGGCATTATCCACTAATGAAAGAGAGTTATTGGTCGTCATATATATACAGTGCATAAGTGGGGGCAATAGTTGCTAGATAAGTACTTTGTTATCAAAACAAATCAACAAAGTTAGAAGCACCTTCTAAAAAATAGGTTGTCCGCTCCTTTTCAACAACGATGGCTCTCTAAACTGTAAACTGCTTACGTTTAATCTTATCTTTCTATTAAGTGGCCCACTGATTTCATTGATATGGTATAGCAAGAGATAAGGATGATAGTTGAAGGAGCTAAAGAGAAAATAAGGACGTTATCTCCAGTTAAATAACTACCTTGACGGTGGGTAGTTATCAAGTTATTTATATATATATATGACTCCTTAGCCTATGTGGATAATGCATGTTGTCCATCAAGACATACAATACAAAAATACAATAAGTTAAACTAGAATTTTAAGTGATTGGGACTTTTTATTAAAATTTTAAGGCTTCAAGAGATTCTTCGTTGTTGTAGTTCTTCTCAAACATTACTTGGAAAACATGGTTGTAGGTATTATTATTATTATTATATGAATCATGTTGGAATATTGCACTATCTTTGATTTAAAAAATTTAATATTAGGTTATGGGCCCATATCTCGAGCGTATGTTGTTCAATATGATGTTATATGTTAGTTTTAATGACTGCAAACGATTAAAAAAAAGGCAAAAGTCATGTTTTGTTGTGCATTTTTGTTTTGGCGTGAACATAGTGCATGTGTTTTATCCATATTGAAAGTTTTTTAATGGAGAGATAGAAAATCTTTTAGTGGACATACATGTCCCTGAATCAAGAAAAAAGACATAGTTTGTTTTGCATTTTTGTTTTGGAATGAACAAGATATGCATGTGTTTTATAAAAATATTTTGATGGACGTATGTGTTATTCATTTAGAAGAAAGGGGAAGAAAAAAAACAAACATGGATTGTTGTGCATTTTTTGTTTTGGCTGAACAAGGATATATACGTGTGTTTTATACATATTGGAAGTTTTTTATAGACGTACATATAGTTTGTTCATATAAATTATAAAGATAAGATTTTCTACACATTAATTTCACGGTGTTGTTTCAATTTTGTTCCACTTTCTTCTTTGATTTAATGTCCTCTAGAATCTGTGCGTGATTAAGAATAGTCACAACATCTTAATCCTTTGAAAAATCTGACATCAAATAAAGGGTTATTAATAGTCTTGTGACTATGTGTAGTTAAATTGCAATGGTTTGGATAAAATAATTACTCTTACCCTCAGGAAGGTTTTTATTTTATGCCTTAATTGGAACAAGACAGTAAATTTAGATATTGTTATTTCCTAGGTCCACAGATATGGAAATTATATTTTGGAATTTATATTCACTAGTCTTGTTATTAATATATAGTAAATTCTATCAATGTTGCACCTTTACCGACAGGAAGTTTGAATTTACTACATTAAAATTTGACATTGGTTGATTTCATTTTAGTATACATTACATAGCAATAATATGTGTATCTTGTTGTGCAATTATTCCTACTACTATTTCTAGTAACTCAATTCCAATTTTAACTGGTGAGAACTTTTCTGATTGAAAAGATGGAGTTCTTCTTACCTTAGGTACATGGATCTTAATTTGGCGCTTCGTGAGAAAGCTCCTTATGTTCCTACGGAGGAAAGTTTGCCAATTGAGAAAGCCTATAATGAAAAATGGGAGCGATCAAACCGTTTGAGTTTGGCGCTTATTAAGATTCATGTAAGCAAAAGCATTAGAGGCTCTATCCCTTAATGCACTAAAGTTAAGGACTTCATGAGGGCCATTGAGGAGCAAATTGTTACTTCTGACAAGGCCATGGCAAGTACCCTAATGCAGAAACTCTTAGGTATGAAATTTGGCGATTCGAAAAGTGTGCGTGAGCATATTATGCAAATGAGAGACGTTGCTGCACAATTGAAATCTCTGGAGATTGAAATATCTGAATCATTTATGGTTCATTTTATTCTTACTTCTCTTCTAATGGCGTATGGTCCTTTCAAAATTTCCTCTTGACACACATAAGGATAAATGGTTTGTTAATAAGCTTTTGACCATGTGTGTTCAAGAGGAAGAAAGGTTGAAGCATGAGAAGTTTGAAAGCTCAAACTTAACTATATATGATAAAGGAAATGCCAAAACTGGCACAAGTTTTGTTTTGTCCAAGAAAAAGGGAAAACAACCAATGAAGACATAAGGCAAACTGAACAAGTGCTTCTTTTGCAAAAAGAAAGGGCATATAAAGAAAAATTGCCTAAAGTACCAGAAATGGCCTGAAAAGAAAGGTAAACTCTTCACCTTTGTGTGTTATGAATCTTATTTTGTGCAAGTACCAAATAACACTTAGTGGATTAATTCTGGCTCTTCAATTCACATTGCTAATAACATGTAGGCCTTTTTTAATCTAAGGAAGCCGAAGGGCAATGAACAGGGTATTCAGGAAATGGGATGCGTTCAGTAGTGGAAGCTATTGGGACTTATAGACTTGTTTTGAATTTGGTTTTGTTTTGGATTTGGAAAACACTTTTTATGTTTCTTCTTTTTTTTATACATTTAATTTCGATTTCCAGATTAGTCACTTTGGGCTATGGATTTTATTTGTACGACTTTGTTTTTAGATTATTAAAGAATAAAATGAGTGTTGGTTATGGAAATCTTGTTGAAAATCTATATAAAATATATTTGGATTCTAATTTTGAGAATAGTCTCTTAACTATATATGTCGAGAATGTTGGTACTAAATGACTATTGATAAACATTCTTTTAGATTGTGGCATAAGAGATTAGGTGACATCTCTCTTGAGAGAATTAAAAGCTTGGTGAATGATGGGGTTGTACACACCTTTAATTTTACTAATTTTTGTACTTATGTGGATTGCATTAAAGGAAAGCAACATAGCAATACTCAGAAAAAGTTCTCAAATTTTAGAAATTACATACACTAACATTTGTGGACCATTTTTCACTCCTTGTCTGAATGCTCATAGATATTTTATCTCATTCATTAATGAATTTCTAGATATATGTATCTCTACTTATTAAATGAAAAGGCTGAAGCATTTGATGCTTTCAAGTCTTATAAAGCTAAAGTAGAGAAACAAACATAAAGGAAAATAAAGATTGTGCGATCAGACGTGGGCGGTGACATTATGGTTGATATATTGAACAAGGATAAATACCTATTCCATTTGTGACATTCCTAGAATAAGAAGGAATTGTGGCATAGTACGCAATGCTAAGCACACCACAACAAAATGGTGTAGTTGAAAGGAAGAATCGAACGCTAATGGATATGGTAAAGAGTATGATTAGTAATTCTAATATACCATTATCCTGTTGGAGTGAGGCTTTAAAAATGGTAGTATATATCTTAAACAGGGTCCAACTACGGTTGTTCCTAAAACTTCTTTTGAGTTATGGAAAGGTTAGAAACCAAGTTTAGCATATATAAATGTCTAGGGTTTTCCAATTGAGGCACGGGTTTACAATCCTCAAATTAAGAAATTGGATTCAAGAACCCAAAGTGGCTTCTTTAGTGGTTATGCAGCTAACTCAAAAGGATACAGGTTTTATTGTCCTTCGTACACTCCTAAGATTGTCAAAGCTAGAAATGTCAAATTCCTTGAGAGTTTGATATTAGAGGGAGTGAATTTTCTGGTGATATACAATTCGAGGAAAAGAAGGAAATTGATTCATCAATAAAAGAAAATGAGTTTATTGTTCTTCAAAATCCTTCGGACACTATAGAAGAACAACCAATTCATATAGAGGCACCCTATAAAAGACAAACTCATGAAGAACATGTTGTTCAAAACTTAGATAAATCTTTTGAACTCGGGAGATCTTTAAGGCTTAAAAGACCAGCAATTTCTAGCGATTATGTTGTATGCATGTAATAGTCTAATTTTGATATTAGACTTAAGAATGATTCTAATTCATTTTCACAAGCTATGAATGGAGAAAATTCCAATTTATAGTACAATTACATGAAGGAAGAGTTGGAATCAATGTCTAAAAATAAAGTATGGGACCTCGTTGAGTTACCAAAAAGGGCCTTATTAGTTGGTTGTAAATGAGTTTTTAAAATGAAACGAGACTCCTTTGGTAATATTGAACAATATAAGGCTAGACTTGTAGCCAAAGGTTTTACTCAAAAGGAGGGTATTGATTATCTTGAAACTTTTTTCTCTAGTTTCTAAGAACGATTCTTTTAGAATCATTATAGATTTAGTAGCACGTTTTGATTTAGAGCTACATCAAATAGATGTGAAAACGACATTTCTGAATGGGGATCTTGAAAAAGAGGTATATATGAAACAACCTGAGAGATTTAATGAAGAACATGGTTCTCAACTAGTTTGCAAGCTTAAGAAATCTATATATGGATTGAAGCATGCCTCTTGTCAATGGCATATCAAGTTCCATAACGTAATTGTCTCATATGGTTTTGTTGAGAATGTTGTGGATCAATGGATTTTTGTCAAATTGGTTGAGGGAAATTTTATTTTCTTAATCCTCTATGTATATGATATAGTACTTACATGTAGTGATTTGAGTTTGTTACATAAGACAAAATAATTTCTATCTCAAAACTTTAAAATGAAGGATATAGGTGACGCTTCTTATGTCATTGGCATAGAAATTCACAGAGATAGACCTCGAAAGACTATGGGACTATCTCAAAAGACCTACATTGAAAAAGTTTTTAAAAAGTTTCATATGCAAGAAAGTGCTCCGAAAGGATCAACTATTGTTAAAGGGGATAAATTCAATCTGCCTTAATGTCCCAAAAGCATTATGGAACAAAAGGAGATGCAAAATAAACCATGTGCTTCAGCAATTGGAAGTCTTATGTACACACTTGTTTGCATAAGACCTGATCTTGCATTTGCGCTAAGAATGCTTGGAAGATACCAAAGAAACTCAGGTCTAACATATTGGAAAGCTGTTCAACGGGTTATGAGATATCTAAAAGAAACTAAGGATTTCAAACTCATATATAGTTACTTTGATAAATTGAAAATCGTCGAATATTCAAATTCAGATTTTGCTATATGTCAAAATACAAATAAATAAACTTGAGGATATGCTTTTTTTCTTACTAGAGGTGTTGTATCTTGGAGGAGTATGAAACAGTCAATAGTTGCATCGTCAACTATAGAGGCTGAATATATTGCTTACTATGAATGTTCATCACATGTATTATAGTTGAGGAATTTATCACAAGGTTAAAGGTCGTTGATATTGTATCAAGACCATTGTTGATATATTTTGATAATACTTCTGCAATCTCATTTGCTAATAATAAGAATAATACGAGTCGAAGCAAGCACATCAACATAAAGCATATTGTAGTTAAGGATCGTATAAAGAGTTAGAAAGTGTTTATTCAGCATATAAGTACAGAGCTGATGGTTGTTAATCCTTTGACTAAAGGAATATCGGTTAAGTCATTTAAAAATCATGTAAAGCATATGGGGCTGATTAGCGGTTGATCTTCTTGGATATTGCATTAAGATCGTTGTTATTTCTCATGTTATTCATTGATTTCTTTTACACGAAGTTCTTTGCATACTTCTATACATTTAGATAATTATTTCTCTCATTTTGTGCAATTCATTTGGCCATAAATATTGATTGCAAATTTTGTTATTTGCTTTCTTGTTATAATATTAAATCACATGAACCAAGTGAGAGAATATATGTAACACCCCAACTCCCGCCGGACCCGAACCCGATATCGACAGTGATACCCGGATCCGTGCCCCGCGAAG
>JANIIA010000002.1:23913374-23931197 GCA_027478495.1 Erythroxylum alaternifolium
TTTCTTTTTGTTTCTGAAGTGGCCAAATAAGTGGCCTTATTTTTTACAGCTGGTACCACATGGGAGGGACCCAACAATTCTCCCCCTCCCGACTATGTGGAGAGAGTTGTCAAACCGACAATCAACCGACAAGTTTCAAGCTTCGATGTAGGTAGCGCTTTAGTGCACATATCAGAACAATTCTCATCAGTGTGAATCTTTTCAACCACAAACTTCTTACAATCCAAAGCCTCACGGATCCAGTGATACCGAATATCAATGTGTTTCGATCTTCCATGAAACATAGGATTCTTGCTTAAATGAATTGCACTCTGACTGTCGCAAAATAACACATACCTCTCTTGGGTGAAACCAAGTTCATTAATGAACTTCTTCATCCAAAGCAACTCTTTGCCAGCTTCGGTAGCAGCAATAAATTCGGCCTCTGTAGTGGATAATGCAATACACTTCTGCAATCTAGACTGCCATGACACAGCTCCTCCTGCAAAAGTAAACAAATAACCAGAAGTAGATTTTCTGCCATCAACATCTCTACCCATGTCAGCATCAGTATAACCAACTAAAATTGGTTTCTCACTCCCAAAGCAAAGTTTCAAACTAGAAGTGCCTCGGAGATATTTCAAAATCCACTTGACCGCTTCCCAATGCTCCTTTCCCGGATTAGACAAAAATCTGCTCACAATGCCTACTGCATGAGCTATATCGGGCCTAGTACACACCATTGCATACATTAAACTTCCAACTGCAGACGCATAAGGAACTTTCTCCATGCATTTCTTCTCTTTCTCATCGGAAGGAGATTGATCAGCACTCAATCTCAAAGATGTAGCAAGAGGTGTGCTTTTAGGTTTAGCTTTATCCATTCTAAACCGCTGAAGTATCTTCTCAATATAATTCTCTTGAGAAAGCCACAACTTCCTGCATTTCCTGTCACGAATAATCTTCATGCCAAGAATATGATTAGCCGGTCCCAAATCTTTCATTGCAAAGCAACTACTTAAATCTTTCTTCAAGCTGTCAATTCGAGAAGCATTAGAACCAACAATAAGCATATCATCAACATAAAGCAACAAAATGACAAAGTCATTATCAGAGAAACGCTGCACAAAAACACAATGATCTGAAGTTGTCTTCTTATAGCCTTGCTGAACCATAACAGACTCAAACTTCCTGTACCACTGCCTTGGTGCCTGTTTCAATCCGTACAAACTCTTTTTCAGTCTGCACACATAATCTTCTTTGCCTTTTACAACAAAGCCTTCAGGTTGCTCCATGTAAATCTCTTCCTCCAACTCACCATGAAGGAATGCTGTCTTCACATCCATCTGCTCAATTTCTAAATCATGACTAGCAGCCAATCCCAAAATAACACGGATAGAAGACATTTTGACCACTGGTGCAAAGATCTCATCAAAATCAACACCCTTCTTCTGGCCAAAACCTTTAACAACTATTCTTGCTTTGAATTTCCCACCAGGCTTAATCTTGAATAGCCAACGGTTCTTCAAAGCTTTTCTTCCCTCAGGAAGCTTCACCAACTCATAGGTATCATTGTCATGTAGGGACTGCATTTCATCTTTCATAGCCACAGTCCACTCTGCCTTCTTCTCACTCTCAATGGCCTGTTGGTAGCATTCAGGTTCATCTCCATCTGAAAGGAGTACGTATTCATGAGGTGAATACTTAGTAGAAGGTCTACGGTCTCTGCTAGACCGCCTAAGTGCATCTTCAGGTTGATCATTAGGAACATCAATTTCTCCATCTACATGCTCCCCCTCAATCTGAACTCCGTCATGCACATCAGCATCATTAGGCTCATTTTCAAAAGTATGACCCAAATCAACCAACCCTTCACTAGTTTGAGGTTGTTCCTGCTCTGCCTTGTTAATGTCTTCAATGGTTTGGTCTTCAACAAACACCACATCACGACTTCTAACAAGTTTCTTCTCACAAGTTGAAGTTGTTTCCATACATACCCTTCTTTTTTTAAGATTTTAGTCTCATCAAATGCTTGTTGCAGCTTGAAAACTAAACAAGACGAACCAGTGCTTGTAGGTAAGAAGGGGACCAAGGGGTAGGTCGCCGTCGTCCATAACAGCAAGAACTTCACTAACCAGTTTCAGTAATCTCCTGCCAATGTCACATGAAAGGATTGATCCACATTTTATAAATGAGAAGTTAGAATCAAGGATAACATCATTCATTCATGTTAACTCACAAATCAAACACCAATTTAGGGATTTTATGGAGATTTTAACTTTTAAAGATATTGTGAAGAGTGATTATACTAGCCTATGCATATATGTATCAAAAAACTCACCTATATAATTCAAATTCTTTATCCTTATATATAAATCACTTCTTTTATAAATAAAAAACTATCATCATAAAACAAAAGAAAGTCTGATATATATATATATATATATATGTAACCTGATTTCAATATATTCAAAATACAACATTTTCTTTTTTGCAATTACCATGATAGGTACATTATCTAATTTGTGACCTTTTATTAATCCTCACATCCACATTTAGGCGCTTCTCAAGAAATATATAAAAAATAACTACAGCTTGTGAACTTTTGTCAGAAATTTGAAGGTTACGCATAGAATAAAGCAGACTTCAGCAAATTTCTTCAATTTGCATATTAAGCTGCCTCTTACAATTTGCGAACTTGAAGGGAAAATGCAAACACTACAACAACAACAGCTAAGAGTGCCGAGGAAGCACACCTATAACCTATTGCAAGAAGACAACATGTTTATTCAACAAAGTGGTCAGAATTATCAGAATCCTCCTCTGATGTCAATTCTGAGCACTCTTGCTCTGTATCATCATCTACTTCATCAATCCTAGCTGCTCTACTAGCTGTTATCTTTGTCAGGGCTGCCGTCTTGCTTGCCCTCTGTGAGCGAGCTCCTGTAGTTCCTTGAATGCTTGAAACAGATTTGGTAGTTGAGATCTCTTCATCAGAAGAGGTCTCTTCTTCACATCTAACTCGTCTCCTGGAACGCGATGGCCTGGTTGACCTTGAAGGAATCACAGGAGTTTGTTGGATTGCAGCAGAACTAGCAAGGTCTACGTTTGATTCTATTTCCAAACTCCCTGTGATTGTATAAGAAGGGTCATTATAAAGGAAACAATAGAATGTAGTTGTACCATTGACATTTCATGTATAATTATTGGAGTTGCAGACCAAATGGCCCATCCAGTGCGTGAAGTTACTGTTTATGTTTCCACTTGCTTTTCTACTTTATATTCTCAAATGATGATGATGATTCTCAACTAGGCATCAGAAATTCTCGTCACTAATTATATATCATGTCAAAGATCTGTCTTACTCAAGAACTATACCCAGAATACGATTAGCATGGTCTTCCGACAGCTCCTCATCAGGTTGCATGTCTAATAATTTAAGTCGTCCAGCCATCTGCTTTAACTCCTTAGCAAGGTCTTTATCTGCTGATACAGATTCAGCCACGGCATTTAACAGCTTCCTCATCAACTTTATTGCTCCTTGTTCCGAAGATCTGAAGTGAAGCAAGACAAGTACTCTACAGAGGGATATGATATACGACCTCTCCGCAGGTGTCTTCTTTCCATTGAAGCTTGCCACCTGAAATGAGAACACAAGGACAACATATAAAGGAGTAACATGCTATCAAATGATACTCTTTCCAAATGACATCTGTCAAAACTGGGTTTCTCAACCTAAGAAGCATATACAAATACACATATAAATTTATGACATATACTAGCATTTTACGTCACAATGCATACAGTAATAAGAATGCAGCAACCTTGAAACAGAGATTACTTTAAACTTAATAATAATTTAGAGTACATGCAATCAGCAGATTAAGTAACCAAAGCATGGATAATAAATTTGAAATGGTAAATTGTTTTCCCAAGTGGAAGTAAGAGACCCGTATTCTGTAGCATAAGTATGGATTTTCATATGAGATCCGTGTGGTCTTTTGAATCTCCAGTCTCAAGATCTAGCAGTTAGACAAGGCTCCACCAAGATTCATATCAGTCGGCGTCAAAGCCACTCACCCTTTCTACTTACATTGAACAAGACAGTAGGCTATTCAGTTTCGATGTGATGTAGCAGATTACATCATCTCCAGACTGTGTCAATAGTGAATGCCAAACGCTAGTTCTATATTTCCTGGTTTCATATCCTTTGCGCTTTAGTACAGTTCATTATCCAAATATTACGAGTCTATTGTGATTGCCTAACACTAGCTTTATATTCCTGAGCTCATACCCTGTAAGCAAAAGAATAGTAACCAGATTCCCCCTTTTTTGTCAAAAAATTTTTATACCACAAAGTCTATGATGCCTTGTGGAACAAGGCAAAACATCCATACGGTCTAAGTCATGCAACTTGAGATGCTCGCCAACCCACTACAAGAAAACTCGTTGCTCCTGCAATTCCCATTTGATTCTATGTCCAATCTAGGACCAAAGCTAAAAACTAACAGCTATAGTTACGTCGATAATTTGAGAACATGATAACATAAGCCAAGTCATTAAACAAAAATTGAAGATTCGTCATTTCAGGAACCATATTATGTTAGAACAAAAGTTTCAGTAGCAAAAGCATACCTCTACAGCTATGTGTATTGCAAGTCCCTCCTCCCCACATTCAAGAGAAGGTCGGATAGAGTTGTCTGCAATTTCTGTCATGTCTGTGTCTGCATTTTCATCCTGTTTTCCATTCTTTGCAGTATATAAAGGAGCCTGCATCATCTGCACCATAAATCGAGATGCTTGGACAGCACGCTTTCGCAGATTAGACACCACAAATGCAGACCCACCAGCATTCCCATAGATACCAGGCCACATTGAACGCATGACTGGAATGAAGGCCTTAGACAGACATTTCTGCATTTAGAGAACAAAATAATATTATTGAAGTTGGATTTTAATAAAATCATCCACTAAGAAACAGTCATGTTAGAGAAACCCACCTTATGATTTGCCGAGAGGGAAGGGTAATGGTCAAAGAAAACAGATAAGCATTGTTTAAGCCTGGCGAAGAACTTCAAAGTGTCATCATTAACATGAGGGTACTAACAACCTAGGCAACAAGCAGAGAGAATTTTACCTTATCAGGTCTTTTGTTTCGTCGCTGAAATACAGATTAATGAGCTTTTCTAAGAGCAAAGGGTGAAAAGAAGTTGATATGCTTGGATAGCTCTCACTAAGGAGAAGAACCTTAGAAAAACCCTCACCAAGAATAGCTTGTACTGTCTCATTATCATCATTTGATTCAAGCTGATCTGAATGTTTAAGATCAAGACCAGCAAATAAAAGTTTGATTGAATCAATACTCAAAAGCTCATCAGTATCCAAGCAATCTAAAGATTTAACTGTCATCTTCTCATCCAAAAATTGATAAGTGCTTTCGAGCCCTAGCACCCTGTTAATTTCTTGAGGACCATGCCACATAAGTAGATCAATTAATGCCTTACACGCCATAATGCTAATCATAATGGGACCCTTGGCAAAAGATAATCTTAACTGCTTCACCAGCTCTTTGCTTGGCTGTTTCTCCAACAAACCATATAGGCCAAGACACCTGATAGTAACCCTCTGTACATCGAAGTGAACATGTTTTGCCTGCATAAAATGTCGTCCAGTTCTTAAAAACTTGAAATAAACCGTAAAATATGGCACAGTCATTACATGAGTTGGCCATAAAGTGTGATGCTTGCTCAAAGTGGAATTGAATGTTGATTTACAGCATATCTCTGTGCTTTCTCCCCAGCATAAGAAAGAAGCATACTTTTTATCCATTTGTAAGCTCAATACTGTCAGAACTATAGTTGAACCTTAGTGATCTTGAAAACCATAAGGAAAGGACAAAATAAAAGTAGGAAATGAAAACAGTAGTACGTAATTGGTCATACCCCTGGAAGCAATAGAGAATGCAGAAGTTCAACTGGATCAATAGACGTTCCTTGAAGCAAGTGGAATGATTTTGCACTTTCCAAGAGGAGACCAGTAACAGCGAGACAGTGCATCCACTGCATAAAGTCGGCTGTTCTCTCCCTGCAAGGTTGTGCAAGCCCTTCTATAACCCCTATAATGACCTCTTCAAATTCACCAGTAGCAGCATGGACTTTCCTTGCCAAGTTGGACACTGCTTGAGCCCAGTCTCTGTCACCACCAAGGTTTATGCCGTCACCAATGACAACTGCATTCCCTTCCTCATCCACTTCATAATCAAGAGGTTTGAGTAATAGATCCTGCACAAATGCACTAGCAACTTTCCTGCTTGTAAAGTCTGAAAAATCTAGCATGGTACCAAGCAATAGTAGCTGTCGAGCTGCAAAGCGATGATTGGCTCCTGAAAACAGTAATGAACGTATCAGAAATAGTATTATTAAGAGAAAAAGCGTATGCTTCAGTTTGTGACCTACCAGCACAAATATGAGATTGAACCAAAGCTACATAATCTGATACTGTTGCGGGAAGTATTCTCTCAAGTAGGTCATTGGTGTCAGAAGCTTCAGCTGCATATACTGCAGCTTCAGTGCCCATTGTAGCAGCAGCATTTGAGCCTTTGGCCTAAACAAACACATTTGATATGGGGTGAAAACAGTAATAGCAAGAATTTCATGATAAAAACTAATATCAATGATGCAACTAAAATCCAAACAATCTTTTATAGCCTAACTAAGAGCCCAATGCAGTTATATACAAGAGTATCCAAAAATGTGTGCAGAATTACCACAGAGAATGTTTTAGAAGGATAGCAATACTGATTCTAATGTCCTAGAGAACCACTGACTGGCTTTGGTAGGATCAATATACTGATTCTACTGTCCTACAGAACCACTTTCTACATTGAGGACAACTATCTCTTTCTAATGTGAAGAGGACTTGAAGAATCCTCACAAACCTTAGTTCCTATTGAAATTGACGTTTCAAATTGAAACTTCAAGCATAATCAAATTGTTCATTAGTTTGTTACACCAGTAACAAATTGTTGCTACAAAACAATTGATGAAGAAGCAAAGAGTTACAGTAGCTGTGAAGAAGCTGCAATGAGGAACAGAGGCAGTCATAGATCCCAAGCTACTTAGTCCAGCAGCAACTATTTTGAATTCAAGTTATTTTGACTACCAACTAGGTGAATTACCAAGTTGATGGCTTGATTGTCAAGTGCAATCAGAAGCAACCTGAAGAGAATGGAGCAAAACAGGTCTGCTGTTGAAATCAAGTAGAATAGTGCTGGTTTTTGAGTCTTTCGCTGGTTTGTCCAAAAATCTAGGCCCTTAGTCTGGTTCCCAGTTTATCCAGCCACAGTGCGACCTTTGTAAGTGAGTTTAATTCATGTTGAAATGATTTAGATAATACAATGGCTGGTTACAGTAATAGTTACAAGTTTGTGAAGTTGGTGTACGAATAAACATGATAGTCTTTGCTTATCTGCTGTGTCTAAATAAAGGCAGGGGATTAGGACTAAAGTAGTCTTAATTTTGCCTTCTATGGTTAGGTTTGTATATAAATTAAGTTTAATGAAAAGAAAACACAAAGACCCTCATTTTCCAGCTCCATCTTCTCCTCTGCTATTCTTCTGCTGTGGTGCTGTGCGTGCTGCAACCTCTGGAATTGCTTCTGTTTCTATATTTTAAAGGTTCTAGGCTTCTGGTATTTAAACAAAAATTCTGCCACTTCTAACCAGTTAAAGCCTATTAATGCGCAGTATTATATTTCAGAATCTATGGACTAGTTAATTTTTGTGACAGGTATAAGGTAAAAGATGTACGCGAATAATGCGAACAATAACTTATAAAGTTCTTCAGGTTTCCATGTGTGCTCTCTATATTACATGTTACAGTTCCTTTATTAAATCATAGGCATAAAAATATGCAAGAAAGATACGGGGACATATTTCATGGAGCGGCAACTGCACTTCTACAGTCTTATTAACATTCCACAATTAGAACTCAACCTTAGTAAAAACTAATTAAGAATATCAAATGCATGATTATTCTTAAGCTGAAACTACCCCAAGATTCAAAGTAGTCAAAAAAGAATTATTCTAGCACTCTTCTGTTCTAAAAGCAAACAAAATTTCTGTTGATTGCTATGATGCAGCATCTTTTGGGAGCAACCACTATTTACATTTATCCCATGGACATTCACTCTCTCCAAACTTGGATATCAGGATAATGAAAAAGAACCTAGTTAAATATAAAGAAACAATCATGAATGGGAATGAAAGATGAAAAATGCGATTACTTGGGCTTCAATCTCCAGGTGCATGCACACATTCTTCCAGTAAAGAGCAAGTTCCGGTTCCATCAGCTGAGTGTTAGAAGCAAAATCTGCAGCTTCGCCTTCCAAAGAATAGAAGAATAATTTAGGGAACAAAAAGCAATCCAATAATCTAGAAGCTCAAACTTATAAACCAAGAACATTATACGTAGATTCATCTTCAGGCAACTAACCAGAACCCCTCAAAAGGATTCATTTATTTTAAGCTTACTGCAATAGTCTGTTTGATACAAGTTGATTAGCAACGAACATCAAATTAGAAACATTAGATATTTCCACTAAACATAACTAATTGAGGTTTTTACTTAGAAAAAAATTTACAATCAAAATGAAGCTTGTGGATGCAGAATAACACGTTGAGATACAGACATTCTCATCATCCAATCACATACAAGCATATAAACCACTGCAAAGCCAAAATGGAAAAAATACAAAACACGAGAAATTGTTTTCTTTTCAAAAATTTTCCTTTTAATCACACTGATAAGCATTAGCATTTCATCCCAAAGTAATTTTCCTTGCTTGTTGCACTGGCATTAATTGGATAACGTTTTCCACAAAAATATCTATTTCCATCATTAACTTGCTGAAAGCTGGGGTATCAAATATTGAGGAAAAGATATGTGGAACGGAAGAATGGGAATGAGGAAAAAAATATATAAAAAGAAGGGTCTTCATACTTAAATTCAAACAAATAAAAGTAAGTACCAACCTCCATCCTCACTGCAGGTTAAGGGGACATATCTGCGGATACTTTGATCATCCCCTAATTCTACTGAACCATCTTTTAGCAAAGCTATCATCACAGATTCCCCTACTGATTCATATGTTTCAACATCAAGATACTTGAGCAGTTCTACGGGGTCACCGTTGCAGCACTTTGAAAGCCACTCATCTTTCATTAACTTTAGGCATTCCCGTGAAACAGTTGCGGAACGATCAGCAAGTCCTCTCTGAAGGATTATAGTCCGCAGCTTTATACTAGAAAAATATAAGGGAGACAAATATGCCCCGTAAGAAACGATGTATATGTGCCGCTTAATAAGAAACCACCGAGTCAATCTAAAGGGGGATGTTTTGCTAAACTGCATGAAAGCATGAAATGAATATTTATTATACCACAGAGGAAATATGATGGGTACAAATCCAGATGCAGATTTTCTACAGATGCTACATCTCAACAAATAAGACAATTGATTATGGTTGGGTGGATGGGGAAGAGAAAAAGGGTTCTGAAAGGGAAAAAAGAAGCGTATCAACCCACGGTTTCGCAAGCTTCTTCTCTTAACCCTTCTTTTCTATCTCAAAGAGAAGCCAATCATAAGAAGAGTAAAATTAAATAAAACCAAACGCATAGATGTGCCCAAAAAATTTACCTTAGACTTTGAAGAGGAAATTTATTAGCTATTACGCAGTATGCAGCTTTGCGTACTGATTCACTCACATCCAAGGTGCAGTCAATAATGGTATTAGACGTTGCATTTGAAGGTGGCAAAGCCAACAAGATAGTCTTTCTAACCTCCTATGAGCGCATCAAAAGTTAGGGATTTAACTTTTCGTACATGTCCAGATCACTAATATGACAAATATGTAGTGCAATTGGCCTCTGTAAGAGACAATATTTCATTCTCACCGCATTTTGCTCTAAAGGAAGCACTTCAAGAAATAAATCAAGTAGGTCACTGTTCTCCGCATCATTTACAAAGCGCGAAAGGGCTCTAACTGCAAAGCTACGAATAACAGGAACCTTGTCTCTCACTCGTATCATCATACACTCTATCACCTCATCCCAAAGCTCATCGCTAACTTCAGCATCATCCGGCAATCGCATTATGATCTAGAGAGCAAATTGAACACTAGTGAGAAACAGATACCTCCAAGACCAGAACCAACACAATAAGACGTCGTAATCAGGTACCTCGGAGATAATTTGACAAGCCCTGAAGCGGGCGGTCTTGTCGGCGGCGACGGCGGCGAGGAGGAGAAATTTCAGGAAGCGGTGGAGAAAGTGATGAGAGGTTGTGGTTGCGGAGAAGGCAGACACGAAGCGGACAAGGCGCTCAGCTGAAGCAGTGCGGCGTCTGAAGGTGAAAAGAGGTGTTAGGGTTTTCAAGAAAGAGGTCGGGAAAGAATCGGAGGAGACTAAGTAGGATAGGTCTTTGGCTTTGCGGAGGTGAGTGGCGTTGCTGGTCTTTGCATCGTCAAGAATTCTCGCTATTTTCTCATCTAATAATTTCCTCTCTTCTTCCATTTCTTCTTCTTCTGCTTCCTCTTCGTTCCAACAACAACAGGCCCTGTCGTTCTCTCTCTCCCCCCACACCCTGTCTCAGTCCCAGATGTGGTTTGGATTTTGATTTGGATCATTCGATTTTTGGGCGGGAGTTCTTCTTCTTTCACTTTTCTTGGAAATACCAAAAAGCCCTTAAAATTTCTTAATTATTTTTAAGAACTTTGTTTTGAAATTTTTTTGCTTAAAAAATTAAATAATCGGTCGGGCTTTTCATGACCCGTCGGGTCATAACCATAGCCACGGGCCAAGCCCGAGCCCACCATGGTCAATCAAGTCCTTGGTCGACCATTTTTCAAAATAACATCATTTTGAAATTTTTCTTAAAAAAACAAATGGCAGGCCGATTCGGCTCGCCCATGGCCTGTCGGCCCATAGTCTGGGCCACAAGCAGAGCCACCATGACCCGGGGCCGAGCCGGACGATCCATTGACATTCCTAATTATTTTAGTGTTGCACCTTACTTTAAAAACCATGGTTCATAATATATGGCTCTTTTTTTTCATTTTTTGGTTAATTAAAAAAATCCTAAACTTTGATTAATTTTACAATTATAGCCCGAGCTTAAAAAATTGATAATTAAATGCTCAAATTTTTAATTTTTTTAATTATAGCTCACTGTTAATGTTTTTGTTAGCTTTAATGTGTTCCAATAACCCTAATTATTTGTACACGTTAATAAAAATTATCCTACATAATGAAGATTAATGAAACGATACGGTTTAATTATAAAAAACTAAAATAACGTCGTTTCTAAAAAATGAAACATCTAAATCACTTTACACTATTTAATCTCTCAACCCTTCTTTTAATCCCTCAACTCGACATCTCAAGCGACTCTGGCACTAGCAAGCCCTTGGTTTAGTCCTTCAGAATGAACGACTTATTGGTACGCTACAATGCGAAAGAGACTTGGGGCATTCAAAGAACAAACTCAAAACGAAGGGGTTGCTAATGCGAGAGTGACTTGGGACATCGAGCAAACAAACTGAAAACGATGCAAGAGTGACTTGAGACATCAAGCTAAGGGATAAGACGAAGGGCTAAGAGATTAAAAAGCGTAAAGTGATTTAAGAATTTCATTTTTTGTAAACGATGTTGTTTTTATTTTGTGATTAAACGTCTTTTTATTAATATTCATTATTTGGGTTAAGTTTGACTGACATGTATTGACAATTAAATTTTTTGAAACACGTAGTAAGTCACGTCAACAAAGCTAAAGAAAATACTAATAACTAATTAGAATTGAAAAAATTTGAAAATTTGAAAATTTAATTATTAGATTTTAACGTTCGAGCTATAACTACAAAATCAACCAAATTTTTCTTTTTTTAATTAACTTCTTTTTATTTTTTATGTGTGATCGTTTAAAATAACATCTCTATTAATTAGAAGTAATACTGCATGCTATTAGAAATATTAACCAAAGGACATTCAACGGTGAATAATAATGCAAATTTAGTTAGTTGTTAGTAACTGACTTAATTGTTATGAAAAATTTTCAAACATTGCAATTCTTTTGTAATAAGACCGATCATGTCTGAAGAACTTATTTATAGTAAAAAAAGACACCACGAAAGCATTTAACAGAAGTACATAGAACACTGGGGACTCAAAATTCTCTACCGTTATGATCAGCGTTCAAAATGAAGCCACGTCGCGCGTTTATCCAATACAAACTTTTGTAACACCAGTGGGGACTTAAATTTCTCTACCGTCGTTATCAGCATTCAAATTGAAGCCATGTCGGGCGTTTATCCAATATAAACTTTTGTAACACCAGTGAACCCATCCATGATCCATCACCATCAGTGGCCGTTCATATTACATTCCCCCAACTCCCAAATTGTTAATTTTTCCGGAACTACCAAAGCTGCAAAAAATTTACTTGTTCATCTACACAAACTTTATTTGCAAGTTCAATTTGTTCTTGTAGTCTGCACCTCCTTCCCCACAAAGTTGCTGCTGAGAAATGAGGCGGTTGGTTAATCTGTTCAAAGCTTCCTTCATCCACCAATGTTGGCATACTTCTCTTGCTTCTGCCACACTCATCTGTTTCAACCAAAATCAGATGAGAAACGCATTCGCTTATTTCTGGACATAAGAGATTGCAACATTTTTATATATATGTGCGTACCCATATTCTTTGACGATAATTTTTCTCTGGCCAGACATCTAATTGCTTCTTAACCAGTAAAGGGAACATGTAGCCTTCATAATATGTGTCATCGGTTCTGCTCTTGAAATGCCATTTCCCTAATTGACACTGCAACAAATTCCCAATGTCAGCACTTGCACTTGCAACATCAATTTTCAGAAATGAAAAAGAGCCCGTCGATCAAATTAATATATTACCTCAAGAATGCCTTGGACTCCTGCTTCCTCCAAAGTCTCTCGTGAAGCTGCCTCTTCTATGTTTTCGTCTAGTTCCCAGCCACCCTGGTTAATCAGACTTATCAAAGTGAGAAGACGGAAGCAAAAGTTTCTGGATTAAGTGAATTAGTTTGAATGATTCATTTCTGCTTTGTTAGAAATTAATATACCTTGGGGAACAGCATCCCTTTTTTTTTCTGTGAACTAATCATAAGAACCTCCAACTCTTCCTCATTGTTCACGGAATTATCTTTCCCAACTTTATATCTGTATGGTATGCATCTGTAATAGGCAAAGACAAGCAAGCAAGATGTTAAACGCAAAAAGCGTGTAAGCTTCGTCAAAGTTGCTATTGAAGTTAGTTCTTATCAGTCAGAAAACAGTAAGAAAGAAATAATCATCAGCATAGAGTCTTCATTCAAACAAACGTCCGTAATTGTTTAACCAACAATTCCGTCTTTTAATTCTATCTCCATTAAGCGCATATGAATTAGTATCTCCTTCCCCAGAAAAACATTCCTTATCTGTCAACAAGAAGATCAAATCACCTCTTTTAACGATTTGAAACTTCACCAGATGTAGGTTAGCTTCATATGTATTACAATCGCAACGTTATAAGAGAAGAAGTGGTGATAATCAAACAGGTTTTTGACGCAAGAAACCAAATTTGCCAATATGAATAAATGCACACGAATATTGACAGGAAATGTAATGTGACAGAAAGAGAGAGATAAAGAGAAGAGACAAACCCCACAACAAGGCGGCAGCCTTTATTGTATCGCTGCAAGTGCCTACCGGTGCGAGCGACGGTAGCTACATTAACGTTGTTGTCAGGGACCAAGGCTAACATTGTTGGATCTTCCTAATTTCCTGTGCTCTGTATGTATGCTTCACTTCCGGTTGTATTAGCTTAACAAAAATCAGAAGAAGAAGAAGAGAAATATATGTTGTACAATTACAACGCTCAAATCCCAATAACAACTATATAACTTCTGGCACTACAGAAATGTGGCTCTTATTGGCTACTTGCGTTTGAAGTGGTTTTGATAGGATAATAAAGACGGAGAAAGGACAGTTCAACTACCTCACCACCATGTGTTCCCCACCACCGTGTAAAATGACGCGAACAAATTCACCCAAAGCATATACTATATCACTTTTCAATATTATATAAAAAAATTTCAAAAAAGAAGTCTAATTTATTTTATTATTTGTATTTATCAAAAATTATGAGTCTTTACATCATTTTTGAATATTTTTTACATATTATTATAAAAGATTGTATTTTATTTTTAAATAGATTTAATAAAATATTCAATCATAAATACACTGGAATTCTATTATTTGTCTATTTTAAAATTTTCACTGGTTTTATAATATATAATTACTTTCGCAATATTTTATTAGTTTTTAATTTAACAAGATGTAATATTGACATCTTAAATAAGTTATTATTTTGGAGTTATAAATTGATATAAGAATCAATAGAATTTAATGAAAGTTTTTATAATAGTACAAGAATATTAGAAAGAGATAAATGACAATTTTAAATATAAGACTTGAAATAAAGAAAATATCAAATTAAAATATGCTTTATTCTAATTTTTTATGGTAAGCCGAGTTTAATTCTTTACAATGAGTATAATCTTAATTTTTAAAAAAAATATTTAGGATAGCTTTAATTAAACCCCACTTGTCTTAACTGATGCATAGGTCTAATAATGTGGTTCTTGGTTTCCTTTCTTTCTTCGATTCTTTTCCTTGAAGAGGGAAGAGTAGGAAAGCAACATTTGTTTCTTAACTTTATAAAATAGGGAATGGATCTCAAACAAACAATCATGGATTTTTATTCCTAAGAGGACGTGGGCAATTAAATATTGAGAATAAGAGAATTATTACCAAGATGCTGATTCTTATCAGAATATTATCATCAAAATCACATGTTATGTATTTTAATCAATAATTATTTTATTTTGTTTAATTGATACTTTTATTCTTATGATAAGAATCATTTATAATTATTTTAAAATTAATAATTTTATAAATCACTGATAATTATTTACAAGAAACAAAATATTTTAATTAATTACGTATAAAATAAATTATACAATAATTAATCATGAGTACAAAAATTTCTCATTATTTTTTTAATATTTAATATTAAATAATTCTTATTCAAACTTCCCCTTCCAGAAGTGGTGAAGAAAATGTCGGCTTCTGCATCCTTCACCGGCTTGGATTAATTTTCCTCTAGAAACCCACAAGTTATTCAAAAGATTCCATACACATCTAGCAACGAAAATACACACGCTCCTATGTAGACGGAAGACCCAGACCCTTATTTCTACCCAACATTGATTCAATCACAACCAGCGTTTACATGGCTCGCAGCTAAACTCATTTTTCCCATAACTAACTAATTTCCATCGACAAAGACTCTTGTTTTGTATGAGAAGTTTCAACTTCTTTTGCCTTTTCAAAGGTCAAGTCCTTTGTAGCTTTAATACACAGCTTTCTCCTTTCTTCCACTGTTCCGCGCTTTCCTTGTCTATGTGGCTAAAATTGAAAGGGTCACCTTTGAGATTATTGTTAATGCAGTGTCTAAACGAACAAGAAGCTAACGCTATGAAATGGTAAACGTTTATTATTTATTTGAAGATCCCTGGGCTAATAAATATCAGCAATGATGTGGCAAACAGAAGTTGCAGCTTGCACATGGGAATCGAGAAACACAAAAGTCAGGCACTGACTGAAACTAGAGTTGGGCAGAAGTCCTTCTTACGTGAACCGACTTTGTGACCGACGTGGTGAAGGTCAACTAGGCTGTAATGAATTATCGCATAAAGCTGAATATTATTGTTTCTAAGTAGAAAGATTGAGCCACTAAATGGTAACATAATCACTCGAATTTTGTCAATTTGGTTTTAAAATATATTATTCTAAATACAGTAATAGACTCAACATTAATAAAACATAGTAACTTGAGATTGGAATTAAAAATTCTGAAATATTATACTTTTTAATCTCAATTTCATAATTTTTATTTGTTTTAGTCACGTCTTTGCCTTATTTAAAATTTATAATATTATTTATGTGAAAAATTAAAATTCATAATTAGTTTCTAATCTACCAGACTTTAACTTATCGTTAGAATATGCTGTTGTAATTTTTTTTAAAGTTTTCCTTTCTTAATAATCGATTTTATTTTTTCTTAATTTGACATATATTATTTCACTCACCACCATACTCAATATTTGGATATTGATTTTGGTACTATAAAACACATTAAATTCTATAAATTACTTTAATGATCATATTAATCATATTTAAAGTCAATGTATCTAATGTACAAGATTTTCCACTTTGCGAGCCTTTGGGGAGGGTTATTAATATATGCAACTTTATCATTGTATTTTTACAAAGAGGTTGTCTTCATGATTTGAGCCATTGATCTTTTGATCACAAAATAACAACTTTTACTGGTTATTCTAAAGCTTTTCCTTTCGTATTATTCATATTTTGTTTATTATAATCTAATAAGTTAAAAATTTTAACAAAATAATGAATTAAATTGATCGCGTGACAAAGCTTATAGTCAGAAGAATCTGCGATTTAATTTCAAAGGCCAACATAAAATAATGTTCACTCCTCGAACATACTTAATTTGCTTTCAGTATAAACATCCTTAAAGGAGAAAAACCAAATACGCGTAAAGTGTGAACCTTTTAATAACGTGTATTTAGATTGATCTTTTCAAAATAAGCAAAATAATAATGTCTTAATTAGCTAGTTAGGTCCGGATCATTAATTATTATTGTTTAATATAACAGGCCATAATCCACATAAAAGCATGTTTTGACTACTTAATTATAGTTATTAGTTCCTTCCGCGGTCCACTCATTTTTTTAAGATGAAAATTCTATATTGTTGAAAAAAAAAGTATTTATCAAAAGATGCTTTTATTTATACTTTTTAAAAATATAATTTATGTTTCAAAATTCTTATAACTGTCACTAAAAAAAATAAGACATTACTGACGAAAAATTATCGGAGGAACATATTCCGTCATAAATTGGCAACGGAAATTGACTTTTTGTCGGTAATATTAGCGGATTTGCCGACGGACTAAAAATTCGTCGTTAAACGTGGAGGAATAATATCCCGGCAAGTTTTTCGACGTATAATAACTACGGAATATGAAGTTCCGTTCCAAAATTACGCAGTAACAACTGGTGGGGAAAATTTTGCAACTTGAATATCGACGGTATCAGTATTCCATCGGTAAACTACTGACAGAAATTCGTTTCTGTCGGTAAGTGTCGAAATGATATTTAAATAAAACCACGACGTCGTTCGGTGATCAACTTTTACAATCCCAACCCCACTCCCTCTCCTCTGCATTTTTTCTCTCCTCTCCTACCTTATGCCGTCGGTTCTCTGGGTTTTGTGGTTCCACCCACATTGTTTGCTTTGTTTTTGGTCAATTTATCGTGCATCATTTTCAGGTAACGCGTTTATTGAGTTTATTTTGTGTCAAAAAAATGAAGGTGTCTTAGATGGTTTTATGTATATCGTCAGTGGTGGATGGGTTTTGTTATAATTGTTGGTTTACACGTTTTTTTAATTTAAGTTATTGGTTTATTTGTTGTTTAAATATGTTGTTGGTAAATAATAAAAAAATGCAGTTGTTTTGTTATTAGTTAGATAATTCAAGTTGCCTACCAGTTGTTTGATGAAATGTCTCTTAGAACAAAACTTAGTTGTATTGAGTTATTTTGTAATGAAAAGATTATACATGTAATTGTTAACATATTGTATTACATAAAATTAACTATAATTAAGTTATGTCGGTAACAATTTTGACA
>JANIIA010000002.1:23946581-23960350 GCA_027478495.1 Erythroxylum alaternifolium
TTATAGATGATTACTTAAGACATGGCTATTTGTATTTGATGCATAAAAAGAGTGAATCCTTTGATAAGTTCAAAGAAGTTAAAGCTGAAGCTGAGAAGCAACTAGGCAAGTCATTAAAACAACTTCGATCAGATCGAAGTAGTGAGTACTTATCTGGAGAGTTCCAGCAATATTTAATTGACAATGGAATTGTTTCTAATTTGTTATCTCCTCGAACATCTTAACAAAATGGTGTAGCTGAGAGGAGAAATAGGACTCTATTAGAAATGGTTAGATCAATGATATCTTATGCTAGCCTTCCAGAATTGTTCTGGGGATATGCCATACAAATAGCAACATATCTTCTTAACTTTGCTCCATCTAAATCGATTCCTAAAACACCTAGGGAGTTGTCGACTGGCCAAGTACCTTTATTGAGGCACTTAAGGACTTGAGGCTATGTAGCCTATGTAGCCTATGTTCTAAATTCTGAATTCACAAAGATGGAACTAAGGACAGAAGTATGTTTGTTTATAGGATATCCTACGGGAACTCAAGGGTACTATTTTTATAGTCCTTAGGATAGGAAGGTATTTGTGTCGAAAAATGGGACCTTTTTAGAAGAAGAGTTTATGAGAAATCAAAAAGAAAGAAATGAAGTAGTACCAAAGGAGTTAGCGATTTCATCCAAACCAGGAGTTGATATGGATATAACAGAATAAGATGTCGAAATGGATTTAAGAGTTAAACAGGAGGTGCAACCTGAACATTAAGTTGTGCCTAGACATAGTGGGAGGGAGGTATCTAGGTCTAGGAGAAGGTTTAATTGTGATCTCATACCAAGAAGAAATAGATCCCATTACGTATACTCAGGCTATTAACGATGTTGATGCAAAAAAATGGTTTAATGCGATGGAATCAAAAATAGATTCCATTTATGCTAATGAAGTCTGGGTCCTTGTAGATTTACCACTAGGTATAAAATCCATAGGGTGTAATTGGATCTAAAAAAGGAAAAGAGGATGAGATGGAAAGGTAGAGACCTTTAAAGCTAGATTGGTAGCTAAAGGCTATACTCAAAAAGAAGGTATAGACTATGAGGAGGCTTTTTCTCCAGTTGCCATGCTTAAGTCCATCATGATTCTTTTGGCCATAGCAGCCTATTTCGATTATGAAATATGGAAAATAGACGTCAAGACCGCATTTCTTAATGGGGATCTTGAGGAGACCATTTATATGGCCCAACTATAAGGTTTCATTAAGCCAGGAAATGAGCATAAGGTATGAAAGTTGCAATGGTCCATTTATGAACTTAAGTAAGCATCTAGGTCTTGGAACATTAGGTATGATAAGTCTATCAAAACCTATGGGTTCATACGAAACCTAGATGAGACTTGTGTTTATAAAAAAATACAAGAAGGTAAGGTTACTTTCCTAATCCTGTATATTGATGACATTCTGCTCATTGGGAATGATGTGGGAATGTTATCCGTGGTTAAGGGATGGCTGAAGGAACAGTTTTTTATGAAGGATTTGGGAGAGGCTAACTATGTTCCAGTGATCAAACTTGTAAGGGATCGTAAGAACAGACAGATAGCTTTGTCTCAATTAATCTACATTGAGAATATGCTCAATAAGTTCGCCATGCAAGATTCCAAGAGGGGTTTCACACCTACTATACATGGAATCAAACTTTCAAAGGAATAAGCACCTAAAACCCAAGAGGAGGTTGAACGCATACGTAACATTCCATATGCTTCAGCAGTTGGAAGTTTGATGTATGCAATACGTAGTGAGACTAGTAAGCAGATTTCAGTCTAATCTAGGAATGGAACATTAGACTACGGTTAAGTGTATATTTAAATATCTTCGTAGGATGAAGAATTTAATGCTTGTTTACTGTAGAAGTAATCTTATTTCGACAGGATATACAGATTCTGAATTCCAATCAGATGTTGATTCAAGAAAAACAACTTCCGGTTCTATATTTACTTTAGGACGTGGAGCCATAGTTTGGAGGAGTGTTAAGCAATCTTGTATTGCTGATTTGATAATGGAGGCTGAGTATATTATTGCTTATGAAGCAGCAAAGGAAGCAGTCTGGCTCCGAAAGTTCCTAAATGATTTGGAGGTAGTTTTAGAGGTAAAAAAAGCCATTATGCTTTATTGTGATAATAGTAGGGCAGTGCCTAATTATAAAGAACCTCAGAATCACAAAGCTGCCAAAAATATTAAGCAAAAGTATCATCTCATAAGGGAGATAATACAATGTGGAGAGGTGGATGTGGTAAAGATTCCCATGGAGCAAAACCTTGCTACTCCGTTTAGAAAATTGTCTCAAAAGAGTTTTAAGGGTCACCTAGGAGGGATAGGAATGAGGGATATGTCAATCTTGTGTTAGGGCAAGTGGGAGATTATTGGAGTTATATAAATATAATGCCCTGGAAAGCAAGTGTATTTACATGTACTTTAATCTTCTTCAGATATAGTTTTGTAATGGAAATATTTATTATTAATAAAATAAAAGAGTTTGGATTTGATGAGCATTATATATCTAGTCATAAGGTACCAAAATTCTTTTGTAAGTAATATACATATACATAGACGTGTATGGGAAACATGTATATTATTGGAATCTAAATTAATGGCTTCATAATTGAATAATCAAGTTGGTTGCTCGATTATGGTTTAGACTGTAGTGTTGTGATTTACCTCCGTATAACTAAAGGAGTTTACTTCAAAGGAATGATGAGTTTCAAATTAAGATAGTAGTTGACTATCGATAATGGAATTATTGAATGAATCTAGAATCAAGTATGTTTTCAAGAATAAAGTGGGCTGTTACTTTATTCTTAAAACATACAACTTAAGCATTGACTTATTATGAACCACAATCTTGATAAGTGGTGAACTCGTATGTGTTTCATTATAATTCCTGATATGAGCGGAATGGAATTTTACAGAGTATTAATCAAGTGTTTGCATGTTGGAGTTATTAATTGAAACATGTATCAGGGAACATTCAATCAAATAAAGAGTTTATATCATCACTTTTAGATGTTTTAAAGAGATTTGGCGATTAAACTTGCTCCAGTAGTTTGATGGACTAGCTACCCATCAAGTCTTAACACTAAGATGAGATCTTATGTGTTAATCACCATATAAAGTAAAATGAGAGATCTAGAAGGAAAAACCAACATAAGGGCAAAACGGTAATTTTACCCTTTATTGTGTGGATGGCTATAATATGGTTCATATTAAAGTTTGCAATTGGACATATTGAAACATGTGTTCTCATAATATTTAGTAATTCAAGAGTTTAACTAATTGTCTTTAGTAGAATGACATTTAGTTAGTAAGCTAGAATTAATTCTAATGAGATTAAATTAATTATGGGCTTATTGGAGCTTGAATTATCTAGATCTAATAAGATTCCCCATTTGGCTTCAAGGAAGGTTATCAAGCTAAGTAAGAAATATAATTGGAGATTTTAAAGCCCATGATTGAAGGTTGGGTTTGTACTAATTAATGGTTAATTAGAAACCCAAATGAACATTTAGAAATGGGCTAGGCTTTGGTTTAATTTGATTAATTGAATTAAAACAAAGTTATTAAAGATAAATGGAGATGGAATTTTGATTTTAATGGGTAAATGTGCAGCTACACATTTAAGATTAGTTTGCTACATTTAAGATGTTTTTTAATGTGCTATATCATCATTAAATGGAGTAATAACCTTATCATTAAATGGTTTGATAGTGTTCTTTTAATGTTAGCATGTAACCTATTAGCATTCATTGGATTACAGAAGAAAGAGATACATTTGATGGACCATCATCCTTCTTTCATCATCAAAAACTGAAATTGGTATGTCAAATTTAGCTAGGTTAATAGTCTTTTCATATAGCCATCTTAAAGCCAAATGAGAAGAGTCTCATTTATTGGCTTCTTTATGATTAATTAAAAAAGAAGTGATGCATTTGATACAAATTTCTTCTTTCCTTTGAGATTAACCGAAATTGAGAGGGTGTAAGAAAGAGTTCTTGCATTGTTTTGACTCTCTCTCCTATCTTACATGGTGAGCCGAAAATTGCATAAGAGTGTCTCATTTTTTGGCTACTTTCTTCTAAGAAAAATCTCCTCCAAAGTTTTCTTCCCTTTTCCCACCAAAGGATCTTATTAACCAAGTTGTCAAAAAAGAACAGGTGGTAAATCGGATTGGTTAAGGATATAATATCAAGAAGAGGATACAATAAGGTGAAGGGGATACATCACCTAGGAGAGTATACATTGCTAAGGATAGGATAGCACAGGGAGGAGTTAAAGCTGTAGCGAAGGAGTCGGTAATATTTTCCATCTTGTGATTATGCAAATGTTTTTCCTTATATCGTATTATGTGTGGCTATACATGTTGATTTGGATATATTGCTTTCGTTGAAATTTTGATTTCTAAAAATTTTTGAAATCTACAGTTTCTTCCAAATCGATGCATGTTTTATTTTCCGATCCAACACATCATTATGTGTTTGTTGGCAGTAGGTTTCTATGTATGAATTTACATGAAGAAACAAGTCACTCCACCTTTCGTTGGTTATAAGTGTGGCTCGATCCAATTGACCTGATCTTTCCAGGGCGTAGCCCAAATTCTAAGTCTAAAATTGATGTTGTTTTAAAGTGGGTTAAGTCATTCAATTCTGTCAGATTAAGTCATTCGAATTTGAATTTGATTTGAAACTCAGTCAACTTTAAATATGTGAAAATCCAAAAGGATCTAGTTTCACAAAAACTTGGTTTTGCTACAATTGTTTTGAACTATAACTGTAAATTTATCATTAATTTATAAATTTTCTAGCATAAACGAAAACAAAAAAATTAAACTTGAAATTAAACAGATCAATACCCAAGATTTGGTAACGTAATTTGGCACACCTTGCTTACATCTGCAGGGCCCTCACCTAGCGTAAACAACTTTCACTTGTGATAGAACAATAGTTTTACTCAAGGCATTATAGAGCCGACTCACCCTACCCTTGACACTATCCCTCGTCCTCATAGCCTATAAAAGCAAATCACACCCCATAACATGACCACCTCGTGCTAATCTCAACAGAGAATTTTCTCAACAATGTACAATAATAAAGATGAAAATAAAACATTCTAAGTGATTGAAATAATAAAGAACATAAACAAAGACACTTGAGAAAAGAGAAACAACTCCCCTAAAAATCTAGTGTTTTCAATGAAAGATCGGAAAGTTGTCCATCAAGAAATTTACTGTGAACTTTCGATAAAGTCACGTAGATATCCCATGCGTAGTAGCCACAAGAACTCAACACTGTTCAATACACTAACGTTTCATCACTGAAATGTCAAAACAAAAAACTGCAAACCCACGAAAACTGCTGGACTTTTTTCAGTCAAAAACCACACTAAGACAACCCAAAAAATCACACAATAGATAGAAAATGTAGTTGCCCAATAATGATGGATAGATCGTGAAATGTTTACAAAACAGAGAAAGCGCAGCTGCTATATGTTCATCAATTGAATAATTGCTTCACCACTAAAACCCAAAAAAAAATATAGCTATGCACACAATTAAAAAACTGAACGTTGTTCCTCTCAAAGAACTCATTAAGCAGCAATCTAAAAATCCCAATTAATGTATGTAGTACACAGCCACAAAGAATGCCTAAATCACCAAAAATCAGCTACCAAAGAAAGCACAAGATCATTGAAATTACAACTAGCAAATCACACGTCTCCTAGACATTTTTCACTAAAAAACTATTTCTGAACATACCAAAAAATTCACATAATCAATGGAGTAAAACACGGCTACAAATCTAGATTGGATCACCATAAAATCTGCATACCGAAAATTTCAACTACCAAGTCATCATGTTGTAGTCATTTTTCCCACACAAATCAGCCTAGAAAATTCACGCAATAGGTAGAGAAAAAAAGTTGTTCAATTTAGATAATGTGACCAAAAAATTTAGCTGCCTTTGTTAGATAAAACTACAGACATAGGTTATCAAGAAGAGTCCAAAAATTACCAAAAATTTGCATCATATCTTAATCAAGATATGGTGATTTATTCCAATTAAATCTTATCTTGACTAGGATTTTATTCCAAATAAACCTCATTTTCAAATAATCCTACATAAAGTAGTATGCTTGTCATAGTTAAATTCCATAAATAACCAAAGATGTCCAATTACAAATAATTCCTAAAATATCATAACACATATTTAAAAATCTTCCCTTTTTCGACATTATTTTTCACATACCAAAACTCCCCTTTAAGAAGATAATTGGATACATAAGATCAAGGCCACATAACATACAGGAAATCCCCTTTAATTGAACATCGAGTTCCAAATAGCATCAAGTTCACATAACATCAAGTTTGTCAAGTTTAAGAAACATCTAAAGAAACAATAATCCCAGATAAGCAATTATCCATTCATCTAAATTTCTCCCTGTTGGGATAAAAAGATGTCAAAAAGCAAGACTAATAGTCATAGAGATACCCTGAAATCTCCCCCTGAATTGAAAAGTCACCAAAAAAACACAAATATTAGATGAAAATAAACAATCTTATATCTCCCCCTTAGGATAACACAATGTAAAAACGAAGAATGCCTTCAATGTGAACGATCTCAGTGAATAAAGAGGCATAAAAATTAGTAGTAAGTGCATAAATCCTAGGATTTGGATTAGTTGCACTCCATCTTTTGTCCAAAAATTCATTCATTACAATGAAATTTTTTCCATACATCACTCAAGAAATATAATAACCCCATAACATCCAAGATATAATGTTGTTCTTGGCTATATAAAAACAAAAGCTTATCATGATGAATCACACCCTCAGGCACGCTAGATACCATCTTATCTTTGGAAGTAGAATTATTCACCACAAATTGCAGAATAGGTAACTTACCAATAACATGATCACTAATACGTCTTTCATTCCATTTATATTATCATTCAAGTTTTTCCACTTTATCTCACCAATCTTAAGCAAATTCCTAGTGAAAGCATATTATACAAATTTATACAGCCCACAATATAGAGAGAAACCAAGATAAAAATTGAAAAACCCGAATCATAGAAAATTTGAATCTTCCTATAGGCCTCCAACCAAGCATCAACATTTTCTTGACATAACTCCGTAAATCAAAATCCAAAAGCAGAACTCTCAAATTATCAAGCAGAGCCTCATTTTCACACCAAATATATTATTCAACAATTGAAGAAAAATCCAAACACACATTAATCAATTGAACTTTAAAAAACCCATAAATAAAAACTCAAAGAGCCTAGATGTCAACTCCTTTAAACCTTTTTTTAAAGAAATAATATCGATATACTTCAAAAATGTAAAGCACATAGTCCTTGTACCCTTTAAAAAAAGTTTAAACCTAGTCTTGTTCCTCGTCACATTATCTGTTTCATGAACTATCTGGTTGGTTTCTTCTTGTGAAGCAACTGACTTATCCTCTGTCAGAATAGTTTCTTCACTGGCAACAACTAACTGTAGATCTAGGCAGTTTTTGGTTCTTGCTTCTTTGCATCTTTAAGTTGGTTCGTGAGGTTGGCTTTGAAGATTTTCTTCAACCACCAAGTTGGTTTTATAACATCCATATGAAGCACATTTTTGAAGTGTGGTTGTCCATCCATGCCAAAGGTCCCTCTTTTAATAATCATGGCCTTGTTTCCATCTCCAAGAGTAATGTGGCCATCTATAAAACTTTGATAATCCATCAAGTAGCTTATTTCATCCTTTCTCACCAAGTATGCTTTGGTAACATTGGTTGCTGCTAGAAATTCATCATAAAATGTCTAGACTTTCAACTTTGAGCCCTCTGAAATATCATTTGTAACAAGTTATAACAATATAGCCTTATGTGCTTGTTTACCCTAAAAAAGTGAAAAGTAGGTATAAATTTTCGTTTCCTCTTGGATAGATCTGGTTCTCATCAATTGATTTAGAACATTCACCTTTATAGCCAGTACCTTCAAGGTCTCCTTTAATCTTATCAATTTCTAGCAACTTTTTTAACTTTTCGGTACCTCTATTTTATGTTCTTATCCCTTTTTTCGTACTGACCAACTTCAACTTTGTTTCATCAAGCTCATCTATTTTAGATAACAACTTCTTTTCTAGATCTTGAATGATGGTCTTCATGGTGAAGTTTCCCTTCTTTAGCTTATCATTCTTCTTGCATGTTTGCACCCATTTAGCATACATTAACTCATAAGTTTTGCAAATATCCTCCCTTTTGTATTCTGAATCACTATCATCACTATTATAATATAAACTGGGGCTATGAACTAATTTATCTGCATTTTTCTGAAATCTTCGACTGGTTCATCTTCGTTTTCTTAGTTAGTTTCTTCTCTAGTTGTTATTAAGCAAGTAACTGAACTTTTGCTGTTTAAAGCTACCAGAGCAACATTATTGCTCACAAATTCTTCTTCACTACCATACTCATTTTCAGATTCATTCTCACTCCAAGTGCTCATATAAGACTTCCCTATTCTCTTCTTTAAAGTGTTAGCACAATTTGCTTGCACATGTCCGAAACCTTGACACTCATGACATTGCATCTTCCTTTTTGTTACTTGTTGTTTGAAGTTATTATTGAACGAATTGCCATCATTCTATTTGAACTCAAGTTTATCTTTCTTCACCTTCTTTAGCCACTTGCTGAAATTTCTTATTAATAACTCCATATCTTGATTCTTATTGGATTCATCTCCTAAATCATTTACGACTTTACCAACCTCAACTTTCAATGCCAATCCTTCGTTCTTCTCACACTTATCCTTCAATAAATTCATCTAAAAGTTTGTAAGAATCTTAATTACCTTATCTAAAGATAATTCATTGATATCATGTGCTTTTTCAATGGTTGTAATTTTCAGTATAGATCTCGGAGGAAGTTGTTAATGGATTGTAAAACTTATCTACTTATTTTACGCTAAAAAATTGCAAGTGAACGGGTCGTGACTTATAGTTAGAAAGAGCGAATATCGATCCCACAGGGATTGATGCCCAGACACCACTTAATTTAGAGAAGACTTTGTTTAAGAAATAAAATTTTTTAATGCAATTAATCTAGAAAATTAAATTAAAATTAAAAAGACTAATGTAAAACAATGGACAATATTGTAATTACAGAAAGTTTGAATTCAAGGATCAGAATGCTAGAGATTACTTTTTCCTTATTCCGTCTCCCTCATTTTTCATTTATTAAATTGTGTCTCATCCTAGATTTTCGAATGTACTAATTATCCTCTCTCAAGCTATAACTATTTTTCCCTAATTAAACTTACGGGAATCGATTGAACGATCTCTCAACCTTCCCAATGACTCTACCGATTCAACTAGTTATTACACTGTCCTGTGGATGATCAATTGACTAATTGAGATTTCTTTGCTAATTATTCAGTTGACATAATAATTGCTAGTCTATAGGTCGCCAACTCTCGTTGTACAATCCTACATGATTTTCATCTCACTCACTCTCTCGATTTGTTGTAAGATGACAATTAAGAACATCAATTATCAAAGACATTTCATTTAATTTAATAAAACATGAGTTTTGACAAAATAATGAAAAAGCAATCCCTAATAAGAAATTAGCCTAACATAGTCTCCATAACACTATCAACATCCAAATAATCCATCTCTACAAAGAAAGGAAGAGATTAAAATGATAGAAAGTGAATAAGAAAACTCCTTCTCTTCTTTGCCAAAATCTGAAATTTTGGTGTTGCTATGCTATTTTGCCCAACCTTGACGATGATCCTTGTTTTCAATCCTTTCTGGATGCTCTAAACATGCGTTCTTTACCCAAGGATAGTCTTTCTATAGGTAGGTGTTGTATCCCTTGAACATGGAGGCTTAATTCTCTTTATATAGTCCAAACAATTAAGTTTAATGAAGTTTTGCAGATTGCCTCGGATTTCAATTCCCACATCCATGGGAATCTGCGATTCCAACGAGCGTGGGAATTACAGGCAAAAACTTTCAGTCTTGATTTTGCACGTCTATGGGAATTTGCCCAATCCCTCGAATTGGTCCCAGAAGTGATCCTCTCGTCTTCTCTTTTATGCTCTCTTATTCATCTTCCAACTTGCTTCCTCTTCTTTCCTACATAAAAATAAGCAATTCTTAGCCTCAATTAGCATCAAACAGACAAGAACAACAATGGAAATCAAACTTAGTAAAAACATACAAAATGAATCCTAAACTAGAACAATAAACAACAATTATGCAAGAAAACACATGTCAATTACCTAAAAAAATATATCCATATTAAAAAAGATCTTTTACAAAATCTTATCTCCAATTAATTTAGTACAATTCGATGTTAAAACATACATTATTCATAATATGTTTAGGAATTAATCATGTAACAAAGTGTTAAAATTTTTGAATAAAATTCAGAATTTTTAAAAATATTTCTAATACTATAGTATAAATTTTAATAATTTAAAATATAAATGTATTTTAAAAAATGAAGTCACGAAAAGTATAAATATTTTAATCATAAAACTAAACTATATTTAAAAGATAATCATATATATGCTAAATTTTAGATTTTTTACATAAATTTGATTACAAATTTTAATTCGCTAGGACTAAAATAAATATTAAAGAGTCAAAAGTGTATTAAATACGTGGAAATGTAAATTGTTATGAGATGCAATCATTCTTTGTTCCATTGTTTAAATTATAATTAAGCTAGCTGATGAATATGTTAGAAAGTATAATTTTTCTATAAATTTAGATATTTATCATGATCATTTGGATTGCTAAGCCATCAGCTTCAACTATACCCCCTAAAAGTCTATTACTAGTGCCTTGTTATAAAAAGTGTATAGATATGCAAAAGAAGGCTTTTTCTTTTCCCATTCCGTTTCTTGCTTGGTGACTAGGATGTGCATTAATATGGCAATGCCATTGCGTCTCCAATTGGCTAATGGTTCACTAATTCATCAAAGCTTCTTGCGTTAGAGATAGCATCCCTTTTGAAGGATCAGTTCTTCCTTTATGGTATTGGATGGTGACTTTGCCTATAGCATGGGTGTTCCCATGTTGGCTTTAATGCCTTCTTTGGTGGATTATCGCAACATCTGCTTGTTAAAGTGTCCCATGAAGCCTACAAATTGGAAGAAGATATGGAAGCATTTTCTATATTCTTGTAGAGTTTGGATGGAGCATCAAATCTCCTACATTGTTTGCTCCAAAGCTTCAACCGCACACATTGGTTTTTGATAAAAGATACCTGGAATTATATGCAGTGGAATATGTTCTTTTGCACAGGCTGTATGGTGGCCATTGGAATGCAATTTGTATCATCCACTCACTGTTGTAAAAGATTGAGAAATCCATTAAAGCCTGCCAACTTGGCACCAGATGCCTACAAACTATAACCTATAGGCAAGTTTGGGACAACCATGGGCCAGTCTCTCCACTTATAAACAAGGTAAGAATGAAATGATGAAACCAATTTAGGTTTGACTGTTAGTTTTGGAAGAGACATGAATATAAACCCTTTGAATCAAGCCACATAAACATCTTATGGTTTACCTTATCCTGCCATTCTGCTGTGAAGAGAGAGTGTTCGGTAAAGATGTTGATGGGATATATTATCTCCAACGTATTAAAAATTTAAGAAAGGTCGTCCTGACCATTTGAGAGCCCCTTACAAGTCTCATAACCACAACTTAATTAATCTAAATGAATCTAATTGCAAGGTGGCGCTTCATGGATTCCAACGGTTCTCGCCATATGAACTCACTCCCAACAACAACAAGAAAGCGTTGAAGTCGATGTAACATTGTAGATCCGATGGTTGTTTCAATTATTTAATATATATGAATGGCAGTGTGATGCCAGGATTAGACTCAGCTAAGCTTCATTAATATATTAAAACAATGACATCTTTAGGCAATAACTAATACCCCCATTTTTCCAGTGTAACAAAGAAGGTTTCCGGATGTGATGGCAATTTAATTCGACGTAGCATATGGTTTAGACTTTCCATATAAAACCTGTGTAAACTGTCATACGCCATTCTTTTGAAAATCAACTAAATCACAAACGAGTCAATTTCAGACTTGCCCCTTCAGGAACATACGTACATATATATTGTTTCTAACCTTTGTGGCTCTAAACAAACTTGATATTTGAGTTTTTAAGTTGAAGTTCCGTTTCGTGAATAGCTAGGCATACACAGCCAAAAAGGGACTTGAAGGGTCACTGGCTTTGTAATGTCAATTGCTTGCAGGCTGTCTAGCGAGGAGATGGGTTGTCTTCTGAACACCACAAGTTGATTGTCTAATAAGTAATAATTCAACTATGTCTATCATCAGCTAAATCAGCAACATTGACAAATTGAAGAGAAGTAATTGGGAGATGCAGATTCTCCCCAAGGACACGATCTCATTAGACTTTTGTTGTAGCCTTCAATTGCTTCTTTTCACTTAATCTCTTTACAAATACTTATTCAATTTGAAAAAAAATCTGAAATTCAAATTTATTAAAAGATTCTTAGTGAGATAATTAAAATCTCATATATACCTAGGAGATGCATGCACATAAAAGATCAATATTTTAAAAATGAAACCAAAAAAAGATTAAGTAAAATTAAAAGATTTAAAGTATGATTCAAAAAGATCATCTTTATCTATTGAAGAATTTAAAGTTTAATTAAAAAAGAGATTGTAAATGAAAATTAATTAACTAATTTTTAATTTATAAAACTTATTAATTTATAAAAACTGATCAATTAATTAATAAATTGATCAGTTTTTGACAACAAAAATTATTAAAGTAAATCGAACTGAAAAGTTGAACGGAATCGATCAAACCGGTCGAGTTTTTTAATCGTTATAAAAGATATAATATTTTTATTGAATATAATGCAATTCCCTTTTGTGCCTAATTTTTTAAAGAAAAACATGGTAACAAATTTGATTTTACAAACTTATTAATATGTTCTAGACCCTGTGTTTAAAAATATAATACCCCTATTAAGGATGACATAAAAAACTTCTTTTAATAGTATAATAAGTAGAAATAAAAATAATCATAATTTAGTCATACAAGATCTTGTTTATTTAATATATGCAGTCACAAAATCTAAAGATGATAATCCTCATCCCTCTAAAAGTTGAATACTCTTTGTCTACAAGTACTTAGGCAGATGCTAAATTCTAATTTTTATTTTCTTAAGACGATAGTGTTAGTTTTTTCTGTTTTAATTTGCTTTTCATCGATCAACTGCCCAGATTTTCTTAAATTAATAATTAGCCATAATAAAATTTTCTTTATTTGGGAATATAATAAAATAACAGAAATAAATGAGAATAAAGCTACTTTACTTTACTGTGGTTAACTTTTTAATATAACAAAATATGTAATAGTGTTCTTTTCCTGTCCTTGTAACGGTACTGCACCCCAACTCCGCTATAAAAGCACCACAAAAGCTCTTCTGTTCACGTCGTCTCTCACGAAGTTCACTGTTGTTGGTCTTTGGAGTTGGAGTTTCTCGGGCATGGCGCTACTCTCTGATCTCATCAACCTTAACCTTTCGGACACCACTGAGAAGATCATCGCCGAGTACTTATGGTATCTCTCCTTCCAACTTCTTCACTCTTCAACTCTCTCTTTGCTTTCACGTACGTGAACTTCATTTTTGGTCCATCTTGTACATATGATTTTAACTATGTGACTCTGTAACGGGGTATGTTTTGTTTTTTATTTT
>JANIIA010000002.1:23975381-24005908 GCA_027478495.1 Erythroxylum alaternifolium
AGGAGGCCTTATATAGGCCTCCTAATCTCCTCAATGTCAAGGTTAGGTAGCCTAACCTTGACAAAGTTTGGCAGCAGTCTAAAATGGCTGCTATCAAAGTTAGGCAGCAGCCAAAAAAGGTTGCTGTCTTGACTAACAAGATGAAATAAATATAGAGACATTAAACTATTCAGTCATATTATGAAAATATAATAGAAGGAAATTGAGAAAAGAGTGAGAAATAGTGTAACTATCTCAGAGAACTAATTTATTTTATGCTAGGAAGGTTCATGACATAAGTTTTGCACCTCCTTAGGTGAATAATAGAATATTATAGGTACAAAGAGAGAGACCTGCATATAATTTTTATTAACTTAAAAGAAGACCTAGGACAAAGTACTTAGGAAAGTTATATGGAGATATTTAAAAGTTAAGAGAGTTCTTATGATTTATATAAGAATTATTAGGAATATGTATGAAGTTATTAAGACTAGAGTAAGGATGGCAGAAATATGTAGATCATTTTCCTATCGATCTCGGACTACATTAAGGATTATTATTAAGTCTCTTCCTATTTGCAATGGTTATGGATGAACTCACCAAGAATATCCAACAGAGATATGATTTGATGTATGTTATTTGCTAATGACATTATTTTAGTGGATGAAACAAAAGAGTGTTAATGTAAAGCTAGAACTTGGAGGAATACACTTGAGTTGAAGGGCTTCAATTGAATAAGAATAAGATTGAATACCTAAAGTGTAACTTTTCAGGTCAAAGAGTTATGCCTGATGTGAAAATAAAGATTGGTCTAGAAGTTATAATACAAAAAGATTCTTTTAAGTAGTTTGGATCTATCGTACAAAATAATAGGGAGATAGATAATGACATAGCTCTGTATCAAATTACGGTGTCTTAAATAAGAAGGTGCATCAGAAGTTTTATGTGAGAAGAAGATATCATTCAAGTTAAAAGGTAAATTTTATCATCTAATAATTAGGTCAACCATGCTCTATGCAGTAGATTGTTGACTCATCAAACATGTGCATATTCGCAAGTTAACAATGACGGAGATGAAGATGCTCAATTGGATGTACAATTTTACAAGAAGAGATAGTTCATAATGTAGTAGTAAGAGACAAGTTGGACGTAGTTAATATTGAGGGTGAGTTAAGAGAGACAAGACTTAGATGATTTAGATATGTTAAGAAGAAACAACTTAATGACGTAGTGAGAATATTGGACTTAAAAACTCTAAGAGAAGAAGACTTAAGAAAAATTGAGGGAAAGTTATCAGTTATAACTCTACCAAAGCTTATCGAGAGCTTTGTTCTCAATCGAAAACTTTGACGAATTAAGATATAGGTAAAGAATCTTATACGGAGAAATCTTTTTTCTTTTCATAGGCTTTTTGAACTTTGTTAGTTCATTTTTCTTTGTTTTTTATATCTTGTAATTACTTTGAATACTTTTGTTAATAGTATTTGTACTTCTATTTTGCTAATTACAAGTTTGTTTTATTTATTTACTTGTTTTTTCTTTTCACACGTGTTTATTAAAAATTTTATATTTGAATCTTAGTTGAAAATTACAAAAAAATTAATTAAAGGGAAGACAATTCGTAATTACAAATTTTACTTAATAGAGTCAAGTTAATTTCGTAAATATTTATTAAAAGAATTCACTTTAGAATTACTTAAGAACATGGATTTAATTGCGGTGAAGTCTTGCACTTCTTTTCCTTTCGGGTTAATCATATTGTAAATTCTGAAAACTCTTTAATTCATTGTTTCCGTTTATCTCGTTAAGACATTGCGGTCCTGGAGACTCTGAACAATATAATGCAGAATCTTAGGTCTTAACAATTAAACTACAGGAGTTTGTTTACACAAATGGCAAGGGATCTTCACATCGTTAGATGCCAAGTATTTTTTATTTTGATATTATAGTTAGAATTTATTTTTAAATTGGCAATGGAATATAAGCTGTTTCCTTTCCCTTTTATAAATTGGATTATATGAAGTTGAGGATAACCATAAATTAACCTGAAATACTGAACTTGGTGCAGCTTGAAGCTGAAAGGATCATTTCTTATATTTCAAGCTGTCAAAGAAGACAACAAATAATTTTGGGAAGAGCTGAACTAAAGGCATGCTGAAAATGAAATTTCTCAACATGTAAAACGCAAACGATGAGTTGAGTTGGTGACAGTCTTGCATTGTACTGTTTGTTCAGAAATAATGCAGCCCTTTCAGAACCCATATGGTGTCCTTTACCATGGATAAAACTCAAGCATAATTGCTGTTCCGTGAATGTGAGTAGGCTCGATTTTTGTGTATATGGAGACCTATCTCCTATTATCATCTACCAGTGTTAATGTACACGAACAAAAAGGAGTTGGCATGGGCAAAAAAGAGCTTCCTACGGGAATAAAAGTCACTTCTTACGTAGACGAGTGAGAGAAGATTACATTCAAAAGAACAAAATATATGTGGCCCCTAAGACCCCAAATCCAATCGAACATCTAGCCTCTGGGTGGTCCAATCTTCCATTTTCTGTTGAATGATCTCATTCAATTCTGAAACATCACCAGGTGAACGGACCACGTTGGATGTCGTTTCATGAGAATAGACACCTTTCTTCCACAAAAAGATTCACATCTTCAAAACTAAAACATCTACCTACCAATTTCGCAGCTATCGCATGGAGCTCCATTTTCTGACATTTTCCTTCTTCAACTTCTTCTCTACCCATGTCTCCTCCACCTGCAATTTTCAACATTTTCAGGGACAGAAAGAAGCCTAAAGATGGCACATATAAAGATGATGATTTAAGCATTGTAAAAGCAGCTGCCTGGGCATGGTACCAACATGGTTCTGGATCTGAGGGAAAGCCAATGCGTAAATTCGATATCACAAGAAGTCGCCAAGTTTACAGACCTTCAAGATATAAGCAAGAAGCATTAATGATGAGAACGAAGGAAAAAACCAAGGAAGGATCACAAACACCTAGTCCTGCGCATTCCCACGACAATTCTCTTCTTGATAATTTCGAGGTTGATAGCACTTCAAAACAACTCGATCGTCTTGCAGAATCTAGAGGGAATAGTCTTTCAAGTTCGTTCCTGGATCTTAGAGGCATTCACCAACTGAAAAGCAAGCCTCTGCGTAGTGGTGTCAAAGCAATGACAAAACAAAAGAAAAAGAATGCATTCATGGAAATATTCCGACTAAGGCATGCAGTTCTGTGTGGCACCAGAGATGATGTGAATAGGAGAGTTTTGGTGGGCAGACAGATGCCTGAAAGTCATGTTTCGGTGGCTAAAGATGCTTACCTGTAAGCTACAGAGTGCCCATGCCTAGTTTTTCTGTAATCCGCTTGTATTCTCGTTACTTTCTTTTGTAGAACTCCTTCCCCGACTGAATAATACTTCTGTGGCAGTTCTGACAGATGACAGTGTAACCTTTCCAAATTCATTTGCTGCTAAGCTTCAAATTTTCAACCACAAAAACATATTGCATAACATTTAATTTCCCTTCAGCTAGTGATTAGTAGGTCAAACCTAAGCTAGTTGCCGTTCCAGGTTCAAAACTCCTTTTAAGTGCCTAGATAATCAATGGATCAAATTGCACACACAAACAACACCTTTGTTATGAACAGACAGAAATATAAAAATTGCAATTATAGAACAAATGGGAAAACAGAATTGGATTAAATACATCAATATTAATAATTAGTATTAAATTTTATAATTTTCATAACTCTTTCTAATTTTAATTAAATCACACTTTTGTAATGGGAATTGATATTCTAATTTTACAATCTCTGTTACACATAAAAATTATTTTAGACATTTTAGGTGAAAATTTAAACAAAAAATATATTTTAAAATCTATTTTCTTTATAGTCCCTTATAAAATATATACTATTCCAGTTTTAAAAAAGAAAAAAAAAGGCACTTCACAGGTATCAACTAAAACATGACAACAGAAAGACGGACCTCATCTTTATCAAAACTAATAAATTATGAGTTCTGATAGTCTCATTACCAACAATCATGAGGAATCAAAAAATAGTACTCCATGGCAACCGAAAGGCATAGAGTTGCCAATCAAACACTTCAAAAGTTTTTGAGATTCTATCATCTTCTGCAAAGGGATCTTACTGTAACTCAATACTACAATAAACTTACTTGACATAGACAACAATTGGATGTCTTTAAAGAATACCACTGGGGCTATGTAGATGATGCAAACATGTATAATGAGATCATCAAAAAGAAGAGGATATCCAAATTCAAGTTGGGACTCGAGGGAGAATCTTGGGGATAAAGCCATTATCAAATATTCAAGATGCCTTCTTAAATATCCACTAAGCTGAGGCAAGAAAAAGGTAATAATAGGAGGATCCCCTACAACTTTTGCTCCAGACCTTTTTACCCTAGTTGATCAAGGAAATCTGTAAAAAAGGGCCATAAGTGGGACAACTATCGAAATTTCATGACAAACTTGTGTATCGGAAGCCCTTAAGAACAACCCCTGAGAAAGACATTCAAGGGAATCTTGGTACGACTGATGAGCATTCCTCTAACCATAAAGTCCAACCCATTTAGTAGCTAGGGAAAAACTTAGATGTGTTGCAGAAGATGTTTTGTAATAAGATATAAGTTAAAAAGGTGACTATCGGTATAATTGGAATAAGATATAAGTTAAAAAGTTGACTACTTAACTACTCTCATTGTAAATGTAAGAAAAAATATAGCCCATCAAATAGTAGATTCAGAGACAGCTGATCACAAGAAAGGGAATATTACATTTTTCCACTTTCATAATACATATTGAAGTGAGAATAACAGATGGATCACTTTATAATGAAGTTAGAACAAGTTTCATTCTGTTAGTAAAGTTACTCCGTCGCTCGAGAACATAATTGTGTTATTAAATTTTAGGATTTGAATTTAGGAAAGATTATTGGCAAAGCTAAGGTATAATCGAGACTTTTCTTTCTTGAAGTGGATAAATCTCAAAATGAAATATGTATAGTCTCAAATTCAGTCCAATGAAAGTCTTGTTTCATTTGATAATTCAAGTCAAGAAGGTGTAATATATTCACAAAAATTATGTGAAGTGTTCAAAGCATGTTCATAAGTCATATCATTGTTTTTCAATAATTCATAGGAATGTGGGGGAGACATCCAGAATAAAAAAAAATTATAGGCAACAAGATGTGTGTATCATTCATATGGTTGTTCCCTATAAAGTAAAAATCAGACGACGGTCAAAATATTAAGAAATACAAAACTATGGTCTTAAATAAAAATATAAGTTTTGAAAATCGACACTTCTAGGAGAACAGGAAAGTATTCATTAGAGCACATGTGTGGATACACTTCGATAAAATGGATTTTCACAAACATAATGTTGATAATAATATCACGATTAGCAGGAGACATTTTGAGTACCTTCTAATTTGGGGTGACATTTATATATTAACTTCATGTGCAGAATGCATTCCTCGGAAAAAGAAGTTTACATGAAAGTAATCAACAAATATTTTGTCAAAGAAAAGACAAGATAGAGTAGAATTATGGACATCCTATTTAACATCATGATCTCAATTTCAATTCTAACTATTTACAACCTATCTTAGGAGACAATATGAAAATTTTAGGATATTACCCTTAAAATAAAATGATAATCACTAATCAAACAACCAGCTTCGTATTTGATTCAAATGAAATGTATGTATGCTGAAAAATAAACGTGCGGTTTAAAACCCAATCAAACTGATTACAGAGACTTGATGGGTCGTTTAAAAACCTTGTAATTGAATTCAATTACATTAATGAGATTGAATTGAATTTAATTTACACTGTTTGGAACAAACTCAGTAATGTTAGAATTGAATTCAATTAAATTGTTTGGAACATAATCAAAATGAATTCAATTATTCCATATAATATTTTTACCCTTGACAAAAAGATAACCTTATTAAATAATCAACATTCACACTTACATAGAGCAAGTTGTAAATATCAATTTCATTATAAGTAGTAATGAAGTTGAAGAAATGTCAATCGGTACCCGACAGGCCTGAATAGGTCAGCCCATGGCTTGACCCACGACCCAATGGGCCACTGACGGGCTGGGCCAACCCGATTCATTTTTTTTAAAATGTCAAAAACGACATCCGACGGGTCATTTTTCAGGCCGTAGCTCGATCAACCTAGGCCAAAATCAGGCCGAGCTGAGCTAAAATTAACATCCTTAAATACAAGTCATACGATATCTGGTGATTATTCTCTTACAATACATAGATTAGTTTCGAAACCATATACTATACGTTATAAAAAACAAATAAAATTAAAGATTTTCTAGATTTATTTTGATGCTCAATACGTTAAAAAAGAGATGCGAGGGTATTATGGAAAGTTATTTTCAACGTAAAAAAAGCAACCTTGAAATGAGAATAGGAATTCAATTCTTGTGATTTTTAGCCAGAACTGAATTCACAAGATATTTGGCTTCAATTCTGAATTAAATTCTTTTGTTATTTTGAGTTCCAAACATAGGTCCCACTTCCCACGATAAAAAGTACAACCTTAAACACGCGAGGAACAAACACAACACAATTGGAACAGATGAGATGATGACCCAACCAAAACTGCACGCCGTCCCTCCATCGTTCTCTGCACGTCTCCTTCTCCTTCCTCATGAAACCAAACCCATCTTCTTCTCTACTTGTTCTGACCATGATTATCCTATTCTCTCTGTTGTCTCCGAAGCCATCAAACACTGCCAACGAACGGGGCAGCCACTCAGCACGAACACCTCTCTCCGCAATCTCCGCTTTGAGTTTGAGGCCCCTCACCTTGTTAATCTCATAAACTCCAATCCTCACCGTCTCTCTCCTTCCTCTCTCCTCTCTTTCTTTGACTTCCTCTCTTCCACCTCCTTCCGCCACACCCTTCATTCTTATTGCACTATGGCTCACTTTCTCGCTTCCCATCGCTTCTTCCCCCACTCTCGTTCTCTCCTTACTTCCATTGTCTCTCGCAAAGGCAATGGCTCTGCTTCCTTGGTTTTTGCGTCACTGCTGCAATCTAGAGGTACCCATTCCCCCTCCAATTTTATTTTTGATGCTTTAATGAATTGCTATACAGAACTGGGGTACATAGTCGATGCTATCCAGTGTTTTAGATTAGTTAGGAAGCATAATCTAGAAATCCCTCTTCGTGCTTTAAGACTTTTGCTCGATAAAATGATTAAAACCAGCTTGCCTACTGTGGCTTGGGGTTTTTACTTGGAGATTTTGGATTCTGGGTATCCACCTGATATCTATGGTTTCAATATTTTGATGCATAAATTGCTTAAGGACGACAAAATCAAAGATGCGCAGATGATATTCGACGAAATTGCAAAACGCGGCGTACGACCTACGGTGGTTAGTTTTAATACTTTGATCAACGGGTACCGTAAATCAGGGAATTTGGAGGAGGGTTTTAGGTTGAAGATGGCTATGGAGGACAGTAAAATTTTCCCTGATGTTTTCACGTATAATGTTTTGATTAATGGATTGTGTAAAGATGGTAGGTTGGATAATGCAATTCAGTTGTTTGATGAAATGTGTGAGAGAGGTCTTGTTCCTAATTATGTTATTTTTACCTCGTTGATTAATGGACAGTGCAGAAATGGTAGGCTTGACCTGGCTATGGAGGCTTATCAGGAAATGTTGAGAAAAGGTTTCAAGCCTGATTTGGTTCTATACAATACACTCATTAATGGCCTTTGCAAGGTTGGTAGTGTCAACAAGGCAAGGAAGCTAGTGGAAGAGATGAGTAACAGAGGTTTGAAACCTGACAAGTTCACATACACTACGCTTATGGATGGTTACTGTAAGGAGGGAGATTTAGACTCAGCTTTAGATGTTAGAAAACATATGGTTACAGAATGCATTGAGCTTGATAATGTAGCTTTTACTGCTCTTATCTCTGGGTTATGTAGGTGGGGAAAGGTAGTAGATGCTGAAAGAACGTTGAGGGAAATGGTAAAAGCAGGTTTCAAACCTGATGATGCAACGTATAACATGGTTATGGATGCCTTCTGTAAAAATGGTGATGTTAAGATAGGCTTCAAGTTGCTCAAAGAGATGCAGAATGATGGCCGTGTACCTGGTGTTGTAACATACAATGTATTAATGAATGGACTGTGCAAGCAAGGTCAAATGAAAAATGCTCAAATGCTTCTGAATGCAATGCTTAACTTAGGTGTAATTCCAGATGATATAACTTACAACATTTTATTAGAAGGTCACCGCAGGCATGGAAACTTGAAAGACTTATCTAAATTACAAACTGAAATGGGCCTTGTTACTGACTATGCTTCTTACTCGTCACTAATCAATGAGTTGAGCAGGACATCAAAGAGTCGTCAAAAGAGGTAATTACTGCATTTCTAATAGACATATGACATCCTGATCAGAACTGATTCGTGAAAATGAGTTGGAAGACAGATACTGAACTTTTTAATCCAACTGTAGACAGCACTAACTGATAAAGAAACATAGCTTGTTCTTTGCGCTCTCTGGGTAGCATACCAAGATGAGTATTCTAAGGAACAGGGATGATTGAGCACTGCCCAAACGCGGAGGCCTTCTTTATGTTGCCAATGAAGATGAGTATTCTAAGGAACAGGGATGATCGAGCAGTGCCCAAAAGCGGAGACCTTCTTTATATTGCTAATGTGGATTGTTTCACAACTTGATAAGTTCTTGTGGGAGATGATAAGAAAGAATCAGAAAATTATCTTTGCCATGGCAAGACAATTAAAAGAAAGAATCAGAAATTTTCTTTTAACTTGTTTCACAACAATCTATTGGTATAGCATCATTCATCTTCGCCAGATCTGCTTGGGGCATGTCCTTTGAGAAATGCATAGCATCAGTCCTGGAAAGAGTGCCAAATTATCAAAGAGTCGTACGGTGCTGGTGAAACAAGTTAGCTTAGCTTGTATCAGAGGTCTGATCTGTTATCTACTCTCTAGGTACAAAGTGAACATGTATATCACTTTCAAATGACATGGCAGCCCTTAGGAAGTTTAACTAGGGATCAGGCCAAGGGAGCCCCATTCATGTGGCCTGATTTTATAAACAGGAAAAGGAGAAGTAAAGCAGCAGGTATGGGGCAGGAATTTTGGCAGTTCGCGAGATGTTAAACCGTCTATACACCTGGTGCAGAATTTGTAACAAGCAGCATATATCGCCATGGTTTGGTCCTAAGAAGCCCTTTGAGAAGACACGTATAAAGCAAGCAGAGGCAACAAACGCAGCTGGGGGTGACTTTGACTGTCACCCAAAAGTCTAAGCAAGTAAGGCTTCCTGATGTTGGAATTTAATTGGCCCAACTCCATCCTTTCTTCTCTTCTCTTCATACATGTCCCTCCCGTCCACTCTTTTAAACATGTTAAAGTGGAGATGTAGACAATCAATAAACTAAATATAATAATACATAATTAATCAAAATTTTTATGTAAAGTTGATTAATATGGTAAATTTAGAAATTAAAGAATCTTTAAACAGAGTATATACATGTTTTTTATATAGAAATCTAAGAGGTGTACAAAAGTTCAACAGGTAACATCCTTCACAAAAGTATTAGTATCAATTCAAAGCTTTTATATTAAGTTTCTTCAAATGTTTGGTATTGACTATTTAAAGATTCATATTAACTTCATTAATTATATAATTTATTATTGAGTGATTCATGATAAAATTAACCAATACATAATAAATGCGTTTATCCCTCTTTAACAAAAATTACTAGTGTTTCTTAATATAGCATCCTTCCAAACAATTTCATTTATTCCCTATGTTGGCATGTAAATATAAGAAAATAGGTGTTAGAAGTAAACATTGTTTTTGTTTATCTCCTTATTGTTGTTTAAGTTTAGGCAATATTATGAATATTGTATCGGAACTTGTATCAGATTGAGTTTTGATACGGTATTGTACCTATATTAATCAATACAAGATACCGTTTCGAATAATTTTTTAAATTTATAAAATAATTTTTAAATTTTTTTAAAATTATAAAATAGTTCATTAGTACATTGTACTGTATACTTTATAATTTTATATCAACCATGTTTCAAAAAATTATAATAATAGAAAATTTAAATAATAATAATATATTTATTTTTATTAACGTTAAATTTCAAATATTTACATGGCTATTAAATGAAGTTGCTACATTTATACACAATGTTGCAAATACGGTACCAGACTTAGTACTGGATTGGGTTCTGTACAGTATTCTATTGGTACTGGTCAATACAAGGTACCGTTTCGGGTAATTTTTTAAATTTAGGAAATAGTCTTTTAATTTGTTTAGAAATTGCAAAATAGTTTACTGACATATTGTACAGTTGTATTGTATAGTTTATAAGTTTACATCAATCACGTTTCTAAAAATCATAATAATAAATAATAACCACAATTAATATGAAATAACAATAATTTTCAAATATTTCACATAAAAATAATAGCCACAATTAATATGAAAAAAGATAATTATCATCATACAAATATAAAATTAGGAACAATACAAAGTATTTAAAATATTACAATTTTATCATATAATAAATAATAATTACATCAAAGCATCCAATAAAAATAATAATAAATATCTTCATCTCAAATTATTACAATTTACGACAAGAGTTCGTGATAAGGAATCAACCAAGTAGAAGTAAAACCTGTAACAAACATATTTGCAATTACATTACATATATAGAATTTAATATATACATCAAATATAAGTCAAAGAAAAGGAAAAATAAAAACTTGGAACTTCATTCAATCGTTTACAGGAAGATACCCGCTATAACTACACTGACCCAGTTATCATTTGATACAAAATCCTCATCATTGACAGAAGCCTCATCATCATTATCATTATTATTTAAATTCAATGCACCAAATGATATGTCAATGTTTTCCAACCAAGATTATCTTCCAAGTCATTCACATCTATCAAATTTGGTTTCTCATAAACTAATCTATCAAAAGATCGATATTATCAATAGAAAGTGGATCTTTTGAACTACTTGTGTTACTAAGACTCTTAGTAAATAATAAAACTTAATTATTAGAAAATTATCAGAAAATACATCAAAATTAATAATGATAATAATATACATTTCCTGAAGCTTTAAATTATAACAAATGAATACCAAGATATTCAATCTTTTGTGCTTCAATCTATTCCTTTTCTTAGAATGGATGAATTCAAATGTGCTTGAGTTCTGTTCACAGCCTGTTGCACTCGCACATTAACTTAAAATTTGAATTGCAAATATTTGCAATTCTGGAATACCATTTCCAAATTGATCCCACTAAGAAACTGTAAGTCATAAGATAACAATAGTAGTGTTACAAATAAAATGAAGTTATAAATAATTTTCAACAAATAAGAAAAAGGAAACAACTAATACTTAGAGAAAATTGTGTTCTTTGCTGAATAGCAATCGACAATCCAAAATCTCCAGAAGATGACTTATAAAGCTCTATTTGTGAACTTAAGTGATCTTGCATTATTTCATGACCAACAATTGTGGTAACAGTGAATAACATTTCTCTACTAACTTTAGCTTTCTTTGTAAAATTCAGTCTGAAATATATACACTAAGATTCAAAAATGCCTTAATTGCAAACAGCGGAGACGAAAGTTGTCTTTCCCATCTCTTATTGATGATTGTACGTAAGATACGGTGTATACAAAGAATGCTTATGTTTCAGATTGACCTTGATTGCTTCCTTCGCCCTTTCCATGACATCAAAAAAACAACCCATTGTTGGCCAATATAATGTTGGAAACCTCTAATCCAGCATTAGACCTAACATGTTGAGATGCAATCCACTTATCACTTGTAAACATTTATCTTAACCTTTCTTCATTGAAACAAAATACTGAAGTGATAAGAAATTCATTGCAAATTTTGTCACACCAAGACGACACAAATTCCTACCATTGGTAAATTCCTTTCTTATAAAATTCAACACCCACCCATGTACAATTATAGATGAACTTGATCACCTTTTTAGCTTTCTGCGTAGTCTCATAACTAATAGAAAAATGTTTAGGATCCGTTATATTCCCCAGCATTAGGTCAATGCAATGTGCAATATAAGAAGTCCAAAAAAAGAATTATACCTATTCTGTAACCTTTTTCCTGCCGCTTTATAAATGGAATCATTGTCAGTAATGAATTGAACAATATTTTTTGGCCCACTTCATTCACAACTTCATCAATTATCTCAAATAAAGTATCAGTATTTCTAATAAGACCAGATGCATCAATAGACTTCAAAAATATTGAGCCACTTGCAGAATAAACTAAAAAATTAATAATAGGTTCTTGTCTCCTATTTGTCACACCATCACACATGATTGAAAACTCAAAAGTAGCCCAATTCACTCTTCTTTTAGCCAAATAACTTTTAATTTTAGTAACTAAACAACTTAAAGTTTGTCTCTTAAGTCATCAATTATAAGAGCTTTGTATTCCATACGATAAGAGGCTATTGCATCTACCATAGGTTGATAATAATAAGATTGAGAAGCATTGAATGATGAACATGTATCATACCACTTTCTAGCTACTGCCATATCGACATTGTGAGCGGCATCTTTTGATTGCATTGTACTACGAATTGAAGTTTGAGATCCAAGAGTTGTTCATGGTGCAAAAAAACTACTCACCTACCTTCTTCTTTTCCTCACATCAAGTCCAGATGTAACATTCACTTCTTCCTGGCCCACTATCACCTTCAACATTTCCACAATCACCACGAAAACCAGTAAACGAACTTCCACTACCAATTTCAAAATTTAACATTTCCCTTCTATCTTTCTCATGTTGATATTTGTCAAGCAATTTTGATTTGCCACTTCACATCATGACTTACTTTTTTACAAGGTTCTATATCTCCTTTAACTCCAGCTAAATGCTTCTTCGATAGGGTGATTCATCCACCTTTCAAATGTTTGTTACAAAATAAGCAAATTGTATGGTTCTTCATACCCGGGACCAATGCAGCATGAGCCTAAGCTGGATCATTATATCTTCTTGAGACAGTTTGATCAGGAGTACTAGAACTTCCTTCCATTAATCTGTAACAGTAAATGAAGATATATATCAAAATCATACACAATTCAATTTCATCCAACATAATCCAATTCTTTCTAACATAATTCATCAATAAGTCAGAAACCAATAATTCAAGTTTTCAACATATACAATTACACAATACGTAGGTTCATCATATGTAATATAACTCATTTTGTATAATTATCTCCCCAGATGAACATTTATGTATATATATTACTAGCTAAGGTAGGACTTGGTTTTTTGATAATGAGGGCATATGTTTGTGTTTATTAATTGGACAAATACTTGTGGGCAATATCCTTTTCTAGATGTGAAAGAATGCAACCATTATTTTATATAATTTACAATAGTCCCCCAAGGAAAAGACAAATTGAATGTCAAAACTTTAAACACTTCTTCAGGCAATTTATCAATTCTTTATCTTGATTCTTTATTAAAGAAGATGGAGGAAATTTTAGTTAAGTTTCATTAACATAAAAAGAAGAAGAAATAATTAAAGTGTATTCATTTTAATTATATAAATTTCTAATACATGAATTGGAAAGAATCATATTCATAATTACTCTTGCAATGCCTAAAAGTCATGTCTTTTTTGTATGATAATAGTTTGTGATCACTTATAAATACAAATGGTATGGTATGGTATGCTTAAAATTCAAAATCTCAATTCTTGCATAGCCATACTGTGAATGAACCAAATTATAACTAACATCATCAACTCCATTTAAAATATCCAATTCCAAATTTCCAACCCAACATAAATCACAAATCCACACAACTTATTTCCAACTTCTAACTTCCAACAATCCAACCCATTCACAATCACAATTCTCAAATGCAATTAAGCCAAAAAAAAAATCATACTCAAAAACTTCTAAATGTATATGGTTCGAAATTTTGGGTCGGGTGACTTAGGTCGGGTATGAATCGGGATCTTTTCCAAATCCGACGAGTGTCAACCCCAAAAGTGGTGGTGACAAGCAGCGGTGGGCGGTGGACGGTGGACGGTGGTGGAGAGTGGATGGTGGTGGGCATGTGGTGAAGCCTAAAAATGATTCGAACGTGGTGAGTCCATGAGTGGCGACGCGTGGAGACTGGGGAGGGGGGCGTGTAGTGGTGGCATGGAGGAACATAGGAGGGCGTGCGATGTTGTCGCCGCCCGGAGAGAAGAACGAGAGAGAGATTGGAGAGTGTATGGGAGATGAAAAATGAGAGAGAAGCAGATGAAGATGGGTCAGGGGGTCAGGGGGATTTAAATTTTTTCAATTTTGCTAATTAGTCCCTGATATTTTCAAACCATCGGCCAGTGTCACGCGAAAACCCTGGTATTTGTTGGTACCCAACACTGGTACCATTTTAACCAATATCGTTCTATTTTTTGGTTAGTATTGTACGTTCTGGTCAGTACTGGCTGGTACGGAATAGTACTCATAACATTGTTCATACATGTGTAATAATTTGACAATAACGATTACAATATTCTATTAATTTTTTACTTTACTATTTTTATTCAAATGTTTTGTATAATATGAATGACATCATTTAGTTATTATCTTAAATTTTAATTTGGTTCAAGGAGATAAATTTTTTATGTAAGTTATATATTAAAGTTAACAATATTTTATATCTAAAAATAAAACAAAAATTTAAAAATTAATGTTAAATTGAAAGTTGATAAGTTCTAATTCTACTACATATAGGGTAGTCACTAAATATGTACTCTAATGTAGCCTTTTTGTTGTTTTATAATAATGTAGTGAAATTTAAAAAATAATGCACTTATACTACTTATTAATTTTTCAAAAATTTAAAATTTACTCAACACCGCAAAAAAATCATTACACATAATTATATAAAAATATTATGAAACTTAATTGTCTTACTAACAGTCTTTATTTTCTTAAAATATATTTAATGAACAGTAATTTTATGAGGCATAATCTTGTGTTATTAAATTAATTTAATAAATATATGATTAACAATTATAATTAGGAAAGCATCATATTTAATATAAATAAATAAATATATTCATATGGAGGGAGGGAGGTAGCAGCACTAAGGAGGGTGGGGGTGTTTTTGTATATTTTTTTTATTTTTTTTGCAAAAAGTGCCCTATATTTTTTTAAACTTATGGTAGTGACTGGTATTATATGAAATTGCCGGTATCGACCAATACCGAGGACAGGTACCTAAGAGGGTTAAACATTGAGTTTAGGTGCTTAAGAAAATGAAGAGGAGAAGTTAGATTTTGTGGGTTTGTTTATTAAACCTAAATTTTAGACAAAAAGAAGTGTTTTACCACTTTTCATATAAGGTTGCTATTATGGTGTTAAAAATTTCCCCTTTCATTTCTTTTTGTAAATTTTCTTTTTTATTAACAACTGTGGATCATAATAATATTTTTTTATACAAGTATAGACCTAAAAGGAATTAGATAGAACGTTTTTTTTTTAAAAGAGGATTGGAAATAACATGAGATATTTTGTGGAAATGACACTGATTATAACAGTTTTGATTAGATATGTTTTTGCATTTGATATAATATTGGTCAACATTTTGCTTTTAAATATTTACTGTAGTATCCCGTTTTTCCATACTAAGGGTTAGAACCCTCGATTTGTATATATGAGAAAGATCATTGAGAAAATAGGAAATGCATTACATATATGCATATCACTAGCATAAGCATTCACACGCATGATTATTGATGTTTGCACACATTGCAAAGATTGTATGTGCACTCAATTGACATTTTTCTGGTATAAATGATTTTTTAAAGTGATTATGATGTGAATAGTTGTTAGCTCCTAAATTTTTTTCGTTAAATTAAGCATAATAGTTTATGAAATAACTATGGAATTTGAATTTTTGCCTTAAAATAATTTTGGGGTCATGATAGAATTATTTTTGGAAGTTTAATTATTTATTCCAATGTTAGTAGGATTTTATTACATTGGTAAATTAAATTAAAGTAGTAAGAGTGTATAAGGACAATTTTGGCATGCTACTATGTTTAAGAGTCATAAAGCATTAAATGAAGGGCAAATTGGACTTTGAACACTCATTAAGGGCAAAATTGGAAGAGGAAAAAGTGTGTCTTGTGTATTATAAGAACAAAAACGTGAATGAAGGAAAGAAGGAGAGAAAATTGTGAAAGAGAGAAAGAAAGGAGAGAGTTTCGGCCATTAGAGAGAAAAAAGAAGAAAGGCTAGGTTTCATCTTTTCTTAGTCTTAAAGAGTGAGTTTGAGGTTGCTCAAGAAGGGAAAAAGAGAGAGAAAGGGAAGAGCTTTCATTAGAACTAAGAAAATCATTGTTTGGTAAAGATTCAAGGTAAGTTGATGTTTAATCTTTTGGATTTTTGGATAAGTTTTGGTTCAAAGAGCTTAGGAAATGTATGGGTTTAAGCATTCTAGAATCAATTTTAGTGAATATGCTTGTTGGGTTCTCCATTTATATTTCTATTAAATTGGGATTTTTGCCATTATTGAAGGAAATCAAGAGGAGAGGTAAGAGGAGTAAGAAGAGAGGCATCTTTGAGCAACTTTTAAGCAAGGAAATTCAAGGTGAGTTACTTGTTTATAGTCGAGTTAATAAGCCATAAGAAATTTTCAAATCAATAAAGTTAAATGATTTTAATTGCTTTACAAATTTTGCATTCATTACTTCTTGAATGATTGAAGTATTTGCTATATTTTTGGTACATGAATCTTTATGGAAATTGTATTTGAAAAATATCATGCTTATGGAAATCATGTTTTCGAAAAAGTGCCATTTTGGGCAACAAGTTTACAATTTATGAAATACATGTTATGTGGGTTTAGTTTGCTCCATTCTGTATGTCAAGTGCACTTTGACTAAAGGCTTCTCCCTCCTGCCCGCAAGTGGCATGGAGCTCCTTCAAGGACTCCCTCATGTTTACGACTACGCAAAAACTACTATGTGGGGTTGTGTTAGTTCGTTCTGTTCACGACTACACAAGACCATTTCATGGGAATGTGTTAGTTTGTTCTATTTATGGACCTACCCGAACCATTATCATTGCTTATGTGTTTATGATTTTTTGAAAAGTTTGATGAATACATGTCTTATGTTGTTTATGATGTATTTGACAAGGTTAAGAATTTGGGAAATACATGTTTTATGGTTGTAAAACATTTTATTGCGAAATTGGATATTTTACAATGGTTTTGCTTGTTACCGGTTATAAAATTATTACTCATGAGCTTTTAAGCTCACCCCCATTGCTCCCCATCTTTAGGTGACGAGCAAGAGATCGAGTGATCGAGAGTCAAGGCATCACTCCAATTATGCTTATTTGTGTATTTTAAGTTAGTTTACGAAAAATCAAGGCTTTAGCCACATTTCAAGTATTACCCATCCTATATATCTTGTATTTTTGGATTATGAAACCAATGATGTATTTGGGTCTTAAAATGCCCATTAAAGCTTTGTAAAACTCTTTTCTTTTGAAGATTAGTGAAATGTGTGTATGTTTTGCTCATGACTTTCCAAGTTTTCACATTATATTTTTAACATCTTTAAGGATAAAATTTGTGTTCTAGCTTCAGGGAACAAATTGTATTAAGTTAGGCCGATTTAGGTATATTTGTCTTCTTGGAAGTTGCAATTTATCCTTTTATCTTTCCAATGATATAAAGTATGAAAGTTTGGGAGATCAGAGTTGAGAGTTATGCTCTTTAGAAGTTAGTAATGCAGCATAGGGAAAGTGTTGGACATTTTATAGACTTTTTCTTAACTTGAGTTAATAAAAAATGAGAATTATGATGTTTTAGAAGGGGAAGAATTAGTTTGATGATTTAGAGATGAAATTAAGTGTTAAAGGGAGTTGAATGTATGCTGAATTAGAGAAGAATGCATTGACATGGTTGATGTTATGTTTATGTGATTATGATCAACCATTGAGGATGAATGTGTTTAAGTATGAATATTGTTTTGTTGGATATGATCAATGATCTTGTACAATGTGTTTTTGTGGATGTTTTGAATTGGAATGGAGGTGAAAATGATGAGGAAATTGAAGTAGGAATGATAAGATAAGCATGAGAGGTGTTAGATATGATTAAAGAGTTAGAAGTTTGGAACTTGACACGTAAATGTCCGTTAGGCGGACCTTCTTGGGTCTTTTTGTGTCTCAGCTAAGTTCATGTTCGTTTGAAGGGACGTATGTCCGCTAAGCGAACAGTCTTAAGGCGGCTATAAAAATATGCAAATTTTTGACCCTCTAGATGGAAAAATCTCTCTTCAGTGTCTTCACAGAAGTTGTAGAAGTCGAAGTTCTCTTCAAAATCGTACTTAAATGGTCTTAATCCAACATCTCCAGTGAAAGTTATGCTTTTTGTCCCAAATCAGGTACATTTTATAACTTGTGAACTTATTATTGCTTATTTATGGTACGTTTAGGCTTAAATGGAAATTAAAATGTACTTATTTGGTGATGGAAGTAAGAGATAAATTGAGCGATGTGTTTAGGGTGATGATTGAGGATATGAACATAAGAATGGATTGTCACTTATCAAATGCTCAATTATGGATGCTGGGATGTTATAAGAACCCTTCAGAGTGCTGCACTCACATTTCATGACTCACGAGTTAGACTCCGGAAGCAGGTCTAACAGGTTCCGTGGAATAAAATAGAGAAACTGAAATTTACTCAGTGAACGAAACGAGTCCACTTTTTGGATCTCGTGTGCCACAAATGGGCAGCCGGGAGAAGGCTTTATGTCGACATGTATGTAACTACGAAACAGTTCCTCTCTCGCCCAAACGCAATCAAATCTCATGCTCAATTCAATCAATCACAAGTTCATATTCTCATGCCTTTTCTTCTTTCCATTTAATCAAAATGCCATGATACAATTCCAAGGCATAGCATAATTATACTCACAATTCAATTTTTATCACATGTCATACATCATAATGCAATTTCCACATCACAATATTTCAAAGCAAATCATTTTACACACAACACACACACAAGGCAATTTGCTCATTACACAATAACTATAAATAAATTACCCACCAAAATCCTTGCTTAGAAACTTGCTTAAAATGCCTCTCTTCTTGCTCCTCTTGCCTTTCCTTTTGATTTCCTTCAATATTGCAAAAATCCCAATTCAATAGGAATCTAAATTGAGAACCCAACAAGCACATTCACTAAAAATTGATTCTAGAATACTTAAACCTATGCATTTTCTAAGCTTTATGAGCCAAAATCCTTCCAAAAATACAAAGGGTTAAAAATTGCTCTTACCTTGAATCTTCACCAAATAATAAGATTTTTAGCTTAAAAGGAAGCTCTTCTCTTCCTCTTTCCTTTTCTCTTCTTAAACAACCTCAAAATCTCTCTTGAAGACTAAGAAAAGATGAAACCTAACTTGCTTCTTCTTTCTTGTCTCTCATGAACGACTCTTTCTCACTTCTCTCTCTCCTTATTTCGTTTCTCTCTTCTTTCTTCCCTTAAATTTTCGTTTTTGCTTCTTCTAATAACCAAAACAACACTTCCTTTTCCCATTCTACCCTTAATGAGAGTTAAAAGTCCACCTTAGCCTTCCTTTAATGCTTGTTGGCTTTCTTAAACGTAGTGACATGCCAAAATTGCCCTTATTCCTTCTTACTACTTTAATTACTAGCCAATGAAATAAAATCCTACTAACACTTGAATAAATAATTAAACTCCAATAATAATTCTATCATGACCTCATAATTCATCCTAAGGCAAAAATTCAAATTCCATGCTTATTCCATAAACTATCTTACTTAATTCAACGAAAAATTTTTGGAGGTCAACAAGAAAGATTATGATGATTGAATTGGGATGGACTGTATATGATGTTGATGATGAAGTATGTTGGAATATGGTGGAAGAACTTGGATACTTTTATGCTTTGTTCTTGATGTATAAAAATCTTGAGTTATAGGTCGTTATATGGTTGAATTCGATTGGGATTTGAAGTATAATGAACGTGAATTTATGCTAAAGAAAGGTGCTAGTGTAGTGTTCTTGAACTGGGAAAGAACTAGGACTATATGTATAATAGTGAATGATAGTTTCTATTTTGTTTTGAGGCATGAAAGATAATAGTTTATGAGCTGCCAATTGAATAATTTTGAGTTGTAATTAGAGATGAACTTGATGAGGAATTGGATTATAATTAAGGTATAATTGATGTATAATTAATGGGCTATTATGAATATGTTTTCAATTTGATATAAAGGTGTTAGAATCTAGAAAAAAATTAAAGGAAATGGATCCCCGACCGTGGAAGCTGCATTAGCTCCGTCCCACAATCATGGGAAATGCTTTCAAGTGAAAAAAAATTATGTTTTGTGTGATTGTTAAATTAATTAAGAATAATTCACTTTACTTTGGTGCATTTAAACTTGATTGAGGCTTGAAATGAACTTAAATAGTTGTTTGATTAATTGGTTAAGGGTTTGATAAGTTTCGGTAGTTAATTGATGTTATAACTTAAGGAATGGATTATTTTGATATCAATGTATCTAAATCTAGAAATTATGAGTTGTTAAAGGAAAAAAGGTGTTCTTATGAATACAAATATGAGCCAAAGGATATGAGTAATGTATTAGGAATGAATGAATGAGAATTGGGAAATTGTGAGAATATATAATGCTAGAAAAGGGTCGGTGAATGTATGGTTGATGAATTTAGAATAATCCAGTTTACTTAAAGTATAAGCCTAATTGCAAACTAGTTATATCCAACCTATGATGTATGAATGGTTAAGATTTGTGAATAAGGATACATACCCGGAAAGTCAATTGAGCATTCATCGAACATGACATATATACATGTGCATGATTGAATATTTATATGATTCATCAACTTTGTAGTGTGTAAAATATGTGTGTATTACATGATTAAAGAAGCACCAATTGATCATCAGCATCCAGACATTGCCAGGTCATCAAGGCAATAGCTTATCTGGAGCATACTATGACTTAACCTAGATGTTTTTTCACTATGATTGATTTGTTTATGCTTAAATTTCAGTTATAGAATTGTTACCTATATGATTGTGATAATTTTGTACATTGTTTGAAATTCGGGAATGTATTGGAAGTGTTTTCAAATTGTATATGTAATACTGAACGTGCACTTAATTGATTGTGGAATTCCAGACTCAGATCCGAAGAACGTGATAAATGATATGAGCACATTGAATGAAAACTATTGATAGCATATTATGTGAATTGATGCATTCTACTACATTGATATACATGATCAGATAAAGGAGTTATGACCAGAGTGACCAACGTGAAAAATAGCTTTAAGATCAAGAAGTGCACAAAGAGCTACAGGCTCAGTTATTGATAAATCCGATATCTACAAAGGGTACGAGATAGTAAATAAAATGAGCCCGATATTTACAATAGATACAGGATAATAAATAGGCACTCAGTCACAGCAAAGTAGAATGAAAATGGAGTCATATGTACATTTTCATATATATAACTACATGAATCATATGAATGATTGAGATGAATTAATAGATTATTTTGAAATAGTGTTATGAAATGTTTGTACACACGTTGTAATTGTACTTGATGAAATATAACAAAATTTGATGTAGGATCTACAACTGGATGGTGCATTAAACTTCTTGAAATTGGTTATATACTTGACATTTGTGTTCTAACTGGAGTGAGCACATCGATGATGATTCGCTCATTAAGTTTGCAAACTCATCAAAATTGCAACGTTGATTTTTAGGTAAAAGGGAGTCCTAGCTTTTAAAGCAACCTACCAGAAGTTTAGTATTATCAATTTTTTGGAACAAGAATGACTCAAAGTTCTAATCAGCTAATATCTGAGGAGTCTAGTAGATTGCGTTTAGTTAGTTTCTGATTTCATGTAGAACATTTTGTAAAAGAGCAGTAAACTCTCAGATATTTTTGGTAATGTAAATATATGGATTGTGAAGTGTAAGGCTACAATGTAAGTTATGTTTATGAATGAAAAGGGAAAAGTTGATCTTTTGAATATTTGTGTTATGTGTGATGCCATAATAAGTTATGTGACTGTTCTAACACGCCATTCTCATAGGGTATGTTCTTGAATATCCTCTGGATGTTCGGGCATATGCTCTATGGAAGTGGTATGTTACAAATGATTAGTGACAATGCTCATATAGTTAGAAAAGGTTAATTTCTCTTTGGAAAGTAGTCGAGAATCTTGTGGAGACAATGCAGACAAATTCTAAATGTCAGATAGCTCTTTCCTTATTGCTATTAGAGCATTTTTAGTGATGGAACCTCTTAAAGAATTGAGGAGTTTGAGTTCTGTCTTGATTCCTTTTAGATTTTGAACACATATGAATTGTTTAGTGCCCCTGCATATACTTTTCGTTCCTTTCCTGCATAAATTAGTGGAACTAGGTTTATTAACCAAAAAATTATTGAACCTAAAACGGAAAAACCTAACAGATTTCTGGAATAACTCTTCAATCTTGATTAGAGTGTGATCCGAACAAGGTTTCTTTGAAATTAGCAATACTATTAGGGAACTGAACTAACCAACTGTTATTTCACAAAAGCTCTGTCTAGTTTTTTCCTAATAAACCAGATAGAACTTTGTTTGTTAGACCAAGTGAACTACTAGCCTATATATTTCAAATTTGTTACACCCTAATTTCCACACAATTATTGAAATTGTATAAGAAATTTCTTAGATTATAATTGCCTTGGGCTTTCAATTGATACAAGGTAGTGTTAAAATCACCACATAACAACTAAGTTTTATTAATATTACCACTAAAATTTAAGAGGTTAATCTAAAGACCCCTTCTTTAAAAGCCAAAATTGCTTGTATAAATGAAAGAGATGATAATGTCTATATTCTCCGAGAGAATAAATAATCAGAGCTGAATAACTTGATTAGTTGTATTAATAATATCCATATAGGTAAGCTCAGAATTATAACATATGATGATTCTCCCAAAAGCATGACGAGAATGATTGGAGAGCATATTCCAATGAGACACCAAAATCTTCAATTTACTAACAATTTCAGACTGTATTTTTGTTTCTAATAACCTTACTGTTAGAGGCTTCTACCTCTTGACAAAATCCCTTAATACAACTTGCTTTGTTGGGCAATTTAATCCCCTCATGTTCCAAACTATTATTGACATTTAATGCTTACTCTTGGAGTCATAACCCCTGCTTCTGTGGGATCTTCTTCTGTTAACTAGTTGGAATTGATCATGATTTCATTCATTATTATTTCCAATGTCATTCTTAGGTTGGGAGGTTGATGGAGTAGTAGTATCCCCTGTGGAACTACTGTTACTTCTAGCACAAGTTGGATTGCTATTTTCTTTTGCAATTGGATCCTTGTGCGCTTCAACTCTTAAAGTAATCTCTTGAATTCAATAGTAACATTGAGTATTTATTTTGGGGAACCTAGGGAAACTTCTTCTAATGTATAGAGCTCTTGATTGTCATGACAACTGTCAGTTTTCACTAAGTATAGCTCATAATTTAGTTAAGAATAGGTGATAGATTTTGATTGCTTCGTGAGAACTACTTGCACCGAAGGTTCCTCCAAAGCTTCAGCATTATATTCCACCACCTTAGCACTTGGCTCTACCTTTTCATCCATTTCAGAACTTATCAGCTCTTGGTAATTACCTGTTTTAAAACTTTTACCTATAGCCTTCCAAACCTTACCTTGTGTTTTAGAGGGAGGTGTCCAATGATAAGATATCACAATGCTATCTTCCTAAAGCTTGCTATCCTCTCCAAACCTCATTATGAGAACTTCATTTGGGAGTTCTTTAGACAATACCGCACTAACACATATGTGAGCATATCCTATTGTCCTCTTTTTAGCAGTGTTTTCGTCCATACATAGAGCCTTTATAATGAAACTTGCTAAGGCATTTAGTTATTGAGTGGTCCAATACTCAAGAGGGACATTGTGAAATTTGGTCTATAAGGGAAAGCTTTGAATTTTGATAATACCCAAGTTCAAACTATGTTATCAAGCTTGCAAGAAAAGGGTTGATTCCCTATGTTCCATAGTCCTGTTAAGTCAAGAGGACTTCACGATTATTAATTTTAGTGAAAATCAAATAATAATAATGTTAGAAATAAATGAACTATTTTGATAAGTGTGTTAAGTATGCAGAAGTACAAAACACAGAAGAGTACGAAACACAGAAGAAGTGGAATACACAGAAGACGTGGAAAACACAGAAGAAGCACAAACATAGAAGAAGTGGAAAACACAGAAGTGCAAAACATAGAAGAAGTAGAAAACACCGAAGAAGCTCAAAACATAGAAGAAGTGGAAAACACAAAAGAAACGCAAAACATAGAAGAAGCAGAAAACACAGAAGAAGAGGAATACACAGAAGACGTGGAAAAAACAGAAGAAGTGCAAAGCATAGAAGAAGCAGAAAACACAGAAGAAGCAGAAAATACAGAAGAAGCAGAAAATATAGAAGAAGCGCAAAACACAGAAGAAGTGGAAAACACAGAAGAAGAAGAAGAAAGCACAGACAGTACAAAGATGAAGATACGCTAGTACGTCGAACAGTTAGTTAGTTGGAGTTAGTTATAGAACTCAACTGAATAACGGGTTCTACAAGAATCAAGAAGCAGTTATCAGGAATCAAGAAGCAGTTGGAGACTTAGGCTATATATACGAGTCGTAGTCGAAGATTGAACAACCTTTCAAAAACTTTTGATTCTTTGAGATTTCAAGTGTTTACTTAAAAAGAAAAATTATGTATTCACAAGTGCGATACTAGAGAACAAACTCTACTGTAACAAAAAGCTCACAATATCTTTCTAGTGAGAGAAAGAAAAGGCTAAGAGCCTGGAGAGGCTAAGATAGTAGAAAGAATACTTTGTATAAGAGACTTGAAGAGGCTCTGGAAGGGAAGAAAGAATACTTGTAAATTGTCGAAGTATAGTGAAAACTCAGACAAACTCTAAGGACTGGACGTAGCCCACAATTTGGGGTGAACTAGTATAAAATCGCAGTGTCTATCTTCTATCCTTCAACTTATTATATTTTGTTCTTAAACAAGTATATAGAAGTTATTTGCGATTATCTACGTAACAATTTTCATATAATAGTTGTGATATTCTTTTAACAAGTTTGAGAAGTTCTTATCAGAAAAATTAAAGATTTCGTATTCACGAAAATAATACACAATTCAACCCCCCTTCTTGTGTATTTTGTCTATTATAAGTAATTTCTATATTAACATATGATTTACTTCATTTGAAACTTTTAATCACTTTGGTTGGTTCACTAATGACAAGGACACAATATAAAACTGTTAAGATACATTGCTGAATCTAATTATATAGATATTGGAGAATCCAAAAAAGCTTTGAGAGTGTTCAAAATGAAGCTCCAATTTAAGTTTTCAAAGGCTTACGAAAATCTTTTTTTACGGCACAATCCCTTACTAAATTTTTCCTATTGTAGTTTTGAAAAAATTCTTAAGCTAGGAGTATGTTATCACCAATTTTTCACCCTTTCATGAAGGGTCTTTGGGATGAATTAATATAATTTTTGAAAACAACGTTAAGCCTATTAAAGAGGAGCTTAGAAATGATTTTATAAATGGTGTTACAACAAGAAATTAGCCAAAATATTTTCAAGAATCTAGGGGAAGGTACCTTAGGAATAAGACAAATGAAGGTCTTGTTAGATCCTTTAAAAGTTATCCTTGATAAAAAAAAACTCCATAATAGCCTCAATCACCTTGTCTTTGATTAGGAGCTATGATTTGTTTTGAAGAAAAAGGCATTAAGCCTATCTGGTCTTGGTGCTTTGTTTATGTAAAGCTCACAAAAGGATTTCTCAACATCATGAGTGGTGAATGGAGAACTTAAGGACTCCTTTTCTTGTGGGGCAATTGTTCCTTGTTAATGTCACGTAATAAAAATATTGAAGATAAAACTGCACCCGAGGATGCACATGTAGTGGAGAAGTAATTGCAAGCTTCGAATGGCATTCCTTTTTGGGTATTAATAGCTAACCTATTTGCATTGGTAGTTGACTATTTTTTAGAGTTATTTGTTTCTTTGTCTCTAAGCCATAGTATTATGGATCTTTATTTGAGGAGTGTATAATTAACTTGGACAGTTTGGTTATGAGCCTACAATGTTATAGTTTCTAAAGTTTTAAGATTGCTATCACCAAGTCTAACATAAAGCAGGTTTTGGATCCTTGATAATTCCTTCCTTGTCTCCACTGGAACTTTCAAATTGTTTTTTTAAAAATGAAAATGAGAACTTCATTAATAAAGATTACATAATGACAAATAATACACAAATGTAATATAAATTTTATAACTGCCATCCCATCATAGCTTTATTTGCAATGTACACTTATCTCTTGAACTTTATCTTATACTTTAGTTAATTAAACAAATATGCATAAGATAAAGAATTTATTTAAATAATTATGGCACAAAAATTACAACCAGTTAAGAGACAAGTTCTCTTAGGGTTCATTTCATTGACCAACATTCTTCTAACTCCTTTTCTTTTTGTTGTTTATTTCTATCTTTTCAATTTTGTTTCTTATGCTTCCATATGCGTTTGATCCTAGCAGTTCCCGATCATAGTTCCATCTTATTGAAGGTTCTCTAAGACAAGTTCCTATTGGGTCTCCCATCAATGGTATATATATATATATACTTAAATTGCTCTTAATCTTCATTTTACTAGTAACTTGTAGCTCACTCTTCCTAAACTTCACTGATTATATAAGAATTTTATACATTTAATAACACAAACTATCCTCTGTCAGAGAATACTTTGTGTTTTTCTTTTTCCTCTTCATATCTTCACTTCTTTAATAGTTTTTTGCTTACTCATGTTAATTTTTACCTCTTCACTAATAACTTTGTTACTTATTAATCTCCAAATTTCAACACAATATTTAAAGTTTTAAAATTTTAAACTTAAATTGGTCTATTTAAAATTTCTCTTTGGGCGTATCCAATAAGAGTCTTCTAAGTTACCAACTAATGCATCTTATCAATTTTTTCCAAGATCACTAGCCTCACTTTTACACATATTACACTATATATGTACAGAATTGGTATAACTAAAAAAGTTGCTAACCAAATATGTACGATATGAATAATAATGCCAAAAGAATCTAGATTTTACTTACAATATTTAGACATTACTAAAAGAATTTAAATATAATTCATAAAATATATAAATAAATAATTTATGATACAAAAATAAATATTAGAATATAAATTGAAATTTATGGCTATAATTAGTTTGATTCACCTATAAATATCCATCTTCTTATTTCATATATCAAGAAACAAATTCAACCATCGAAGAGTATAACTTGTAAAGATTCCATTCTTATAGTTTATAAATTATAAATTAATATTTGTAACTTAAAGTTGGATTATTTGTATTATAATTCCTCTTTTTACTTGTAGCAATATTTTTCTATAATACTTTTTCTAATTATAATTGAGCTATGATCTTGATCTATCCACCTAATCATTCTAATAAAGTGGTATTATAACCTAATCAGGGTGTACATATGTACTTATTATATGTTATATTTTGCCACTATAAATGGATCTTCTATATCAGAAAATAAGTTAGAAACTATCCACACTTTGAAGGTATTAAGTTTTATTCACGTATATAATTATTATTTGCATGAAGTAGTAGGAGCTATTTCTCTTGCTTTAAAGTGGTTTGGGATAGAAGCAATGAAAATTAAAGTTAAGATTGAGAGGTTTAACAAAAATAATTTCTCATTATGAAATTTGAAGATAAAATATATTCTCACCAAGGATAATTGCCTTGTAGCCATTAGTGGAAGATTGGCCGACTTAATAAATAACATCAAAGAAAATAAAATAGATGTGAATGTTGTTATAAATATTCATCTACCTTTATCTAATGAAATTTTGTTAAGCATAGGGGAGAAGAAAATAGCAAAAGAGAGATGGGATCATCTAATAAAGAATATAAGATCAAATCACTAGAAAATAAACTTATCATCAACTTAACCAAGAATCTTCTTGCAAACAACTTAGTCTTTGATGATGTTGCGGTGTCATTTTCAAAGGAAGAAAATTCATGCAAGAATAAGGAAGATAAATAATTTGGTCGGATAGGTAAGGTTCTCTGGTTCCTTGAACTTAAAATTGGAGAGGAAGAACCAAAAATATGAAGAAAGAAGTAATCACATCGTTTCCTTTCTATCTTCTAATTTATGTTTGACCGGATCACCTAATGGAGATAGAGTCAACATGAGTTTATTGCTCATCAAGTTGAACAAAGGATCATACATCCTGCAAATAAAGTTCTTACGACAAATGCATATAATTAGATTTTAGATATGATTTCATTAAGTTAACAATTGTCTAATTGTTAACGGTATCATATCATGATTACTTTTTTTTCTATTGAAGTTAATTTATGTTGGGCATAGAGAAGGGAATTGCTTAAAACTTGCCCTTTAGCTATATCAAAACTCAAAAGGGTTCATTGATTTCCAAAGAACCACTAAAATTGTTAGAAAATTAATTGTGATTGAATCATGGACATAACAAAAATAATTTTTTACAATTTTTCAATTGAATCTCTTTAAATGAATAACTTGAAAAACATGAATTGTAAGTAAAAGGGTTAAAATGTAACTAATTTGAAAGCTTATAGAACTTTGCTTCTTTAAATTATCAATGATAAGCTATTTGTATATGCAACCTCTAATGATATCCATAGAATAGAGAAAAAGAACTTAAATGCCTTAAAAGGAAAAAACAGGAGTGTTAGCTCCCTTATGCCTTTGTCCTATTTATAGAAAAAGACACTAGGATTTATTTCTAATTAAAATTATATTCCTATTTGTAAATTAAAATCTAACTTTAATTATAAATAAAAATTTATTTTAATAAAAGTAAATATATCATATTTGATCCTAAAGTTTTTCAAACTTTATATTTAAGTCCAATTTAACTTAAATTAAAATTTCTCTTTTAAACTACTTTTTATATATGACCCACAAGGTTCCTAATATATTATTAATGACTGTAAACTATACTTAGAATTCATAATTAGTTATCTAATTAAATAATTTATAATCATATATCAAGATTGATATATACCAATATGGTATGACAGCTAAATATTAGGAATGTGAAGATAGTTTATCTCAACCAATCCGTGCATGATTATAGTAAATAATTTAATCCTTGACTGGCTTACTCAAATTATTTTTCTATAGTTCATATTGTATTCAAGTACCATCAATTGAGCTTCTATAAATAAAAATGTCATAATTAGCATCAAAATATACTAATTCCCACATGAGATATTTTAGTAATCTCAAGTGTAAGGATCAATTATTTAACCATTATAGTGAAAATATTCACAGACACAAGCAATATATTCTATTTGGAATCTTCATAATCAGATGAGTTCAGTGAACTTATCCTTTAAAAAGTACCTACATATTTGTTTAAGTATTTTTATATTTTAGTTTATGAGATCGATTATTTCCTTTATAAAGCAGAACACAACGTATGTTAATCTTTCCACTATATTAATATCTAGTTTTCATAGAGCAATGATTAGAAATAATTTATGGATAATACATGTTAATATAAATCTCATAATTATGATCTCGTCATAACTTTACTTGTAAAATATATTTATCACATGAACTTTATCTTATAAGTTAGTTAATTAAAAAAATTCATATAAGATAAAGAATGCCTTTAATTAATTATATTATAAAATTAATAATTAATCAATTGGTTGTATAGCATACATCAACATAAATAAACTCATAATAGCTCTTCTTTCAACTCATTTAGTTATTCAAAGAAATTGTGTTACATTTGTTGCCAAATTCTGGTGAATCCAAATTAGACATCTTATTTCTTTTAGGATGTGAAGAATAAGGAATGTCTTAATTTTATTTTATGCGACAAGGACATACGTATTCGACGTGATTCTTTCTCCATTTATTAACCAGAAGCTGCAGGGCTTGTTAAACCATCTATTTTGGAGGCCACGACTATAATTGACTCCTGCTTTTAGGTATTTCATATGTTTGATTATAAACAAGGCATCATTTGCGCCTGTGGAGTTAATTTGGTTTTAAGGATACACTTTCAATGATTTTCAAGCAAGTAGTAGACTACAAGTGACGTGGAAATGCACAACATTTTCTAAATAAGCAATCTTTTAAGTAGAAGAGAGCTCACAGATTATGCAGAAGTATTTTGAAGCTTGCTTGTTTAGCCCGTTGCTGCTACCGTTACCTACCTCTCCATACCAAGAATTAGATTTGTCAGTGCTTATAGGAGAAACAAAATTTGAAACCC
>JANIIA010000002.1:24006008-24024648 GCA_027478495.1 Erythroxylum alaternifolium
TTGAGGATATAAACATTGTTTAAATCTTTTGGCCATAACTTTATCGTCCGACCACCAAATGAAGTGATTCTTGAAGCGATGGTTTCCTAACACATTATTCTATCCCTACAACCCAAAAAGAGAAACTGGTAGCTTTTGGCTCTGATATGAAAAAGATTGATGAAAAGATAGTGTGGGGTCGGTTTAGAGAGCACGACTAGGGTGTGAACATACTTTGGCTTTTTTTTAAGCATAACTTCTTCTATAGAGTTCCAGTTGAGATAGTTCTTGTTTCAAATTAAACTAGAGAATTGGAGCTACAATTATGTTGAAGAAGTCAATTATGATTTTGGTGATTGATTGGTGTGGGCACACCACTCTTGTGGGATATGGCTAATACGGGTTCATAGAAATAACCCTCAAGGAAATACGCACGCTCACGTCTTATGATGACTCCGAATGTTGGGCTCCAAAAACGGGGTCCAACTATAGTGAATATTAAGTCTTGGTCTTTGTTTTGGTGATTATATTATTGATTTAGAATTTTTGGTAAAATTCGAGAAATTTCTAAGATTTATGTTATTTTTGAACTAGGAAAAATGTCAAGTGGTAGGAAAAATTGATTAATAGTAGTAGAAATAAATGAAATATGGAAATAGAAATTGTTGATAAGTGACATTAGGATTTATTGAGAATTGACATTAAAAAATTGGGAGACAATTGGATTAGAAATTGGATGACAAATGGACTAGTTATTAAAAAGGGCCAAGTGGAACCATGTGAAGGTGACAAGTGTCATTACCACTCACCACTCATCCTTCACGACTCTCTCATGTGAAAAACTAAATTTTTATTGTCTTTTATTCTTATCTTTCGATACATGCTTCTTTTCTTCATCTTCTTCATTTCTTCTTCTCCATATCACGACACTCTCTTCGCCAAAGCATCACAAGTTGAACCTTGTTCTCATCAATTACTTGCTAATTCCATTTTCGTTATTTTCAACATTTTACCACTAAAAAACCTAACCAACTCCATCTCCATGTTGATGATTGTGTGATGCATGGAAAGCTAGGGTTTCTTGAAAATTTTGAAGAAACTTTGAGTAAATCAAGTAAGTAGAATGTTAATCTTCATGGGTAGTTGTAAATGAAATGTTTATGATGAATGATTTGAGATTGAATGTTTATGATCATAGAGTTAATTAGATGCTGTAATGTGGATGAGAAAATAAGTAGGTTTATGCCATATTTTTATGTTATGATCAACAATAGATTATGAGTTGTGTTAAAGATGTTTTTGAGATAGATTTGTTATAAAAATGGTGTTTGAATGAGAGTTGAAAATTGATAAATGAAGAGATGTGTTTATGACCTATTTTTGTGTAAATGAATGAGTGAAAAAATTTAATGAGTAAATGTATATGATTATGTCCTGTTTTTGTGAGAGTATAAAACCATGGATTATAGGCTTTTAAGTGAGAAAATAGACTGAGATTAGAAGTTAAAGAAAAGACTAATATATTGTTTTTAGAATGATAAGAACTAAGATGATATGTTTTGTTTTTGTACGATTGTTGAACCTTAAGTTATGAGATTGTCTTATGAATGGCATTGAAATGAAATTGAGGTAAAGATGATGAGGTTATGAAGTTTCAATGATGAACTATGGAGATGATTGTTTGATGTTTTATGAAAGAGTAAAATCTGGAAAAGTTATTAATGCATGAATGATAGGAGTAAGTAAATGGATAATGGATCAAATGAGTAGAGTTTTGAGAGTTTTAATGCAATCAAAATGGTAGTTGAATTTGTATGAAATGAAGTTGCACTAATGAGTATAAATTCTGAAAATTTTGGAGTGTAAATGATGTTTTTTCTATATGTTGAATTTATGTAGAAATGAAAGAAGAAAATGCAGGGCACAGTCGTGGCCTGACAAATTTTGGTTCTGTCACGATCGTGGGAAGGACCACCACGTCATGGGCAGGTATAAAGGAAGGAATGTTGTCTTTTAAATGATGTTTGAGATGATTAATGCTAGGGCACTTCCTTATGATGTATTTAAGCTCGAATAAGGCCTAGAATGAACCTAGTTGATAATGGATGAGGTGATTAAAGTGAGTAATGTGTATTAAGTATAAATGAATGATGGAATGATGAAGTCAAATGATTATGAGAAGTGATTTAAGGATACATACCCAGAATAGTCAAATTGAGTATGCATTGTATATAACTTATATACATATGTATATGATTGAGTATTAATATGATTGTGTAAATTAGTAATGTGCAAATGTGTGTGTGTTGCATGATATAGAAGCATAAATCGAATGACCGCATCTAGACATTGTCAGGACATCGAGGTAATAGCTAATTGGAGCATACTGTGAGCAACCAAGATGTTCCTTACTAATAATGATTGTAATTGCTTAATTTTAGTTATTGAACTATGAATGATCTGAATGTGATAATTCCGGACATTGATGGTCTGAGGAGTTTGATAATTGAGATCGTATTGGAAGTGCTTCAATTGAATGTGAATTTGAAAAAAATAAGTGTTTTCAACAAATATGTTAAATGTCAGACTTATGTTCGAAGAAAAAGTGAAAAGCGAATGTGTATCCTGAATGAAAGTGAATGATTGAATATATGCGATTTGATGCATTTCATACATGATACATATGATCAGATAAAGGCAGTTGTGACCGTAGTAGCCAGTGAAAAAAGAGCTTAAAGCTCATAATATGTATAAGAGCCACGAGCTCACTAATAAAATGAGCCTGGTATCTACAAAGGATACGGGACAGTTATCAATGAGATCGGTATCTACAATAGATAGGGGACAATTAAAAAGGCACTCAGTCACAATAATTAACAATGAAAGTGGAGTCTCATAAGCAATTGCATATATAATTTGGCATGTGCATTATATGATTGATTGAAGTTAATTGTCTGAACTATTCTGAACTAAAATGTGAAATAATGTGCAAAATGTGATTATGTGGACTGTCTGTAAATTGAAATGTGATTTGTCCTGTGATTGATATAAGTGAGCACATTGATGATGGCTTGCTCATTGAGTTCGCAAAACTCATTAAAATTGCAACGTGATTTTGTAGGTACGAGAGAGGAGACTTAACTTATAAGACGTTCTAGAAGAAGTCTAGTTTTTGCTTTTGGACATCAAGAAATGACTCAAAGATCGGTTAGCTGAGATTTTGGAGCTTAGTTATAATCTTTTGTATAGTTCTCATATCATGTAGAACATGTAGTAAGAGTATTAAACTCTTATGTATTTTTGACATTGTATATTTTTGGATTAAGTATGAAAAGCTACAGTGTATTAAGTTTTATAAATGAAATGAAGAAATTAATCTTTAGATATGGTGTTATTTTGTATGATGTCATATAAGTGAATGTAAATGCTCTAGTGTATTGCTTTCATCAGGCATGTGCCCGAATGTCTTTACAATGTACAAGTACGTGTTAGGTGGAAGTGAGATGCTACGTTTACTTTTATGTTTATGCTTATATGCTAACTTTTAGGTTTGTTATATATCTCTTTGTATTTTTCTTTTTGTCTTATATAATTTAATCAACAATCTCTTGAGGTTCTATACATGTATAAATAATAATATTATTAAATTTAATAAAGATTTTTTAGCATTCAATTAGATTAAGTAGGTCAAGTTTGGACTTTTTTTATCGAACTCGAGACGTTCAGTTTAAGTTTAATCGAGTTTTAAAGTAATTATTTGTCAATATAAAACAACATAGTTATATTTGTGAAAGGAGTCTGCCGAATTGAAACTCAAATTTCACAATATAAACTTAGGACTAAAATTAATCAAATATGAACTACAAAAATGATGCCAGCTTGATTTTAGATTTTTTATTGAGTTGTTTCTTATTATTCGTTGTTCTTATATCTATTTTGGGGTTCTTGTACATCTAATAGCATTGATGTTTGTAGATATCTTAATGCATGAACATTATGGGGGTGAGAATTTAAGTTTGACTTAGCAAAATCATAAATGAATAGGACAAATATACACACGGAAAAGCAGAGGAGGAAGCGAGGGTAGGGGACCATGACATGACAAATTGACAACTGTAAACAAAAATAAAAAAAGAAGCTCTGTACGTATTTTTCAAATGTAAACAATAAACGAAGGTGGAGCAGCCAACTGTAGCTAGCCAGGCGGCAGGCCAGCCAAAAAAGCATAATTGAGCCTCTTTGCTTTTTCAAAGAAGACGGTTTTGTATTGTAATTTTGCTTAGTTCTGCTTCTGCCCGGTCCCAGGAAAGTGAGATTCTTCTAAGAGCGTGCGTGTCTTGTGGTTTGTTTCTCGAGAGAAACGACTGAAAGTGATCTCACATCCCCCAACCCTTTATTTTTTAGACAGCTGTACCTTCGCTTCCTTCCTAATCCTCGTCTCTTTGTTTTGTCCCTGTCCTTTGTTGGTATGATGTAATAGTTTTGATATAATAACATAAATATTTATTTTGAAATGGTTAAAGTGGATTCCCGTACATCTTCACGATCTTACCCGGTTTCATTTACGATCTTCACCTGCAATGATTGTTGAAATACTTCAAATGGACAATTCAATTCCACGAGACTTGATCACCTCTAGAATTGAATGCAAAGTCTTCCTGCATCCTATCTATTTACTGTTTAGTTACTACTGTTCAGTGCATCTCAACGTGTTTACCGGGTAATAGAATAGTTACTCTTAGTCTATTAGAACATGCAAATACAAGAAACAAGTTGCCGAATTAAACATAGCAATGGATTGGATCGAATCAAATCAATAAATACATTCAAAGTATTCAACACGGCATCATCTTAAATAAAATTATTAAAATAGTGTCAATTTAACTGATTAGTTTTTTAAATTTAAATTGAAAATGATATTGCTTTAGAAAATTTCTAAAAAATGACATTATTTTGTGGTTATAAGTGGATCGTTCACGCTTGAAACATGACTTATAAAAATGAAAATATTTAAACTTTTTAGACTGGAGTCTAACTTAAATCTTAATTTAACAAAATTTGTTCTTTTAACTTAAGATCAAATTGAACTAATTGAAATAAGAATGACTCATCATTATGATCATCAACATCTTATTAAAATATCATTGAGTTGCGAAACTTAAGAAGGCGGATAATATATAATCTTAACCTTAAATAATAAAGAAATTATTTTTAATATACTCACGTATAAATATGCCAATATTATAAAATTGTAAATAAATGTACTAACATATTTAAATAAATAAATAAATAAATAAATCATTCGATCAAGTAAAAATGAGTTCATATTACAAATTAGGTGGCATCTTTCAATAGAATTCATTTAAAAGAATAATAAAAAAAAAATTATGTAAGAACAGACATGGATCCACCAACAAGTAAAAAGTAGTTCCGCTTTAGGCTTTTGGTTCTTGGGTTATTCAAATTTACCATGAAGATTTTCAGTCACATTGTATTGAACAACGTGCCAGACATCCACTTGTCTGTTGGACTGTTGTCCTTTTCTTTTCCCTGTACTTTGTGAAGTTTATTTATATCACTCGGTGGCCGGTGCCCTGCGTGCTTTGTTGCATGTTTTCTTTAATTCAAATTAGTTTTATTGTAAAGTAATATCCACATCAGTTTACATATAATTAGTTAACATATAAAAACTATATAAACCTAGCGAAATTACAGAATAGCCAAATCGAATCATTTCACTTGTTAGTATTTTGGAATATCTTCTCAAAAAGTAGGTGGAGTGGAGACCGACCAAAACCAATCCATAATTTACAAATGATAGAGGACATAAGTGGCCACGTGCACAGGTAAATAGTGAGGGTTAAAGCAAGCAAAACTGATCTTAAGACATGTGTGAAGTGAATGTCGGGAATGTGAGCATACAAAATCTTACAATCATAAGCTATGTATCTTTTCATTCGTAGCTGTCTAAAAGTCTTCCGTCCACCTGGCATGCATCCCAACTGCTGTAGGCCTCACTCTTTATTGGAAAGCTTTGCCACGTTTCCATCCTGTTTGGTGTCCGTACTTGTTCTGTTGTCAATTAGGGTTCAGGCTTTCATTACAGGGAGATTGAAGTTGTTCTTTCTAATTTTTTTAAGAAGAGAAACTAATCAAAGAGAATCAATCAGGAAAGTCATGGGTGATGTATGCTAGGCTGCAGCTTTTCTTCGAAAGGACCAGACTGATACAAATACTTGAAATCATGCCTTCTATTCTATCTACTACCATATTCTTTATTCTTTTTTATTTTGGATTTAAAACCCCGAAAGTCAAATTAATTAATTGAGAAAAGCAGATAAAAAGCACAGTTCAAATAAACTCAGCTCCCGTTTCTTATATCAAAGACTATATTACATTTATACATGTAATGCACATAAATAAACACAGCTACTGGACACTGGAGACTACTTTTGCTTTAGATGGACTGGTCCTAAAAGCTTCACGGCGGCTATCTTCTCATTCTAAAGTCTTGTTTCCAACGCACAAGACCCGCAGACCGATCTCTCTTACCTTTTTCTTTTTCCCCACTTTTAAACTCTCTAGCAAGCAGTTATGATCGACTACAGTCGGCCTTACCCAACCCTATCCTGCGGTTGTCTACATCAAACTCCACCCACATGTTTTGCTGATGTATGTTCCCTATTATGTTCGAGGCGCCTCCGAGCATTTCTGTCCGTGCGATGGCTAGGCAATGGACCCCACCTCCCACATCACCAAACATCTTCTCGTTCTGGATTACAATCTCCACTCCCTTATCAAACTCCAACGCCATATTCCCTATCAGCCGTCCGATCGCTGTTGGATTTCCATCAAAACACATGTCTGCCACGTTGGCGTACGTGTAGCCCTTCTTTAGTTTTGGGCCCACCAACCGCACTATCTCCTCCCGCACCTTATTATAAGCCTCGTCCATTAAGTAAGTGAACTCGGACCCGGAATCGATAATTGTCTGACCCGCCCCGTTTCGTTGGGGCAAAAACGCTGAAGGAGGGATGTCAAGTTTTTTGTTGCCAATTCGTATTCCTTGCATGGCAACGGTATAAGCCAAAGGATCCAAATTGGGTGGTCTATTTGGACCTTGAGGTAAAGACAAAAGATTAATATACTGAAACCCATTTGAATTCGGGTTTTTACCCAAGTAAAATGACCCGATGGAGGGCGACTCGGCCTGGCGGGTGGGAATGCAATACGAGAACTTGGAGATTTTGGCTTGGGAAACGAACGACAAGCGTCCAAGATTCATACCCAAAATACCCGTCTCATTTTTGTCCAGCTGCTGAGAGCAACCCAGGACGAGCGGAGGGGTGGTTAGGGAAGGAGACAAAGTTAACTTTTCATTGACGAGATTGCCCTCAGCTTGGGTACCGTCAGCATAGAAGTAGGAATAGCGGCATTTGCTGTTCTGGCAGAAGGTTGGGAGGGAGAAATCGGGAATTTGGGGCTTGCAGACAGGGTGATTACATGGTAAAGCAGAGAAAGAAGATGAAAGAGAAGGGTCGAACGATGTCGCGGGTTGTCGGCTGTTAGGATTCCTCTTACTGCCACAATGAATCCAAGAGAGCTGACTACCGGTGTCGAGAACCATTTGTTGGGTCTGAGGAGGAGTGCCCATGGGAAGAGACAGGACCAAAGCCATTGTATAACTCAACGTCGTCCTCGTTTGGTATCCTCCATTGTTTCCCTTCATTTTTGATTCTTCTTGATTAACAAATGACGATGGTGATACATGACTTGGACGTGAAGAGAATCGTTGAGGCGTAAGTGGGAAAGATACAGAAAGAGAAGAGATGTTCTTGTTGTTGTTGTGGCCGTCGTCACTGGTGGTGGTTGGTGTTTCTTGTTGGAAGGAGAACGAGAGAAGGGAAAAGAAGAGAAAGAGAAGCATAGGAATAGGCATATCTGCTGTTTTTCTGCAATGAACAGTCATTATGGGCCTTAATTTGGAACAAAGAGTTTTTGGTTGTTGGTGCATATGTATACACTGGTAGGGTTCTTATATATATGTGTGTGTAATGTGTATACCCCATTTGAGTGAGTGGGGTGGAAAAATTAAAGAGACCCTAGTGATGAAATTGAAATCCAAATGAGATGAAGAAAAAGTCTACGCGTTTTCTTAATTAGAACTCTGTAGATTTTATGACACTGCTATTTTCATGGGTTCATTTAAGTCTTCTATTTTCTTCCTTCTTTCAAATATTTTTGCACTTTCATTTATATTTTTCTAAATCAGGCCATTTTTACTTTTTATCGATTGTACATGTAGTGAAGGTGATTTCTCATGCATCACGTGTATGTAAGATGAATTTTGATAGTTTGAATTAGAATTTTACCACAAATCTAAATCTGTATTGACATAACAGGTAAATTTCCCCTGCTCTTCTTAACGTCACTCTCAGAAAATAGAAATACAAAGTTTAAATCCGCACTGCCTCTCAAGCACTGACAACTGTAACCCAAAAAAAAAGAGAAAGTGGTGGTGTACAGTGTGATACGAGGTGCACATCCCGGAGTGGTACTGGTACCCGAAACAGACTCGGTGGGAGCTGGGAAGACACTGCTGTTACGCTCTTTTCTCACCTTTCAATTTTTGGAATTTTCTTGTTCCTTTACCTTTTATTGTCTCCAAATTGCAGTGTTGGGAAGAGTTAAATAAGTCATTAACTAATCATATATTAAATTATCATGAGAATAATTTATCATTTTTAGATTTATTACTAATATCGATAGAATCTTAGAACAATTAATAAAAATTGCTTCTTTATAACTAAAAGATCGTTGGTTTGAATTAGCGAAACATTTTTTTGTAAAAAATACAAGAATATAGTTATGTACATCGATAACCCTAGTGGACTGGTCCGTTGAATTGACTAATGTTTACCGGTCCATTTCGTCAATCACTTGCCAAAACATAATTAAGAATAAATTATTTATATAAAAAAAGAAAAGGAGAAGTTATTGTTCTTTACCATTAATTAATTTCTTCTAGCTCTTGTTTATTTTACCTCTTCTCCTTTGTATATGATTGCATAGCTACCGGTTATGTTCTGTTTATATTTGCTTTTCATATTACTTGCATCAAAGATACCAGTAATGGGACCGAATAATACCACAATTGGTGGCCTCAATTTGTTCTCTTATTCGTTTCTCGCTTCTGAATGCCGTGTGCATCAGTTATTGTGTACAGTTATATATGCCATATTGTTCGATAATAACGCATTATATTGTGGTGACAAATGAAGGCAGCTGTCAGGTAGTGAGAGATTAAAATTTGTACGTAAAATCGTGTTAACAGAAGCAAAACAAAAAGGCTGAGAGTCATGTATAAAGACTTATACATAGCTTGTTTTTGTTTGATTGGTTCCTAAATTGCAAAATTAACATGGGCAGGAAGTGGATGCCAAATGCTTCATTTGTACTCATCTCGTAATTCCTAGAAAGTGGAGGCAATAGGGGAAATTGAATATGATTATACGTGTGATAGCAAATATCAATAAATCTGATTATTAAAATTGCTCAAAATATATTTTTAATAATTAAAATAAAAAATTAGTAAATCTGTTCCGTAATTTTTCTATCCAATACCATCGATAAAGTAAGGTCGTGTTGCTCAAACATGTGATGATACCACTTTTTTCAGTCAGCAAGCAAATTAAATTGCCAAAACTAAAGTTTGAGAAGGTTTAATTTCAAGATTGTATGCAAACAAGAAATTTGGTGAACTTAATTAGTTCGTAATCAACCCCGATCGTACCAATGGCCGGTGAAATTAAAACGTGTCCAATTGTCTGCGACTAAGTGGACCCCTTCTTAAGAAACCTCTATCTATGTGCAGCGTACAAATATCATCACACAGTCCACACAGCAACCTAGTTCTTGGTCCATTTCTCAAAAAAATTAAAAAAAGGACCTAGTTGTTGGTCATGGTTCCCTTTTCAATATATTATACACACATAATTCCGAAATTCGAGCTTCTTTAACTTTATTTTTGCATGACAAATTCTAACTTTGTTTCTTAATTTTAGCCGAATGAATTCAAAATGAGCCCACCAAAAGCCTCAAATAATAGACACTGTACTTTACCAAGTATTAAATCCTAGTAAAATTGATTAAAAATAAAATAAAATAAAATTAAAAATTTAAAATATTATTAAAAATCAAAGAATTTGAAATTAATTAAAAATTATTAAATAAATAATAATTAATTTATTTTAATTTATAAGAATTTATTAATTTACAAGACTTTTACTTTTATTTTTAGTAGTCACAACAATAGAATTTAAGTGTTTTTAATTGATCGATTCAGGTCTAATTATTTTAAACAAAATGGTATAATTTTATTTAAAAGAATTGAGTCTCGGGTAGGCTTAAACCTAAAAAACTTAAATTCAGATTCAAGTGAAAAAACATTATTTTACATTTTTAATTTTAAAAAAATTATTGAGCTCCCGTTGTTATCCTTAATTATATATTGGCGTTATTTTTTAAGTATAATTCAAGTCATAATTCTTAATTTAAAATGGATCTATTTAAAAAATTCTAACCTATAATTTGATCAATCATTTAATTGACAGTGGTTGCTAGTAAGATGATTAAAGCTCTGTACAAAAGATCACTTGCAGACCGTGAGAAAGATAGAAGACGAGTAGAAAAAGGCAGAAATAAAAAACGAGTCCTTAACCACGAGTATTTGTTAAACGTGAATGGATCACGGATTATTACCAGAGTTTCGCAAGAAGATCGAATCACGAGTGCTAAAACATGTAAATATCGTATCGTATTTATGAACACGATAGAAAGGCAAGTACAACGTTAGATATCCGAACCCAATCACTGCAAGCCCACATCCAGAAAACTGGTCTTCACTCATACAAAGGCCCTGTAACATTGAACCCATTTGCGTTGTTTGTTTTCCTCTTACAGGATTTGTCACTTTAGCTCAAATCTACAAAATGTTGACTCCCAAACAAATTTCCTTTTTCGTTACGGTCAACTCATACGCGTTTTGCATGCTTTTTATAATGTTCTTGGTATAATGGTATCGTTGACTTACCTTGCATATTTCCATCGATTCAGTTGTAGCTACATAGGATCTTGTGGGCTCTGAATTCTGATGCAGTCGAATGAGCGTCGGGGTGTTGGTCAAGACAGGTGCAGTTTTGTCTGACTTCTCTGATGAACACGCAAAACGCTGCTTCAACTCCTTCTTCTTCCTCATGTTGGAGTTACGATGTTTTCCTGAGTTTCAGAGGTGAAGACACCCGCAACAACTTTGTAGATCACCTGTATTCTGCTCTTCATCAGAGAGGCATTGTAATCTTCAGGGACGATCTGGGTCTGAAGAGAGGAGCCTCCATTGCTCCTGGCCTGTTCAAGGCAATACAGGAATCAAGGCTCTCAATTGTTGTTTTCTCAAGAACTTACGCTTCTTCCACTTGGTGCTTAGATGAACTTGTTAAGATTGTTGAATGCAAAAATTCAACTAGACAGATCGTTATACCAGTTTTTTATGGTGTGGCTCCTTCTGAGGTTAGAAGCCAGACAGGGGCATATAAAGAAGCCTTTGATAAACATGAAAAAGTTTTCATAGACCTTACAAAGAAGCTGCAGAAATGGAGGGATGCTCTTGCAGAAGTTGCCAATCTTTCTGGTTGGGATACCAAGGACCGGTAATGAGTTGTTGTTAATCTAAATATTATGGGCATTGGGCATTTTTTACCAACTTGATAAAAATTATAGCTATTCTCTAATTAGTTAAATGATAACATACTAAACTACATGCTTTCCAGAACATTCTATTAGTATCAGTATAATCCATGGTGATTCAAATTTGGCTGAAGATTGTGGATCCTATCTGCATTAATTCGCCGAAGTTCTACTCTGCATTAATTTGCCGAAGTTCAATCTGACACAGTGTTTATTCAACGGTGATACTTCCGTTATAAATTGCTCAGAGAGGAGTAGAATTTATTAGTCATGGAAAGGTTTCCAGAGTATTATATTGACTTTTAACATAGTAAGAATGTGTGCAAACTTTTGAGAATCTTAGCAAGATATGTATTTGTTTTAATGGAGCATCCTGATTTTGCTTCAAAACGACAATTTTAAAATTCAAACAAATATTATTCTTCACAATCAAACAACTTTCAACAAGTTCATTGCTTATTCCATGTAGGAAGGAATCGGAGGTTATAAAGGAGATGGTTGAAGTTATATCCAATAGTTTGAGTCATATGATGCTACCTTCAATTGAAGAAGACTTGGTGGGCATGAATTTGCGGCTGGAGGAGTTCAATTCATACATGTGCTTAGGAGTAGACGATGTTCGCATTGTAGGAATATGTGGGATGGGAGGAATTGGAAAGACAACAATTGCAAGAGCCTATTACAATTGGACATCGCATCAATTTGAGGGTAGTACATATCTAGCCAATGTTAGAGAAATTGCACAGAAGGGTGGTCTCTCCACTTTGCAGGAACAGATTCTTTGTGAAATTCTTATGGAAAGTAACATCAAAATATGGAACGTGTGTAAAGGAGTTGAGATGATAAAAACTAGATTGCGCCATAAACGGATCCTTTTAGTTATTGACGATGTAGATCACTTGAAACAAATGCAGAGCTTGGCTGGAAAGATAGACTGGTTTGGTCCTGGTAGTAGAGTAATAATCACAACCAGGGATGAGAGTTTGCTCGTTAGACATGGAGTTCACAGAATATACAGGGTTAAGGGATTGAAGGATTTCGAAGCTCATCAACTTTTCAGGCTTAAGGCGTTTGGAGAGGATCATACTCCAAAGGAATACACAGATTTATCAAAATTTGTTGTAAACTATGCTGATGGCGTGCCATTAGCTCTTGAAGTTTTGGGTTCCTTCTTATACGGCAAGTCCTTGAGGGAATGGAGAAGTGCAATTGACAGATTGAAAGAAAATCCTGAGAAGGAAATTTTCAATACTCTTAAGATAAGTTTTGATGGGCTTGAAGAAACAGAAAAGAAGTTATTTCTTGATATAGCATGCTTTTTCAAGGGTGAGGACAAAGATTGGACGACAATGATATGGGATAGTTGTGGTTTCTTCCCTGATATTGGAATAAGAGCTCTCATTGACAAATCTCTCATAACAATTTCGAATAACAAATTGGGGATGCATGATTTGTTACAGGAAATGGGTCGGAAAATTGTTCGACAAGAATCTCAAGAGCCAGGAAAACGCAGTAGGCTATGGCTTTGTAAAGATATCTTTCATGTTTTCACAAGAAGTACAGTAAGAAAACCATGATAGGCAAACTTTTTAACACATTCATTTCATTTTAGAATAGTACAGGATTTGAAAAGATATAACCAAGATTATCCGTAGTAATTTATTACTTGTTCTGAGATTTTCAGGGAACAGAAGATGTTGAGGGCATCCTATTAGACTCATCAAGAAACGAAGAGATCCAGTCAACTAAAGCCTTGTTGAACATGATCAAACTTAGGCTGCTAATATTCCATAACGTGCGCTTCTCCAAAGACATTGAGTACCTTTCTAATGAATTACGATTACTTAAATGGCGTGGCTATCCTTTCAAGCATCTGCCATCAAGTTTTGAATCAGACGAACTAGTTGAATTGAACCTATGTTACAGTCAAGTTGAACAGCTGTGGAAAGGCATAAAGGTAGCCACAATACCGCTATCAGATTTCATTTATGTTTTTTGAATAGGAATATGGTGTTATGGACATAATGTCTTACTTTTCATCATTAACAGCAATTTAAGAAGTTGACAGTCATCGACCTCAGCCACTCCAAAAATCTTGTTATGATGCCAGACCTTAGAGGGGTCCCAAATCTCGTGAAGTTGATTCTTGAAGGTTGCAGCACACTATCTGTGATTGACAATTCAATAGGTTCTGTGGAACATCTAAATGTGTTGAACCTGAAGGACTGCGAAAATCTTGCAAGTCTTCCCGACAGCATATATGGCCTGAAGGATCTTATAATTCTCAATCTTTCCGGCTGTTCAAAACTTCACTTCAATCTAGAGGAGTTTGTTCATCTAGGAAGCCTGGAAGAGCTTGATGTAAGTAGAACTACCTTAAGCCATCTACCATCTTCCTTTTTCAAATTTAAGGAGCTAAAAAGGCTTTCCTTTAGTGGATGTAAATTCCATCCTTTGGATTCGGAAAGAGAAGGATCCACCGTTATGAGCTCGTCTTTGCACTCGTTATCTGGTTTATGCTCTTTAACACAACTGGACTTCAGCAATTGCAATTTACAATCAATTCCAAGTGATATCGACTGCTTATTTTCGTTGAGAAGTTTAAATCTTAGCAGCAACAGCTTCACCTGCCTACCTGCTAGCATCAGCAGGCTTTCCAAGCTTGGGCAGCTCTATCTGGAGAACTGCAAGAGGCTTCAATCAGTGCCGGAACTTCCATCAAGCATGACGTTCATAAATGCTGAATCATGTTCTTCACTAGAAAAATTGCCTGAAATGTTATACCTTTGTAGCTTGCGAACGCCTCGATCAAATTTTACCAACTGCTCTAAGAAGTTTGATTGGAACGACATGGCATTAGCAATGCTACTACGATATCTAAAGGTCTTACGCTCTCAATCACTCATTGTCTCTAGTTCCCACAATCTGATTCTAAAACATAAAAAAACTCTTATGTTGCAGGGGCTATCTGATCCAAGAACCAGATTTGACATTTTTGTTCCGGGTAACAAAATACCCGAGTGGTTCTATCATCAGCTACCAGCAGTTTTCTTCGATATTAACTGGATGGGCTTAGCTTTCTGTGCAACTGTTACCATCAATGATCCCTTAACCTTTCAAGCAGAGAATCTAGATCTAGCTTGTTGCGTCAGAATTGATGATTGTGTCTGTACCCACGTGCATGCGAGAACTTATTTTCTAAGGACCATGGACAAGGTTAGATCTGATCATCTTTGGCTTTTCTATTTATCTCGCAATGATCTCTTCAATTCAGATTTGGAAGCAGCGGCCAAGGTGTTTCATCACGCCAGTGTTGTATTCTTACAGACTTTATTCTTCCATGTTAGAGATTATGGGGTTCGCGTAGTATATAATCATGATCTATTGTAAGTCATTTTGGAAGGTAAATTGATTAGTGAAGCCATGGTAAGGATCATGGCACCATTGATGCTACATCAAGCGGAAGAATTAGCGCTGCAGAGCCAATAAATGAAAAAATTTAGACAATTTGACTGAGTTCTGCTGAGAATTAGCGCTGAAGAGCCAATAAAGAAAAAATTTAGACAAGTCCGAGTTCTGCTGCAGATTGAGCCCAAAATTTCAGCAAAATGCTTCAACATTTTCTTCTATCAACTTAGTTCTCTAGTCGGTGTGTAGTATTTTTGTTTTATGTTGCTAGAACTGAGATTTGTGGGATATTTGAAAGTAGTCTTTCCACTTATTAGGGGTAAAGTCATCGTAATTATTAAGTGTTGTTGTTATTGTTATTACTGCTGCATTTATTCGAGATTGTTATAGGATGCTTGGGATAATATTGTTGGCCTATTTTGCTTCAATTTTGTTTTCTATGTAGAAATCCAAGGTTTCTTGTTCATATGGAAGAGAGAAAGAGGAAGAAGCTCTCAACTCTATCAAATTAATACATGGTTTTTGTTACATATAAAGCAAATTCGTACTAAGCCTTACATGGGTCATTTTCAACGTCAGTACTACATCTAGTGATCCATGACGATTGGGTTTTACTAATCTTGTGATAAAATTCTGAGCAGCAGTTGGGTGTACAAAAGGGGCATCTCTTGCTTCTCCTCATGCGTCCATTTTCTCCAGTCCGAGAGGAGTTTGGATTTTGATTTTCGCATGCCATGTCCACACACAAGCGTTCATATTTTCTCACGAATCTCCTTTTAAGATAGTCTTGAATTTACATTTAGATGGGATAGGAACTATGCTTTTGTGTCGTGGCAGACTATTTTACTCAGCATCTTTAAGAGATTGTTTTAATGGTAACAAATTGAAGACAATGCATGCTCACATAAATAAATTTCAACACACTAGCGTTAATGTTAGTATATAAAAATCTGGGATTGGATTAAGAAATACGAGCAGAATCTATAACAGGAAGGCCCTATCTACCATTCTCCAAAATTGCTTGTGTCCTAAGCTTTTATCTTATTGTTTGTCTTATTTGTTATATATTTGTAATATTATTAATTAAAAACATTATTTATTTTATACATGTTTGATTAATTAACTAATCTACAAGATATAATTCGCGAATCTTAATTGTGAAATTTATATTATATTTATGTATTATCTTTAAATTAGTTATAGTCGTCACTCTATCAAGACTTAACAATATTAACAAAGAAGAAGGATAAAAACGCATTGTGTTTTTCTTTACAAAAGAAATAATAGATCCCATAGACTAAAGTTATCTTTTTTTTGAATACTGAGGATAGAAAAACATAATATAAAACAAATCAACTGATGGTCATACCCGGTGATATATAGTTCCTTGCCTATCTAGGAGTATAAAATACATCGAGTCCGTCGGAGAACATGTAGTCGTGGGTGTACTCGCCTAGCTACATTAGCTAGACTATCGACACTTTGGTTCCCCTCCCTATAGACGTGTTGAATCTTCGCCTCTCACTCTCGATTCAGCACCGCTCGTATGCCCTATATCAAACAAGAGTCCTCAGTCAGTACTCTTTTAGAAGAGGAAAGGATATTGATGACCTCTAGCGAATTCACTTCTAGTATGATTTTTTGATAATCATGGTCCCATGTCAATTTTAGCCCCTTTTTAACTTCCCTTAATTTCGCGACCAAGGGCCAGCATGCTCCAAACTTATGTAGAAAACTTTCACACCACTGTCCATTGCAGTCTCGAAGAAGCCCCCCAGCCATACCATCGGAAGAACCATTTTGCATCGTGCCATCTGTATTAACTTTTATCCAACCTGTCGACGGTGGTTTCTAGCTGACTAGGTGCCCAATAGGCAAACCCTGTATATTAGTAACTCGACCCGTCACTGCAATTGCTTGTTGGACCCAAGAAACATACTCCAATACTATGCGATGTCCGACTTCCGACAACTCAAAGCCCTCTTAGAAGATACATTTGTTGCGCCACTGCCAGATATACCAGCAAGAGATGCCAAAATTGAGGGCCCATTCGACCTCCTACATAGGGCCATTGTTGGACAAATTAGGTTGTAGCCACATCTCCTCGGGCCACTGAAAGAAGGCCGACTCCTACACCACAGGGGACAATTTTTTCCAAAAATTATGAACTCTGAGACAATCTCTAAATGCATGCAATGTAGTCTCTTCATGGCCACAAAACTGACAACTGCTATCTGTGGCTATGTGTCTAATAACACGTTGTTGGTTAGTCAGTAATTTTCTGTTTGCTAATAGCCACAAAAAGGATCGAATCCGCTGAGGCCCTGGCCATTTTCAGATGACATTCCATATTAGATTTTGGTCCGCTGAATCTAACTCTGTGATTAACTCATAGGTAGACTCTACCGTGAACGCTCCATGTTGGTCGGGGCGCCAGATAATTCGGTCGTCATCCTTATCATTTGATGGAGGTCGAATTGTCGCCAGAACCACACAAACTTGAGTAGGAAGATAGGGATTGATCATATCCCATTTCCAATTGCCATCCTCTACCACATAATTTGTCACATACATTTACATCAATCTGTCAGGAAGGGAAAGTGTTGTTTCATTTACTAGTGGACCATGATTAGCCAACCATTGGTCAACCCAAAAATGTATCTGTCGACCATTACTCAGTTTCTAACTAATACCTTGTCTTACATTAGCCCACGTATCTGCAATCCCTCGTCAAAGGATCGACGCCCCATTTTTAGACAGCGATTAAGGGATGTAATGTGCGTTTAGTCGGTATTTAGTTCTAAGGACTTGTACCCATAAAGCTGTGGGTTTAGTAAGCAAGTCCCATCCCATTTTAGTAAGAAGGGCATCATTGGTTGTAGGGATGACAATTTTGGCTTGGCCCGACCCAGTTTTTGATCCGGGTTAGCCGGGCATGGGCGGGCCATGGGCTGACCTGGTCAACCAGGGCTAGGCCACGGGTCAACCATGGTTGATCAGCACGGGCTGCGGGCGGGCCTAACCCGACTCACGGCCTGACCATTTTAAACAAAACAATGTCGTTTTGGACAAAACGACTCTGTTTTGTATAGTTTTTTATTAAAAAATATATACAGGCCTGCCCGACCCAACCTGCCCGTGGGCCAATGGGCCACGAGCCACCACGGGTTGGGTTACGGGCCATGGGCCGACCCGCAACTTGCCATAACGTTCGGCCCATTGCCATGCCTAATTGGTTGCTCGAATACGTTTGATCCCCAGACCTCCAGCTTTCTTCGGTTGACACACAGTTTCCCAGTTGACTAGGTGGGTTGTCCGCTTCTCATTTTGGGACCCCTAAATGAATGTCTGCATTATTTTTTCCAGCGCATCACAGAGTTTCCGGGGTAATCACACAATTTGCATTGTATAGATGGGAACTGAGGCAATCACTGTGTAACACCCCAACTCCCGCTGAACCCGAACCCGATATCGATTGTGATACCCGAATCCGTGCCCCGCGAGGGTG
>JANIIA010000002.1:24052109-24069690 GCA_027478495.1 Erythroxylum alaternifolium
ATAATGGAGAAGCATTATACCTTTTCAAATATTCACAAATGTTATCGAACTCGAGAAACCATATACTACCCCAGAGAGTATAAAGTTTTGAATTATGTGTAATTATATGGAATTTCATTTATGATTGCATAGATTATATCATTCTTGCTTCTCCATGAAATATGTAGATGTTGATAAATTGGGTCAAAATCTGATTCCGACCACAACAGAATATTTACCAAACTTTTTCACCAAAAACAAGATCTCTTTAATTCTATAAAATGATTAACGCAAATCATAATAAAGCGGAAACTTAATTCGTATCTTATTCCGAAGCTTGATCTTTATCTTGTTGTATCCCTCAAACTATTTACGAAACTGATTCGTCTCAACCATCGTAACCTTACAAGTTTCCGACCTCTAACGGTATTCACATAACAGGTTGAGAGAACTCCATAACTCTTACAGAGAGGGTTAAGTAAGAAGTACTAGCTCCATAGAGCTTAATCCTATTTATAATAAACTTTGGACTTTTTAGTAATTTAATCGAAATTAAATTCTAATTGAAACTAAACTTTAATTAGAATTTATTATAAAGTTAATTTCGTCAAGTTAGACTTGATTGTAAAGTTTGACTAACCTTTTCGTGCATAATTTTTCGTATAATTTAATCCTTTTATCATATAATATTTCGATTAAACATAGAGCATGAAATTAATGTCTACTCTATTTTGAGTCCAATTATATTAGTTCTCCGCCATTAACTATTGATTTAATTAATGACATTTGTAAACTATTTATAAAATGTCATTCCACCTTGACCAAAAATTTCATGAATCAATATTCATAGATAACAACGGAATATTTTCCTTAATTACTTTAGGGTGATAAATTCTATCTTGATCACACAATTCATCATCATCATTATCATCACACCCAATCCGAGTCCCGCATCAAAGCTGAGTCTGGGGAAGTCTGATAGTACGCAGCCTTACCTCTACAGAGTATGGAGGCTGTTTCTGGTAGACCCACATGCGAATCTGACAATGAAAAAGTGATGCAGGTTATGCTAAAAGAGTAAGTAAATATAATTAAATAAGTAAATAAATAAATAAATAAAAATAGAACCAAAGAAGATATGAAATAGGAACAAAAAAGAAAAATAAAATATATATAAATATAAAAGAATAATAAAAGGTAAGAAGAAAATTCTCTGTTTGGCTGTTCAATAGATGGAGAAAAGATTGTTGTTGTCAAGGATGGTGTCAAGCAAACCATGGTACTGTACAGAACTGACAAAATCCAAGACAAAAATACAAAGAAACAATAGTTCTATACCAAGATCCCATTTTGTTAATTAATAAGGAATACAGTAATAGCATCAAATGACACAAAATTATAGCAAACTGAAGATGTAAAACAATTATGCTATTATAGAATAATCTATCAATCCTATATTTTGCTTATCTCCAATGGCACAAATTGATGGCATCAAAATAAGACCAGCAAAAAGCACAATAACACTTCCAAATGAGGAGCATAATCACAAACCCACAACTCATAATTCTATCATTAAGAAGGCTATGAGGTCACATAACACACTGCAACATGAAATGATAAAAGTCATTCAACTCTCGTGATCAAAATCAAACATAATTGATCCAACTAGCCCAAATCTAAAACCTAGTTGAACAATACTCCCATAGGCAAAATCAAGTAGAAGACATAGTTGAGAGTAAGAAAGTATACTTGGTATGGGAATTTTGGAACAAAAATTGAGCAAAAATCAAGTGAAAATTACTAAACCCATTTGAAATTGAATAAAATTAATCCATGTATAATTGATCACCCAGTTTTCTCTATATAATTCATGTTACATCTAACGACTACCAATTAAACAACCCATGATTAAATAGGTTATAAATAACATCAAAACGTAGCAATCTTTATATAAGATAAATATTGTAATCTCAAGTCAAATGATTACTTATACAATCATCACAATGAGAATTCCATAGACATACAAATAATGTTCCAAATAGATTTTTCATATTGAGTATATTCAGTAAACTTGTTCTCTAATAATTACCTATATATTTGTTTAAGTATCTCTATACTTTAGTCTATAAGATCGACTACTTTCTTCATAAGGAAAAACAAAACGTATGATGGTCTTTTTATGTTCTATTAATATCCAAGCTTATTAGAATAATGACTAAAAACGTTTAAGAATAATACATAAATGCAATATGAATTTTATAATTATAATCTTATTATAACTTTATTTGTAATGTACAATTTTTTTATAAATTTTATCATATACATTTAAACATGTATAAGATAAAGACTGTCTTTAAATAATTTTTCCCTAAATTACAACCAAAACAATTGGTTGCAGGGGAAAAACCAACAGTGTATAATGGTGGTGAAAAAAAAGAGACCAAATATCTTACGCTTGACATGTCAAAGCTTCGTAATTAATTAATTATATATTCAGAGACTTCAGACTTGTGGGTACAGTCCCTATCGCTATCTGAGTTGCGTAGTTGATTTGAGCTCTCTCTGTATCTGGGTAAAGTTTATACTCTCTTTTTACTGTGCTACCTCTGCTCTCTTCTTCTAATTTGTTGGATTGTTTTATGAATTGGATTGAGCTTGAGTTCATTGTTTAGATCAAAAGTTGGATTAAATATATGTGCGTGTAGATGTATGGTTTTACAAGGCTTAGAAGAATGGATTCCATTGTGTGCTCACTTGAAATCTACGCAACTAAGTAGAAGGATAACGATAAAGTAAACAAGAGCTGCTATTTAATATAATCTGATTGGTTTTAGTGTACTTCTCTTGCCAAGCCCTTTCCAAGGTTTCTCAATCAAGTTCTCTTTGGATTAAGTTAAATTGAAAGTGATGGTGGGGTTGAATAGGATCTCTTAGTTGAAAGAAAGCTCAGTGGCGTCTATTACCTGATTTAGCTTCTTTGCATACTCATGTTTATACAAGTGCGGGGTGGAATTCCATTGTTGAGAAAGAGGAAAGAAAGATGCGATATTTCCAGAGAAGTAGCATCTGGAAAATAAGTTTACAAATAGAAAATTTCTGTCCAAAAGTTATTGTGAAGCCAGCCTTTTGGGATCCCAGTACTTTTGGGGCAAAGTGGAACTCAAGTTTTGCATCAGAACAAGTCTCGGCACTATTGTACTAATAATGTCCAGTAGGGTCAAATATTCTGTGCAGTCATGAGATTATCCACATTTTGGAATCTTTCTCATTTATTATTTTCTTTGTTTATTCAATTAATTTGTTACAAATATGTTCAACTGTGGCCCCTTGATAGAAATATGACTTAACTTGCCCTAGAAATATATGTACAGCTGAAGAAAAGCTTTTTTGTAGGTCTAACTTGGACAACAGGCTAGTTGTTGCACTACCAAAAAAAAAAAAGAGGTTTATTGACAGAATGTGAAAGTTTTCTGTAGGAAAGTTAAGTTAGCAACGGAATTTACTTGCGGAAGAAATGACCGTAGGTAATAATTGACAACGGAGTACAAATTTTCCGTCGCTAATTTATCGACGGATATTTTCTGTTCCGTCGCTATATTTAACGACGGTAATTTTTGTGTTATCAGTAAATTTAACGAAGGAAAGCTTGTTTCTGTCAGTAAATGTAGCGATGGACAAGGCTCCTTCGTCGATAACTTTACCGATGAATTTCTCAAATCTGTCAGTAAATTTACGACTAATTTTACCGATGGATCTTAGTGATTCGTTAGTAAATTCACTTCATTTTATCAACAGATTGTGGTGGTTCGTCAGTAAATTCATTGCATTTTACTGACGGATTTTGTTTTTCTGTCGGTAAATTTACCGATGCTGTTTTTATAATTTTTCCTGCATTTAATTTTATATGATAATCTTATAATTGAAATATAATTTATACAGTTATCACTTATCTGTTGATAATATTTTGATTTGTTTATATATTTAATTTGTTAAAACATAAAGTTGATTGATGATATAAAGTAAAAATTATCTTAATTGATAATAAAAAATTATTATCTACAAAAATAAGTATTTAATTAATACAAAATGACTGCAACTACACTATTCATTTGATGAATACAAATGCTCTGAATGTTGCGATGAGGTGTTGCCCTTCCCCTTCAACTCATCCATCTTATTACGGAATTGGTCTATGTACCTCATTGACTGATGCAACTGAGACGCCAGTGCCTGGTGAATACGAATGCTTTGAATGTTGCGATGAGGTGTTGCCCTTCCCCTTCAACTCATCCATCTTATTGCGGAATTGGTCTATGTACCTCATTGACTGATGCAACTGAGACGCCAGTGCCTGAACTATGCTCCGAATCTCATGGACTTCATTGGATGCAAACCGTCTACTAGATGCTGCTGTATTGGATATGGAGGATTGCGAATAAAATGTGTTCACAAATGAACCTAAGCTGAAGATTCTTCCACTATGGTCCCTACCACCCACTGCATAAAGATAGATTTGACTCTTATCAACATCTTTAGACTGTCGAGACTATTGTTGAATGCTTTCTTACATTTGGTTCTACCAGAAGGCAATGTTCATGTTAATAAGTGATAATTATTAAGCATTAATATTAAAAAATAAATTTCACATACATTTAGTTATTTACATCTGGTGTTGACGAAGGTCACATCGTCATGCTTCTTAGTGTGAGTGTACAAAAATTTCAGCAAAATTTCCTCTATTTTTATAATATTTACCCTCTGTTTAACAAAGAAAGTAACTCAACAATACAGTCATATATGGCACCAGACATTTATAGCATTATCATTCTCCATAATATATATATTTTATTCTAAAATTCACAAATCAAATTAAATTGAAATACATCAAAGTAAAAAATTAGAATATGTGTAAAGTGTAGATATTTACAAGTCTCTCTGCATGCTCGTGGTGGGTAATAGTTCCTCTAGTGTGTACGAGAAGATTCTCTCCCCCCGTCCTACATGTTTGTTAGTAGAATTATGCTTTGAAATAGACATTACCTCGGCTGATGTCCAATATTGTTGCCAATGACTCCATATTTCTTTAAAATATAAAGATGTCATACATCAGTTTTGTGTATTGCATTGATAAAGTCTCTATCATGTGTACTAACTTATCTCTCCCATACTTTGTAAATAACCGAATCAATTTTAGAATCTAAAAAAATTCTAAAAAAAGAAAAAACATACGATAAGTACTTATAACCTACAATATTTATCTAATTAATGTATAAAAATTAATTACAAAAAATAAAAAAAAATTTGTATAAGTACTTATAACCTACAATATTTATCTAATTAATGTATAAAAATTAATTACAAAAAATAAAAATATATATTTTTTGTACCTCAAACTCCTAATAATAAAAATCCTTTATTGCCAGAGAGATATTCTTCCATATATAACCCTTAAGATTAATCTTCTCCTTGAATTTGGATGTCATGTTTCTTGAGCGTGGTTCAGACGGAACCAATCTAATATAAAAACAAATTTATATCATTTTTAAATTTAAACCTATAACTTAATTATAAACATATGATGTTTCATGTATTTTCACTTACAAATTGTTGACAATTGTAATGTAAGTTCTTCCATCAACTCCCTCAGCTCCAAGTTGGAGGCCGTCTCTTTCATCTGCAATATTTACCCCTGATGTCTCTGTTGGTATAGGGATGGTGGATGGTGTAAAGCTGTTGGATGATGAAGTAGTAGGTACGGAAGGTTATGCCTCATCTGCATGTATAGTAGCTGGAGGTACAACGTCTGATTCTATTACAACTGCAGAATGTGATGTTTCACTTGGAAAGTAATTGGCTCCAAATCGTGATTTGAACCGTAGTCGCATCATATCCTGTTTTCTCTTTGGTGGCATATTTTAACTTGAAATTCATATTTTATTGAATATTCTAGAAATATAACAATTTCAATTCAATATATAACAATATATTGTTGATTCAATAATTGATTTATTGAATATAATATTCTATTACAAATACAAATTATTCGCTATCAGCACTTAAGTGTAAATTAAAATCATCATCTTCTTCTTTTTCTAAAGAATTAGAATCAAATTCAGGCTCCTCTTCAAATCTTTTTCCCTCCTCATCCTCTCCAGATGAAATTTCAACATATTCATTATTTAGATCGTTCAAAGGTCCATTCTCGTCATATGTAACAGATGCATTTACTTCATAAACATCTTCCAGAAATACTTCATTTTCAATTCTCTGTTCTCCTTTTCCATGTAATTCAAAAACACCTCTAGGTTTAACTTTGCAAACGACTAACTAATTTGCTTATCTTGTCGTAAGCTGGGAAAAGGGACATAATATACTTGGATCGCTTGCATCACCAACACAAAATGTTCAAATTGTCTAAACCTTCTTCGCTGGTTTATTTCAACTAGATTGTATCGACTGTGCGCTTTTGTACTAACATTAGAAGTTCAATCAAACCAGTCACACTAAAATATCACACTCTGCTTTATTAGTAATGCTGAGTACTCGATTTCAAATACTCAATAATTTTACCATAGTAATCTATCAATTTTTCCTATATGCAAATCCCACTATTTATTGTCGTCATACTATGACCATGATATTTTGTATGATATTTGTATTCATTAACGAAATACACCGGATACAATTTAACAGTTTGCAAAGGTCTTTTCGCAAGATCACATATGAACTTGTTCTCTATTAGATTTTTTAAGTCCTACACAAAAGAAATTATCATATTAAATAGTATAATGTCATTTGAACACTTTAATCTTATAATTCAATTATTTCAATAATTGTAAGTGAAAACTTACATATTTCTCGAACCATTAAGTAAAATGTCTTCCAACTTTGTTATTGATATAATCCTGTGTTTTCTCGGGCATTAGCTAGCGTAAACATTCCTCGTATAATCTAAAAACATTATTATGTATTTTAGTTATGAATAACACTAACTTTTAAAACTCAAATAATCAATTTCAAAATCAACTTGAACTTGCTGCACGAAAGGTTGAATCTCTTGACATTTCAATAAAATGTAACCATGGCAGCCTCCATTTCTTCCTCTATTAACATTCTTGTTGAACGTCCATATGTTCGTCCAGGATATGTAAAAATGGATAAGTTACTATCAGCATCACTCGTTCCTCCCTTATAGTCATTACGAGAAATTTTTCTTTCTATTATGTGTACATGTGGCTCAAAATAATATGAACAAAATATACTTGCTTCCTCCACTAGATAAGCTTTACATATTGAGCCTTCAACTCTAGCCTTGTTTTTGACATTTTTCTTCAAGTGATGCAAATGCCTACGTTAGCGAATAGGTTTATTGCAATTCTATTATTAAATATGTTATCACTTTAATTTAAATATTTACTATAAATACCTCTCAAATAGATACATCCATCGATGTTGAGCTAAACTAGTAAGTTCGGCCTCATGTGCTAAATGCACAAATAGATGCTTCATACAATCAAAGAAGCTTGGAGGAAAAATCTCTTTTAATTTGCACAAAATTACTGAAATTTTCCTTTCTAGTTTTTTCCATTTCAGCCCACTTTATTTTAGATGACGTTAAGCTTTTGAAAAACAAACTTAATTTTGTTATAACTTCCAAACCTTATTTGGTAGCAACTTCTGAAATGCAATTGAAATTAGCCTTTGCTTAAACATATTACAATCATGACTTTTCATCTCAAATAATTTGTACTTCCTCATCTCCACACACATTGCCGAGTTTGAAACATAACCATAAGAAAACTTTAGACTGTTCAACCATTCATATAAAATTTTCTTTTGTTTTTATCCAAAGTGTAACATGCTTTCAGATATTTATTGGTGTAACATGCTTTCTACATTGTTTACACCTGTGAATTAAGAAAGTAAGTTCTTGCTGTGACTCTTAGGTTCTTGAAATTTTTCACCAATAAGCCTTACGGGAGTTACATCATAAGTTTCTAACTTATATACCATCTTAGAGATTTATTATGCAAAGAATTGTCAACTCTATTAAACCTATGAATTTCTTGTGTTAATACTAAGTTTGAATTTTGAAGTTGAAGTATTTATGTTTTAATTAATCACCTAAAATTGATTTTAATACTATGGTATGTGACATTGTTATACCATATGAATCGAGAAAGCAAGTTCTCATTATAACTCCTAGCTCGTAGAATTTTGCACCGATAAGGCTTACAAGAGCTGCATCACGGGTTTCTAGCCCATATACTATCCTAGGGGTTTATTATGCCTTAAATGATCCATAATTTTCCGTAACTATACAACTTACTACTTCTTTAATGTTTTAATTGAAGTTCGTACACTAAGTTCAAATTAAAAGAAACACTAAAGTACGTGACACTGTTATAGCATATGAATCGAGAAAGCAAGTTCTTGCTGAGACTCCTAGGCTTGTGGAATGTTTCACTAATAAGTTTCATGGGAGCTACATCATGGGTTTCCATCCTATATATCATCCTAGGGATTTATTATGCCTCAAATCATCCATAAGATCTCAAACTCATTTCACATACAGTAAATACTTATGTAATTATACATATACTCATCAATTGCTCAAACAAAACCCAAAGATAAATACTTAAGACTATTAAAGAAGAACATAAAAACTCGTCAATGATTATAAGAATATTCTAAACATCAACACAAAATCAAGACCTCCTTTGTATTCACACAAAACCCAAACGCATCAAAATCGTATTATTAAAGCAACACATATGGTAAACATTAGTTGGACAACTTACTTGGATAGATGGACAATTACAGACTACAAAGAAGAAGGATGAGCAACGCTCTTCAACATAAAATAGGGCCTACGAAAAAGAACATTTCGTATTTAATAAAATACACTTGTTTAATATTTTTGTTATATTTTTAATATATTAAAGCAAGCAAATCATAAAATAAGGCAATCTGAGTTTTGATATATAATGCAATACAGAGAAAATCTATTATTTAAGCTAAAATACAAACATATGATGCTAATTAGTTAACTGGCGGGAAAGCACTACTATTTGAAAAGGACTACAATCGACATAAAAATATGCTTCATCTTCAAAAGTATGCAAGATAAAACAAAGATATCATGAACATCAACTTAAGAATTTCGAAGTTCAAATCCATCAGTCTCTTTTTTTAGTAAAGTCAGTGTGTTGTGAAGTAGTTATGCCGGAAATGCATTTTAACCTCGAAATCTTCGTTGAATGTTGTCAATTGATTGAGCAAGACTAAGACTTTTAGGCATAGTTACTATGTATTGTATAAAGATACTTATTGCCATCAAACTATGCAAGTGGTTTATAGTCTATTATTTATATAAAATTGCTTAATTATTATAAATGAAGCCAATTTGTAACATTAGGTATTCTTAGGTAAAAGAAGACCCAAAAAAATAATTATTGATAATCATAGTAATCGATACTATAATACTGATATAATTTTCTTTTATGATCAGTACTAAATCATTTTTCGTTAATAAGAAAACAACCGTGTTATTTTCATACCACTTATCCTCGTACAAACAATACAGTCTTGCAATTACATTGAACTTATTTTCTGGTATTATTCGCACCTACAAATGAAAGCTAACTCCACAATGCTATTTATAAAGTTAAACGAGCTCCAATAGGATCCTCTTAAACACATTTGCCACCTTCCATTCTGTCATGTACAAATACTTTAAAGCAGAAAAGGCAACAAAAGATTCAGTAGCAAAACCTGACGCAGATGCAATGAGGATGGCGAGCATGTGTGGTGGCACGAGAGATGGAGGAGGGGGCCTTTGGTAGCGACAGAGATGAGGATGCTGGGATGTTGAGGATGGTGGCAGGATGAGGTCACGCGCTGGCATGACGAGAACGATGGGGCTTCGATAGGCACATAGAGGAGGGCGAGGACGATGACGACAAAAGAGAGAAAAAATTAACCAAATATGATAAAAGGGCGGGGGGTGTTGCGGTAGTTTCCGAAGAAAACGATAGCGTTTTCCTCTAAAATTTACCGACGGAAATGTATTCCGTCAATAAACCCAAAACTTATTTATTCCGCCAAGCATTCCCGCCTTTTTTATTGAAGGGAATTTTCTACCGTTGCTATATTCTGTCAGAAAATTTGTCGGGATAATTTCTCTCTATATTTACCGACGGATATTTTTTTATCACAAAATGAAATTTTTCCTGAGAATATTATCAATGGAAAATGATTTTCCATCGGCAATTTGCTACAATTTTATTTCCTTCGATAATTTTTTATCGCTAATTACTAATTTTCTTATAGTGTGGTCTGACGATTGATTCTTCGTTACCACCTGTGGTCTTGATATTCTTCATATCTGCAACACAATATTTTAAATCTTTAATTTAATACATTGTTGTCGAATGTATGAGGTTTTTCTTTAGAATACATCTAAATAATCTGTCTTGCTTTTTGAGTTCATTTTTTGTATGTTTCATAGTACAACTTGGCCTCTACTATTTGAAAGGCTAGATTGTTTTGCAATTGAATCAATCCTCTGAATTTCACTTCTGGTTGAGAACAGCATATTGTTTCTCAATCAGCTTAACAGCTATATGTTGAAAGTTGGGTTACCAAAGGACAAGTCAAGGCCTCAGTGAATTAAATCTCTTTACTTCCTTTTGAGGGGTGGGTTTCCTATAGGAATGCCTAAAATCAGGTTTCTGAAAGTGTATATGAGTTGCAATAAGTGAAATCAAGAGTGAAAGAGGTCTGATGCTTACAGCGTGTTTTCTCATCTATATCTTTGCTATTTATCTAGTAATGTTAATGAAATATCAAGTTTACTATTTACCTTTTTCCTTATTTTTTTGCTTCTCCCTTCTTTAACCAATCTTGTCCAAAGATGTAAATGCTTTAAGGAATATCGAGAATCTTTCGGGTTCTAAGGTTACAGCTATGGATGCTGTATTAGTTTACTTGCCTATTTTTTGTTCCATGAGTAAATTTGATGTCTTTCACCAACTACAGCGTTTAACTTGGTGTGCTTTTTGCTTTTGATTTCCTTTATCCTCTTTTATCTTGTGGTTGGGACTCCGCTTAAAAAGGTTAAGAGGCCAGAAAAAAGGGCTAAGAGAACCGTTTTTCCTTTCCTTTTAATTTTAATCTTGTTTGCGATTTCTGGATGTTAAGGCGTCATTTATTTTTTTCTATTTGCAAGTTTTTTATTTTCACTTGCATGTAAGAAGGCATGTTGTTGATAGGATTCATTATACAAGTCAGCTACTGGTCATATGCTTCTAAATGTTCGCACTTAATGATTGAAAATGCTCAGCCAATATCTTCCTGTCTGTATTGCTGTATATGCTGTACAAGCAAATATGTAATTGTAAACGATTCAGAATGTGAGGATATCCGTTTTGGCCGTTAACGTGTATCTTATCTACATTTTATTTTCTTTGTGAACTGCCTATACCTGCTATTTGATCCATCATGATACTGATGTTGTTGATACTTTTTTGAGCATTTAGACATAGTTCTCATACATAAATTATAATATCTAGCGATGCATGACATTCACAATTTTAGGTACTGCTCCGAGGAGACGAAGTACCTTTTGCTGTCTTTAGCGATGGATTTGCATATGGTAATTCACAATGGTGGATGCCACTGTGGGAGAGTAAGATGGCGTGTACAAGCTCCAAGCAGTGTTGTAGCTTGGCAATGCAACTGTTCTAACTGTTCCATGAGGGGCACTATTCATTTCACTGTCCCTTCTGAGAGGTTCTCACTCCTTGAAAGATCCGACCAATTCCTCACAACCTATACCTTTGGCACACATACAGCAAAACACAAATTTTGTAAGGCTTGTGGCATCACCTCATTCTACATTCCACGAGCAAATCCAGATGTAGTATCAGTTACATTAAGGTGCGTGGACTCAGGAACAATAAACCATGTTGAGATTAGGCAGTACGATGGGAAGAACTGGGAAATTTCAGACAGCAAGGCTGGAATAGCTTCTTGCTCAAAGGAATGATTCCGAGTGCCAAAACAGTAGCTTACACAGTAACATTGAATAAATTCAACAGGCTGGCGGCTCCTGTTACAAACCAAGACTTTGAAAATGTTCAAGTGAATATGTCAGTCATATAATACAGTGTTACCAGTATTTTCTTGTGTTGAGGTATTGATCTTAAACGTTACCTAGCATTCGGTATCTGCAAACAAGCTGGTATAGCTTAAGTATTTTCTTATATGAATCTTCTGTTCCCATCTCTGACAATCTTAGAATATCGAGACAAATCACAGTTGAAGAAATCGTTTTTTTTTTTTAGTCTATCACTCTAATTTTACAATATGATTAATTTATAATCATAATAAGAATAATTTATAAACACAATGAGGCATTATCGTAAATCTTTATAATTGTAGATAAGAATAAGCTAAGACTGCTACTACTTATAAAACATATGCCAATATATAATAAGAGTTGAAACTTTTACTAATTTACTTGAATTTTAATGTTAATTTTAATTAAACTTTAATTTGACATTGATTAAGTCTAAATAATTTGGAATATTCAATATTGGTCTTTATTTATCAAATATATTAAATTGACTCTTAAAATTTTCAAATTTTATGATCAAATTCAACTTGATTAAATTATACTTTTTTTCTTTATTTGTTCTTGATGTGTAATTCATTAGATCCATAAATTTATTGGTAATAGATATAAATTTTAATCTTAAATATAAAAAATAAACTCTTTTAATTTATCTTTAATTAAATAATTTATATTCATAGATCAAGATTGTTATTTAGCAATGGCAATGACTACTCAAATATTAAAAATGTTAAAGTAATTTTTGACTAACCTTTGTGTGTGTATATTTTTTTCATATAATTATGAAAAACCGAAGGAGGTTAATTATTTCGCAACTTTCCCAAACTTTTTTGCTGTCAATAAAATAAAACAAGCAGAATTGAAATAATAAATCAACACTAAAAATTTGGTAACGCAGTTCGGCACTCCTTGCCTACGTCTGTAAGGCTCTCACCCAGCTTAATTACTTTTACGAAAGTACAATAGAATTAATCAAGGCTTTATTGAGCCGACACCACTCAATCCTTGACACTATCACTCAACCTCACTTCTCGTGAAAGATTTTCACACCCAATAGTACGACCGCCTCGTACTAACCTCAACAAAGGATTTTCTCGAACATTCTTTTAATGAAAGAACAATGAATAAATAACTCAAGTGATTAAAATAATAAAGAACAAAAACTAAATACACTTGAGATAGAAAAGAACAACTTTCCGATGAGTTCCGCTCCACTGAAATAGATTTGGAAGTCGTCGCAAAAACAATAGAAAGGCAGTCTACCCAAGAATCACTCCACAAATCTTCCTCAATTCAGTCTCCATACACAGATGTCGACACAACCAACATTCAAGCACACCACCACACACACATCAACTGTAGGTTACTCCAACATTCAATATCAAAATAAAATCCAATAATAAAACATTTTCTACACTTGGGCACTCACGCTACTCCCATAAATCACTCTCACTTGTCACCTGGATAGCAACTGTAGGTATATGTTTTTGTTTTTGCCCACATACATGGTCATTGTATCATTGAACAACTAAAAACACTTGAAATCTATCCCACATACGCAACCCAACTTAGTTGTAAGCACTTTACTCTTTGATAAACTTCTACAATAAATAGGAGAGCACCATCAGCGTGTCTCACACAACACCTCTGAGATGGAATTCTACGGTGGTTGGATAATGTGCATAATCTTTTATATAAATAAAAATCCCACTACATTATTGATTGTTTAAAATACCCATGTAAGATATACTTCTTCAATGGATAAAGATATACAAGATATTCACTTCATTTATTCTACTATCCCCAAAATCTCTGTAAAATAAATTTCTTTTATCCTTTATCGACACATTCCCACAGTACACGATGACTTTCACCAACATAAGTGTAGTAACCACAATTTTTGAATCCCACTACAAGTAAGACTTTATATGTCCAATTAAAATGTCAAAACTAAGTAAAAGATATGTATAATATATCTTAACAATCTCCCCCCTTTTTGGCATTATTTGTCACAAATATGAAACTCCACATAAATAATCATAATTGGATATATAAAGATGAAATTTACAATGCTCCCCCTTAATCAAACATCAAGTTCCAAAGAACACCAATCATCCAAATTTCTCCTCCTTGGGACAAAAAGATGCCAAAATAAGATGAATAGTCCCACATATACCTTGAATTCTCCCCCTAAATGGAGCATTCACCATAAACAATCTCATTTCTCTCCCTTGAGACAAAACAGTATCAAAATGTATAATTATAATAATCACCAATAGATGCAGTGGAAGAATCATAAGTACGCCAAGAAGATAGTTTACCACCATTCAAAACACATGCCAATATATCACTACTTACTTCAATTTCATCTTCATCAAACTGAGCAAATTCATAAACCCAACCAATGAACTATAAATGTTGTCAATGTAGTGAGAGAGAGAGATACCCGAGAGAGAGACTCACACTGATGAGAGAGCTGAGGAGTCTTCGGTAGAGCCAAAAAGAAGATACAAAATAAACTACTAAAAATATGAGACGACTATAGCAGCATAAAAATTTAAAGAAGAACTAAAGAAAACAATTTTTTGACTTTTCTTTTCTTTTTTTGTTTTGTTTTTTCAACAACAAAAAAAACTTCAAAAATGTAAAGCACACTGTCCTTGTGCCCTTCGAAGAATCTCAAACCTGGGCTTATTCCTTGTCTCATTATCTCGGTCATCGGTTTCTTCTTAAGAAGTAACTGACTTGTCCTCTGTTTGACCAGTTACTTTACAAACAGTAACTAACTGTGAAGCTGTACAATTTCTTGTTTTTCCTTCACTACGTTTTTGTGCTTGTACTTGACCCTTTCTAATCCAAGCTTGTTTCGATACCATGGGATGCTGTTGGAAATTTAATAAAGAGCATATAGATTTTTGGTTTTGACCCCTTTGAAATATCATTTGTAGTAACTGATAACACCTTGGCCTTATATGCCCAACAACTCCACAAAAATGACATGTGGGTATAAATCTTCGTCTCTTGTTCGGTGCTTCTACCTCTTGGGTTGATCTGAACATATCAGAATTTTCTTCATTGACTTTCAAACGCTCACCTTTATAACCAATGCCTTAAAGATCCTCTTTAACTTTACCAATTTTCAACAACTTTTCTAGCTTCTCGGTACCTCCATTTAACATTTTCAATTCCTTTTCGGTACTTACTAATTTCATTCGAGCTTCACAAGCTCATTTGATGTCAACATCAAATTCTTTTCTAACTCTTGGATGGTATTCTTCATAGAGAGATTCTCTTCCTTCAATCTTTCATTCTTTCTGCATATTTTCACCTATTTTTCGTACATTAATTCGTAAGCCTCGTAAATGTTCTCCATTTTATCACTTGACCCACTTTCATCACTATCATGATCTGAAATTGAGCTTTGAATTGAATCGTTTGCATTTTTCCCAAATTTTTCATATTTGCTCACTTTTTCATCTTCAATTACTTCCTTCTCAGTTACTGTTAAACAAGTAACTAGACTTTTGCTATACAAAGTAACTAACGCATCATTATTAATAACTTCTTCTTCACTTCCGAATTCGTTATCACTCTAAGTGCTCATATAAGATTTTCCTTTTCTCTTTTTCATAGTATTAGCACATTCAGCTTGAACATGTCTGAAGCCTTGACACTCATGACATTGAATTATCTTTACTTTTCTTTCTTCCTTATGAGTTTTGGCTTGTTGATTGAAGTTGTTGTTCAATGAGCTCTCGCCTTTTTGCCTAAACACGGGTCTGTTCTTTTTCACTCTCTTCAGCCACTTATTGAACTCTCGTGTGAACAGCTCTATCTCCTCGTTCTCCTCAGATTCATCTTCTAAGTCATTCGCGACTTTACCAATCTCGGCTTGCAATGCTAATCCTTTCTTCTTCTCTCGATTGTCCCTCAATAAATTCATTTCGAAATTTGTAAGAATTCCAATTACCTTCTCCAATGACAAATCATTGATGTCATGAGTCTCCTCGATTGCTGTAATTTTCGGAATAAATCTGGGAGGAAGTGATCTCAATGTCTTCTTGACTAGTTTCAGATTGGAATATTTCTTCCCTAGTTGATGTGCCTAATTTGCTATATTACGCAATCTTTCATAAAAGTCCCCAATAGTTTCATTCTCATCCATCTTCAGTTCTTCAAACTGCACAGCTAACATCTGTAGTTTTGACACTATAACAAATTTTGACCCTTCATGAATAGTCTGCAATATATCCCACGCTTCTTTAGCCAATTCACATGTTGATATCATTGAGAAGCGTCATTCATCAACAGCACTGAAAATTGCATGCAAAGCTTGTGAGTTTCCAAGTGCTCTTTCTTCTTCGGCTTTTGTCCATTCACATGGATCTTTTAGAATTGTCTATCCTTTATCGTCAGTAATCATCGGATATGTCCAGCCGTCTACTACCGAGTTCCATGCTCTTGTTCCCTGTGCCTAAATAAAGACCCTCATCCGTGATTTCCATATAGGATAATTGGAACTGTCCAACAGTGGTGGCCTGATAATTGATGCTCCTTCTCTTATGGCCATGTTCGCGAAACTAGATCTGCACCAACTTGCTATCAAGTTCTGAATCGGTGACCTTTCTCTGATACCAATTGAAAAACTGTAAAGGGGGTTAATTATTTCGCAAACTTTTCGCAAATTTCTTTGGCACCAACAAAATAAAAACAAGCAAAACTGAAATAATAAAAATACCAGAAATTTGATAACGCAGTTCGGCACTCTTTGCCTACGTCTGCGGGGCCCTCACCCAGATTAATTACTTTCACTGAAGTATAATAGATTTACCCAAGGCTTTAATGAGCTGACACCACTCAACCCTTGACACTATCCCTCAACCTCACTTCCTGTAAAAGAATTTCACACCCAATAGTACGACCGCCTCGTACTAACAAGCAAAACTGTCGGCATCTCGTCGACCATTCGTTGATATAACCTTAGTATACCGACGGACTATCTAATGTCCGTTGGTAACTGTTTTCATGAACAAAGATTACCGATGGAAATAATATTCCGTCGGTAAACTTGCCGACAGTTACCGACGGGCAGACGACATTCTGTCGGTAATTGTCGGCAGCGAAACCTAGTTTGCCAATGGAATTTTTGTTCCGTCGGTATTTGAGTTTCTACCGTAATAAAAATGTCGTGCTTTTACCGACGGAATGGTCTTGTCCGTCGGTAACTGTCGGCGGACGCATTCTCTGGAAACCTATATTACCGACGAAATATTGTGTTCTGTCAGTAATCCAGCGCCTATAAGTCGCACGCCGACCCCCTCCCCTCCCTTTGCACCTTAATTTCTCTTCTTTCCTTACGGTCCAGAGTTTTCCGACTCCTTCTTTCTCGTTTTTCGATCGTGTTTCGATTATTGTCTTACTCATTGTGCGTTGTTTGAGGTAAACTCTCTTATAAGTGTATTATTT
>JANIIA010000002.1:24239805-24250397 GCA_027478495.1 Erythroxylum alaternifolium
AACAATTAAAGAATAATTTTTATATATTTTCTATTTTCATTAATTAAAATTTTTTATTTAATTATTAATAATATAAAATTTATTATTAATAATATAAAATTAAGATTATTAATTATTTAATAAAATTTATTATGTTAAATATTATTCTATTCTATTTAATATAATATTATGACTTAGTCATAGTTGGTATTACGAAAAATTATTGAGGGTATATTAGGTAGTTTGTATTTATTAGTTTACATTCTATCATAAACCTTCCAAATCGGAGGTTTTTTATTTTTACTGTTTATGATAAAATGGAACGTAATATAAAACTTTCTGCTTCCATCCCATTCTATTCTATTCTATTATAAAACTTCCTTCCAAACGATAGAAGTATGTTATGTTTCAAACAGAACCTAAGTGTTGTGTGCATGAGTAGTTTACGGCGGTAGAGGGAAAAAAAAAGAAGCTGGCGGCGAAGGCGTGAAGAAGAGACCTAGAGGGACATTTAATACGGGGAATAAAAAAGAACACAGTGGCGGCGGCAGAGAGAAGAAGGGATGAATAGTAGGGTAGATCAAAAACCCCAACTTTAAATTGTCCCATCAATAGAACAGTGCTGGAGTTTTGGCGTAGTGATAAGGGGGCTACGGACGGGACATGATCCTCTGGTCCATTTATTCTGGCCCTAACCTGTGCCAGTGTATCTCAGCCATCTATTTAGGTGGGACCTACATAAATAAATGGCTGAGATATACTGGCACAGGTTAGAGCCAGAGTAAATGGGCTAGGAGATCTGAGGGCGCTACGGACAGCTTGGTGGCAGCGGCTTGGAGTAGAGCTGCGAGTGTAAGAGAAGAGCTGCATGAACAGGAAGGTGGACCAAAAACCTTCACATTTAATTGTCCCATTGATGAATAGTGACAATCTAAGCTTGCATAAAAAAAAGTTGAAGCTAGTGGCCGCGAGAGAGCAAGAATGAAGACAGTGAGCTAAACGTTGGCCAACACATTTTTCAAACCGTGGCCGCTGGAATTGAATTTGTTTTTATTCCTTATTTGTCTTAATTTTTGTGGATTTAACCGATGCAATTATATATTATGACCATGATTTGTGTTACATTGATAAATATATGTTAGTAAGTTTTTTTTCGGTTAAGGTTAGGATTGATATTAGATCAGGACAATTTTTATAGTATTGGTTTTTTATTAATTAAATGCATATTTAATCCTAATTTAGCTTCATTACTTAAATTAAGGCCTTAGATGATTAAATGTCATAACCAATGAAATTTAATTTGTCAGAAAATTAATTAAGTAACATACTTGAGACTAAAGTGTAGACCAACTTTAAGATCTTGTGTAAGGATACCTAAGATTAACGAACTTAATTTTAGGCTTCTTATCTTGAATGTCTTTTATTCCAAATTATATGAACCAAGTAGGTAACTAGGATTTAGAAGACAAGGGAATTTTTATGAACATTAGGTTCAACTTACTTAAGTGAAGTAATTCCTAAATCAATCCACTGTTGCAAGTTTTAGTGTGTAATCCAATTGAAATCCGATACCTTAGCTAATTTCTGTCATTTGATTAAATCTAGTCGTTTTTAATTCATACTTTGCATCTTGCATATTTCCTTGATTCGCTTATTTTATTTTATTTTCAAATCAATCAATTCTTGATCGTCTGAGTAATTTTACATCGTTTAATTAAATTGTCTTGCGTGTTGGAATCTTTTGGGTACGATATTCGATTCTTACCGTTTTATATTACTTGTCGACAAGGTACGCTTGCCTCTAGTTGGTCTATATAGAATTTAATTTATACTGTTTTGTTTAGACCATATCTTGAGTTAATGTCGGCAATGCCCTTCATGATCATAGCAAATTTATCACCCTTAGAAAAAGAAGATGATGTCCCTTGATTAGACACCATTTGATTGGAAGAATTTTCTTGAGTGTTGCCTTGATCCCCACCCATCTAAAATTTGGGTGATCTCTCCATCCTGGATTAAAATTGTTAGAGTAGGGATCCCTCTTTTGATATTGGCCAGTCCTATTTTGGTGGAAAGTAGAAACTTCTTCATATCTAGCACAATTATTGGAGGCATACATAGTACTCACAACTGGCTACTATAGCTTGAGAATGACCCACTGAATTAACTTGCTTGGCCTTCTCATTATTCTCCAAAATATTAAGTCTTTTCTCCACTCGGTTTCTTAAAGCAAAAATTTCAGTAAGAATATCTTAGGAAGAAATCGAAGAGGTATTATACACCCTCCTTGTGTCTCCAAATTGAGGGTCATTAGTAGTCATCTTTTGAAGTAGGTCCCATGCAGCATTGAGACTCAATTCTCTAAGCGAACCATTTGCTGTAGCATGAATTGAGGGCTTATGATGTGAAAGGAGTCCTTCATAGAATGAGTTGACCAGATCATTCTTTGAAATATTGTGGTGTGGACAGTGGGCTAGAAATGTGATGAACCTTGTCCAATATTCATGCATGGATTCATTATCTTGTTGCATAACACTAGTTATCTCCTTTTTGAGCCTCTGAGTTTTAGTGGCAAGAAAATATTCATCTAAAAATGCTCCTTTCAATTGATCCCAGGTTAATGTGGTGAAATGTTGAGGTAGTATGTAAAGCCATTCCTTGGCTTTTCCTTCTAAAGTGAAGTGGAATGCTCTCTTCAATACATCTTCAAGATTTGTCGTGGGTGGTTTCATGGAAGAACACACCATGTGCATAGTCTTCAAATGCCTATGTGGGTCATCACCTGCAAAGCCATGGAATCTAGGTAAGGAAGAAATTAATGCTCCTTTAATTTTGAAGTTCACATCATCAGTATAAAAGTCATAAGGGTCATAATCAACATTGGAATTATTCATCTCCCTCATGCTTCTATTATCCTCACCATTATTCCTTATGTTGTTCTCACTATGTCCGTTGTTCCCGTTATGCCCATCATGTCTATTTTTACCATTATCACCATCCATGGTATCTTGCTCTAATTCAAAATCACTAGTAGACAAGTGTTCACTAGAGGTAGCTCTTTCACTAGGTTCTTGTTCACTAGTTGACAAACTTGACTCTTGTGAAATATGCTCCTTCTTAACAAGAACTTGACTTATCTCCTCTATTCTCCTCTCGCTTCTAATCTTTTTCATTAACCTCTCAAGTTCAAGATTTAAAGGATTCAGAGGTAAAGCCTTATCATTCTTAGGCATAAATAGTAACAATAAGAACGAGTTGCAAAACTAACTTACACAACAAGATTCAAGTTAAAAAAATGGAAGAATCTGATGAGTGCAAGTGTATGTGTGTGTGAATGTATCAGTATGAGTGACGATACACTTTATAGTGTATGAAAGAGTGTGAAAACCCTGTAATATGCATAATTAATCAAAGAATGTCAAAAACTACATCAAAATGCATAAAAGAGCAAATTTCCCAAAACTTGACTTGGAGAATGGACCCCTACACTCAAGAAAGCAACTGAGTATGCTATAATTAAGCAAACAAGAGCAATGTAATTCAATAAACAACAACCAAGTCAAAGAGTAACCCAAAACTTTTATCTAGTCAAGAAAATGAAAAATGGAAATGGAAATGGGCTATGCAATACCAATGTAAGTATGAGGCTCAACACAAAAATCCCAATCAAACGTTACTTGACACTTATCTTGGTTCCCCAGCAACGGCGTCGCTTGAAATGACCTTTAATCCAATGTTTCCTTGGGGTTACTTCAAAATTTAACCAAGGATTGCTTATAGTGCAATCTCGGGTCGTTCTCTCTGAGAAACCAACAAAAATGAAATTAATTTCCTAAGTAACTAAATGCAATGCAGCCTAAATTATAGAATGGGGTGTAATTTGATCAATTGCCAGTAAATTGCAATGAATTAGAATAAACGTAAAGGACTTGTTTTTGTTATTTTAAATTTAAATGAGTGATATGAAATGGTAGTGAGTGAATGTAAAAAGAAGAAAAACATAAGTAATTAACAATAATAAACGTAGCCCTCCAGTTCAATAGTGTAGACAATCATCACTCAAACGGATATTGGAGTTAAACAAATGAACCAAGAGTTAAAATCAAGCTTTTAATCCAACAACTGAACCACCTCAAATTGTTACAAAAATATTTTTCAAAATCCCAATCTACTAACTGCCATCAGAATAGTAAAATAAAACCAAGGATACTAAAACCCAATGCTCAATTTTTATTCAATAATTAGGAAAACAGAATTAATACCAGCAACTGATATAACAATCCAATCATTCAAGTCACCTTGAATAATCACCAAATATTCAGTAAATCTCAACACAAAGTTTTGACCCAAAACAAAGTAATGAAATTGAACCAAAATCAGCACAATATCAATTGTTAAACAATAACCCAGCCACACAAATTTTCCAATTCAAAGATATAATCTATACATAACTCCAAATAATTAAATAGTTATCCTAAGATCTAGAAATCACTAAATAATCAAATGGGTAGAAGATAAATGCAGCTTAAACTTCCCTATGAAAACCCAAGCTCTTGCCATTGCCATTGAACCAGAAGACTAGGATAAACTAGCCACAAAAAGCTATGGAAGACGCTAGATACAAGGGGCTACGGTGGTCAGCCATGGAAGGTGGAAGATGATGTTTTGGATTTTTGGGAGATGATGGAAGAGCTCTGTAAAACACCTTCGTCCCATATGCTCCTCTTCACGTTTGCGCCTTTCTCATTATTTTCCCCTGGCCACGCACGCATCTCCCATTTTTTCACTCACCACGCACGCCACTCACTCACCACGCACACACCATACTCACCATGCACACACCACTTCTGCTGCCTACTCTTGGATGTGACAATTTTTCTTTTTGTTTCTGGTCCACGCACTGTTCCTTAAAACCCTTCAAAACTCACACACGTCTACGCTGTCGTTTCTGTTCTTATTCTCCAAGCCACGCACGCTGTCGCATTCCTCTTCACGTTGTCATTTCTTCTCTTCTTTTTCCAGACCTGCAAGCCTCCAGAACTGCAAGCCTCCGTCATTTCTCTTCCACGCGCTATCATTTTGGTCTCTTCTTCAAAGTCCCATGTTGCTGTCTCACGTTGTCTTTTTCTTCTTCTTCTGCTTGCGTTTTGGACTGCTGTCTCAATCTTTCTAAAGTCTAATTTCTCCAAGTAACCTATAATACAAATTAAAAATAACGTAATATCAATTGCCCAAAATCAATTTATCACAATAATTCAAATAATAATCAAATAATTCTATGAAGACTAATTATAGTGACAAAAACCCATCCAATTGATATGTAAATATATGTAAATAAATGAGTTTGTCAAAGATAACGATGATGAAGTTGTAGCCCATTATGCTTTCTTTGCAGATTATGAATCGGTAATATTCGAGGAAGCAGTGAATGATGATCGCTAGACTAAAGCAATGGATGAAGAAATATGTGCCATAGAAAAAAATAAAACATGAGAGTTAACCACTTCGTAGCCTACCAGTGTCAAATGGTATATAAGACAAACTACAAATCTAAGGGAGAAATGGAACGTTTTAAAATAAGATTAGTTGCAAAAGGATATAAGTAAAAGTCAGGTATCAGTTATTCTGAAGTATATGCACCTGTTGCCAACTTGGATATTGTACGTTTGATCATTTCACTTGTCGCTCAAAGTGATTGGAAGATTTATCAAATAGATGTCAAATTAGCCTTTTTGAATGGTGTACTTGAAGAAGAAGTATACGTTGAGCAACCACTAGGATATGTAAAGCAAGGAGAAGAAAATAAAGTTTACCTACTAAAGAAGGCGTTATATGATCTTAAACAAGCACCAAGGGCATGGTATATTCGTATTGATACTTATATTATTGAATATGATTTTTATAAGTATTCATATGAGCATATTTTTTATATCAAGATCAATAAAGAAGGAGACATTGTTATAGTTTGTCTCCACGTAGATGATTTGATCTTTACTGATAATAATCCAAGGCTGTTGTAGAAACTCAAGGAAGATATGGTTGCTCATTTTGAGATGACAAATATGGGACTAATGTCTTGCTTTCTTGGAATCGAGATAAAGCAAACAAATGAAGGCATATTTATTTCACAACTGAAACATGCAAAAGATATTTTAAAGAAATTCAAGATGGATTCGTGTAAGCCAATCTTAACTCTGGATGAAGAAAGGATAAAGCTTGTGAAAGATGGTAATGGTGAATTAGTTGATGCAACAAAATTCAGAAGACTTATTGGAAGTATGAGGTACCTAACTTCAACTAGTTCAGATATTGTTTATAGAGTAAGAATTGTGAGCAGATTTATGGATTTGCCGCGACAATCTTATTGGCATGTTACAAAATGAATTTTAACATACATTAAATATACACTTGATGATGGAATATTTTATTCAAATTCCAGTTGGTAGGATATATAGATAGTGATTGGGCAGGAGATATTGATAAGAAGCACCTCGGGCTATGTTTTTCATTTTAGTTCTAGAGCATTTTTTTGGTCCTCAAAGAAACAACAAGTAATACATAGCAGCAACAAATTGTGCTACACAAATTGCCGACTATTTCACCTTGTGAACCTACGTTAGAAGCCTATAAATATGGCGCCATATAGTGAATGATATATATGCATAGAAAGAAATAGTGAGAGAGTGTAAAAGTTGGGGTGTTAGTTTCAACAAGCTAATACATAATGGGTTTTTAGATTGTGAGAGTTTGTAGTGTGAGTTTGTCTTTGTAAAATTTGCATTCTCTCAATTAATAAAATTGTGAATGTGTAATCGGATGACAAAATCCATTTTCTTGACAATTTTAATTTGCCAACAATTTTTGTAATAATGCTACCACCATCGTACAATTTTTGTATTTTGCTTCATTAATACGTGGAGTCTATTTATAATAGCAAAACAAAACTTCCAGACAAAAGTATATAGAATCTCAAGTATATAAAAGATTTTGAAAAAATATGAAGTCTTTTATTAATATAAAAGGTCTTAAAATATGAAAATATGACAGATTACCTTAAAAATATAAAAGAATTACTTCTAAAATAGTTATTAATTAATTTGGTCTTCCAATAATTCAAATTTAGCATAAATCTTTTTGCTTTTTGCAGTAAATCCAAGCTTTTTGTTAACCCTAAATGTCGTCGACTCGACAAAGTTAACTACTTAAAAGTCTTTTTTTTTTCTTCTTATAAACAAACGTACTTTCAAACTGTAATCCTTTGAAACATTTTAGTTGAAATTTTAATTTTAATTTGAATATTTATCGATTACAAATTTAAAATTAAGGTTAAAAAATTAAGATTTTATTTGATATAAAAATAATTTTATGGTTTAATAAAAGATCTATTTAAATAGGTTGAAGTCCAACTAAAAAACACACCTTGTTAGTATGGGTCAAATATTTATTGAACCTATAATAGAGGCTCAAAAAAATTACTATAACTCAGTCATCTAACACAATAAGTTTGATTTTGGTAGCATCTTGTAAAGTGGAAGACATTAAAGAAAGATTTTGATAGTATCAGATCCAGCTAGTGTAGTTGGTTGGTGGACATTTCCAGACTTCCAGATGGCATTTACTTATTTATTTCCTGCCTTCAGCCATATTTTTTTATGTTCATTATCTCCAAAACTCCGAAGAAGAGGAAGTTCAATTGCTAAAGCAGCCGTTTCAGGAGTTCAGAGATAAAGATCTTGCTTTCAACCTCATGCTGCGAATGATTTCAGAGAAGCGTTATTATGGGAAGGGTGTGTTGGACAAAAAAGCAAAAAAGTTGAGGGGTCTTATTACGGAGACCTTGGAAATACAAATCTGGACGATTTTTTCCCAGTCCTACAGTGGGTTGATTTCCAAGGACTTGAGAGGAGGATGATCCGAGTCATGAAGAAAGTTGATAACTTTTTTGCAACACCTTGTTGATGAGAAAAGAGAGAAAAGGGCTGAATCATCTTTAAGAGTGTCCGATTCAATTACCAGAAAAAGTGGGACAGCATTCATTGAAGTTATGTTTTCGCTGCAAGAGACGAGTATATCAGTTATTAGTTTGCATCAAGAAAGGAACTCATCGAAAGTCATGGACCACTGTTTCTATAATTCGTATAAATTATTATCTCTGTACTATTTCGTGAAGTCTGGATCAGTTTTCAATGGTAAATAGAAATTCTTTCATTCTCTCGCAAATTCAATCAATTTTAAAAGAGAAAGGAACAAAGATTAATAGCCTTGGGTGTAATGATTATTTGTTGGACTGATTAGGATACAGCAGAAACATGACTCAATTAAGAGGGAGCAGTTCCCAAATTGTTGTGCCCAGTTGTACTCTTAAAATCTCAGTCATCTAATACAATAAGTTTGATGGCTGGAATGAGACTGGTACAGCGGAGCACAACAATTCAGGAACAACTCCGTTATGCCCCAATTAAGATTAAAAATATAAGATTCACAAATATTTTTATGAGTAACAAAATGAATTATAATACAAATATTTATTATATTATATAATTTATAATCTATCAGATAGGAATTTTTACGAACTCTAATACTTGAATTTATTTATTAAAAAAAATGAATGAGTATTTATAAGTATACCAAATTAATTATAATCATATATTTCAATTTGTTTTAATTTTCACATATTTTAGTATTTATTTTTACACTGTAAATTATTTTTGTTATTCTAAATATTTAATAAATAACATCAAAATTTTTGTAATCGTGAAACGCTTGATCGAGTTAAATTTGAGAAGCAACAAATATGATGAAATTTTGGAGGACTTAGATGAAAAAGAAACACCAACGGCTGAAGAATCAATGTTACAAGTGCAAAATGTTTGGTCACTATCAATTTGAGTGCAAGTTACATATACAGTGCCATAATTGTAAAAAATATGGTCACTATAATAGAGAATGTCGTGCTCGATAATAAGAACACAAAGATAATTGAACTGACGTAGCTAAGAATAATAACCCAGAGACCTTATTGATGGTAGCTTATGAAATCAGTAACAGTGATAACTACTAATGGGTGTTATATTCGGGTTGTAACAATCACTTAAGTGGAAACAAGGAAGTTTTTGCCAAATTAGATGCATCGTTTCATTTTTCAGTAAAGCTTGTCAATAACTTCCAAATTCCAGTTTTGGGAAGAGGAATGATTGCTATAAAATTGAAGAATGGGTCTTTAAATTACATTTTTGATGTGTAATATGCTCCTACTCTTTACCAAAATCTATTAAGCGTAGGAAAACTATCAAAAAACGGTCACGATTTACACTTCAATAAAGATGGATGCACCGTGAGTTACATAAAAAAAGGGCATGATTCTAAAGGCCACAATGGCATCCAACCGTCTATTTCCAAAATATCTTAGTAACAATAATTATTCTTGCTATAATACTATGACTATCAATGATAATTGGCTATGACATATGTGACTTGGGGCACTTGAATTTGGAAGCATTAAGTTTCTTGAAAACTGTTAGGATATATTATATATATATCTTTTTGTTTTGGCATTTTATTTATTTTAATTGGACATACAAAATTCATTATCTTGTTAAAGTGTTGGAGCTGAAGTGAAACTCTGGTATTTGGATTTAAGTGGGACTATTTATTGAGATGATTGTGGTTTAAATGGATACAAAGAGATCTGCGTATTATTTTTTCCTAGTTGGTTTAGAAGTCTTCTTGGTTGAAGACACATGGGTGGAGACACAATCAGGTGATTGTAGAGTTTCAGCAGGACAGTGGTGTTACAAAGGTTGTGTAGCGTGGGTGATTTTTTTTTCTGGATTAAAGATTTCTATGCTGCGTTTCTTTTTTTTTTGGTGTGTTAATTTTTGGGCTGAAGGTGGTGTATCGCTGGTGGCAGACTTCACGTTTTTCTCTTAGGGGTATTTTTTGTTGAAGTGGCATTGGTCACTTGTCCATGAAAAAGATGTGTGGTTGCTTTTTGGTGAGTAATAGATATCAGTGAGTGAGTGGGATTTAAAAAGGATACATAGGAAGCCCACTGGTATAATCAAGTGAAGAGCTTTAAGGCAATCATCTTATCTGTTCACGTATATTTGGTGAGTGTGTGTGCAGGTGTAGGTATGAAGTGAGCGCTGTGTGTGTGTTTCTTTCAGCTGGTTATATACGTGTCTGTGGCTTGAAAAACAGAGGAGATTTACGGTAGAAAGTGCAGTGGGTGAGCAGTGATTTAAGTTCACGTGTTTATCAGATGATATCATACATGAGTGTTGTTTGAAAATTTTATGGGAGTCTCGGCAGAAGGTGTAAGTGTGCGTATGAACGGCTTGTGAGAAGTGTTTTTTTTGATCTAGCTGAAAAATTATCTTTATGGAGCGGCTCACGTCTACGGACAACTGTCAGATCTTTCTTGAAGGACCTATGATCATCGGGAAGTTGTTCTTTTCTATCTCAAGTGTATTCAGTTTTCGTTCTTTATTATTTTAATCACTTGAGTTATTTGTTCATTATTCTTTCGTTAAAAGATTGATTGAGAAAATCCTCTGTTGAGGTTAGTACGAGGCGGTCGTACTATTGGGTGTGAAATTCTTTCACGGGAAGTG
>JANIIA010000002.1:24250497-24272640 GCA_027478495.1 Erythroxylum alaternifolium
TAATTTATGTTTGTAATTGAATATTATATTCAAGTAATCAATTATTTCCTTTTCAACAAATTGTATAACATATTTTCATGCAAATTGTAATATTTCAAGAAAATTCAATTAAATATTAATTTTAGGTTGAAATATGGCATCAAAGAGAAGACAGGATATTTCGCGACTAAGATTCAGACCACGATTCGGAGGTACTTACTATACATATGAAGCATCTCATAGTGTAGCATCTGGAACTGAATCTCCCCCTCACCCTCCAACTACTACAATTGCAGATGAGGTAGCTTCCGTAGATGTTGCACCATCCACGATCCCTACATTATTTACTACCCCTATACCGACAGAGGTATCAGGGGTAAACAATGATGATGAAGGAAGCGGCCACCGGCCTGGAGTAAAAGGACCTGATGGAAGAACTTACATTACAATTTTCAATAATATGTAAGTGAAAATACATTGAACACTGTATGTTTATAATTAAGTTATAAGTTTCAATATTCATAATGGTATAAAAATTTTCAATCTTATATTCGGTTCATTCCATTTGGACTGTATTCAAGAAACATGGCATCAAAATTCAAGTAGAAGATTGATATTGAGGGCTTTGCCTGGAAGAATATCTTTCAGGCGACAAGGGAATTTTACCATCACGAGTTTGAGGTACAACAAAAATTATTATTTTCTTTTTAATTAACAATTTTGTTCATTTATTACATAAATAATATCATTACATCATAAGTATTGATTTAATATTTTTGCTTTTGTTTCAGAAAGAATTTTTTTGGGATTCTTAATTTGGCACAATCGTCTATAGAGTATCGGAAAGATGAGCATGTACACGTTATCACGACTTCGTTGCTGCGATACGCAAAGTAGGTGTACAACCACCTTACATTTTTGAAGAAATATGGAGTCGTTGGCAGCAGTATTGGACATCACCTGAGGCAATGTCCCTTTCGGAGCGTAATTTAGGCCAACAGACATGGAAGACCAGGGGGAGAGAGTCTTCCCATGCATACAAGAGGATCTATTACCCACCAAGAGTATGCAGAGAGACTTGTAAGTATCTAAACTTTAAATTTATATCATCATTTCTTTACTTTACTGTATTTCTATTGAATTTTATGTGTGAATTTTGGAATGAAAATATGTGTTTCTTGTTGAGAATGATAATGTTATAAATGTCTGGTGCTATATATGGCTGTGTTTTTTAGTTTTGTTCTTTGTTCAACAGGAGGTAGATTTCATAAAAATAGAGGAAACTCTGCCAAAATTTTTATAAATTCTAATTAACTTATAACATTTTATTCTTATGCAGGAAAAGAATATGGGCATCAGACCTACACCCCGTTAGCTCTTTTTACACACTCACACAAATAAGCATGTCGCTGTGACATTCGTCAACAACCGTTGTAGGGAACTCAATGTATGTGAAATTTATAGTTTAATATTAATGCTTAATAATTATCACTTACTAATATAAATATTGCCTTCTGATAGGACCAAATACAAGAAAGCATGCAACAACAGTCTCAGCAGTCTGAAGATGTTGATGAGACTCAAACCTATCTTTATGCAGTGGGTGGTATGGACCATCAGGGAAGGATATTCAAGTTTGGCTCATTTGCGAATACATGTTATTCTCAATTCTTAACATCCAGTACAACTACATCTAGTAGGCAGTCAGAATCTAATGAGAGAGTCGTTTAGCTTGATAGCACAGTACAGATGCTGGCAACTTAGTTGCAACAGTCGATGGAGTACATAGCTCAGCTCCGTAATGAGATGAATCAGTTGAAGGGTAGGGGTAGCACCTCATTGCATCAATCAGAGCATCCGCCGTCTCCAAATTAATAGTATACTTTTAAACATTTTATTAAAGATACAAAAACTTATTATAAACAGTTTAATGTTTTTATTATCAATTAAGATATTTTCAACTTTATATCATTAATCAAATTTATGTTTAAAAAATTAAATTTATACTATTACATTAACAGTTGTTTCAATTATACAAAATAAAATTTATTGATGGTATTGCCATCACATTTTAAAAAAAATCTTTTTAAATTCATTTACTGACGAACATATGAAAACCCATCACTACCACTAAAACATTTACCGACGGACAAAAAATTTCTGTCCGTAATAATCGGTGGAAGAACAAGTTTCGTCGGTAAAGTCGAAACAATTTGCACAAAAGCATCGACGGAAAGATAACAACCGTATGCAACGGAATCTCTGTCGGTAATTTTATAATAATTTACCGGCTGAAATTTCCAACCGTTGGTAAATATATCGATGGAAAACAATTTTCCATCGGTAAATATACTGAGATGTAAAGATAATCCGTCGTTCAATTTACCGACGTAAAGATATTCCGTCAGTAATCTTATCGACGGTGGAAATTATTCTGTTGGTAAATTTACCAACAAAAACTAATTTTTCGTCGGTATTTATTAGCTACAGCTGTTTCTACGACGCTTTTGTTTGTCGGTAATGTCCGTCGCTAATCTTACATACTGACGGAATGTCTTCATCTTCTGTCGGTAAATATCGTCACAAAAACACAGTTTCCTTGTAGTGATAGATTCAAGTAAGCTTTGACATATCATACCTTATGTTATAAATATGATCATAATGAAATTACGTTGCTTCTATTCTATATTATTGTTATGATTTTAATAAGTAAATGATATAAATAAAATTGAGAAACTTGAAGTTATTTGGGCAAAGAACTTGAGAGAAAGTGTTTGGGACTTTTTAAATGCTTCCTAAGCATTAAAGTTTCTCAATTTAAGCAAGGATTGTTCTCTCCCAAAGGAATTATACTTTAGATCTCCTAATTAAAACTAGTTGCCCTGCCTACGAGCCAAAAATACTCCTACTAAGATGAATCATGGTCTATCTATTTTTCATTTTCAAAATCAACAAACAAGAAGATATATCAAAGAACACTTGAGTAGTTGATCTTTTTAACTCACACTAGACAAAATATAGCATATGCACTCAGTATTATAGGTTGGTTTATGCATAATCTAATTGATGAACACATGAATATTGTTAACTAGATTTGGACATATTTAATATTAGCTCCATTTAAAGGTGTTATGCTCTCCAAACATAGACGTATTAATGTTATGGGATATGCGGACTCTAATTTTCGTGATAATAAACTAGTTAGACAATTCACTTCTAGATTATATAATCATATAACGTTTTTAGTAGAAAATTCTACTTACTAATCTTGGTTTTGATCTAAAAAGCCTATGGTGTTATTTTATAATAATAAGGTAACCACTGAGATTGCTAATAATCTAATACAACATGATCAAACTAAGCATATTGTACTGGATAGGAATTATATTAAAGATAATCTTTATTGTGGCACAACAGAAGTTCTTTACACTAGAAAATCGAATTAGCTAGTTGACATTATGACTCATGTTGTCAATAGTGGATCGTTTCATACAACACTATCCATATTGGGCATATGGGATATCTATGCCTCAATTTGAAGGGGAAAGTTAGGAGAAATGAGCCCTGATTCTTTCTTACTTTATATATTTCCTTTATAATTTCTCTTAATTTAGGAGTAGTTGTATGAATGATTTGGTTACTATATATAGATTATTATATCTTGTATATATATTAGTGTAATATATAACATAACGAGTACCGTGATGATATCCACTTTTACAACCATGCTCTATTCGGCTGAATAAAAAAATAGTAAAATAAAATTATCTTTTGAAGAGATAGTCTAGTGGTTGATAGCTTCGATCTAAAAAATTGGTATAGTTCATAAGGAACTATCGAGGGTTCGACTCCCTCTCTCTCCTTTTAAACTCTAGCTTTGAATATATTTATGTCTTTGCTGGTTTTGACTCAATCAATTATCCTGCATATTCACAACTATTCTTAATTTAAATATTAGAAATTTATTTCTATAATTAATTATATGTCAATAATAATAAATTAATAATTGGTTAAACTCTTTAAAAAATAAGAAATTATTTTCTTAGTTTAGTTTGGTAAAGTGTTTCTTAATTAAAGTTGATTATTTCAATTTCCTTGAAACCGATTAAGTTTATTATTTATAAAAAATATTTTTTATTAATTTGATGAATAATTTTTTTAATTTATCGCAACAAAAAATTTCTAAATTAAAATTATAAAAATATTTTCTTTCTTAATTAAGAAAAAAGAATATTTCTTGAATAAGTTAGAAAATAATCATCAAATTAATTAATAAAGAATTTTCTGAATAATTGAGAAATTAATCTCTGATTAAATAATAAATAAATTTTTCTTAATTAAATTTAAAATTATTTAATTTAATTTTAAAATCAATTTTATTTTAATATTAGAAAATAGTTTTTCAGTTAAGAAAATTTTATTTCTAATTGGATTATAAAATTATTTTTTTAATTAGATTCTATGCCTTACTTGTTAAATTTTGAAAAGCGTTCCCCTAAATTATAATAAGTATGAATAGTAATTTGTTAAAAATAAAATTTAATTGATTTTTTAAAGAAGTAAAAAGAATAAAAAATAATTTCTAAATTTGAATTTAAAAATTATTTTCAAATAAAACAAAATTTTAATTTCAATTTGAAATAAGAATTTAATTTACTGTGGAATCAATGATTTAGTTTAATTTTTAAAGAGATAGAAATCTTGTTTAGATTATAAATGTTATATCAATAACTATTATTAACCAAGGCTTGATGTTGTATACATATAATTTAATTATATTTCACGTTGAATTGCGTGTTTTTATATATGTTTAATATAATTTGATATGCATTTTACGTGTTCTATGAGATCATTTAAATTTAACTCCCTTATTAAAATACTAAGTACATGTTTAGAATATGAATGTATGAATTTAAAGGTAGTGTGAGAAATAATATAAAAGATATATTTTGACAAAGAGTTGTTACCTAATAAATTTAGGATTCATATTAAATGTGATTAATAACGTTATTATTTATCTAATTTAAGTCTAGTTGATTTAGGAAGTAAACTTAAGATCAACTAAATTTAAATAAGATCATAGCCAACCAGAGAGATTAAAATAATCTTTTTAAAATAGTAGTGAAGCTATGAGTAGTCAATTACTGTTATTTAATATAACTGATAATAAATCGTAATAAACCAAAGTTCTTATACATAAATAAATTTAAGAAGAGTTCTCAAAGAAAGAAATAAAAGTTGTATATCTATTATGTAATCCTTTACTGAGAAATTTGTTTCAAAGTTTGAGCAATGTGTTAATCTCATATATATGCAAAATGTGGTAACATTTTATAATTGACTAATGCCTCATATACTTTAAAGGCAACATATAAGATGGATATCAACATTATGATAGTATAACACAAACAATTGCATAAAGTAGAGATAATAGTATCCTGAAAGAAATGTTCTATTTAAGTTAGCTTACTAAAAGTGTACATAAGGACTGGAATTGAAGACATTTGCTTAGATGTGATAATAGTTATCATTAGAAGAAAATAATTGCATGACTTTTTTTTGTCAATACTAGATATGATAAAGATCATATATATTTCTAATTAATATTTTGTGTATTTGATAATAAATTTGGATTCAATATTACAACAATTTACAAAACATGATAAAAAAGTAAATTGTTGATTAAAAGTAGTTTATCTAAGTTTATTCAAACAATTTATATGTGTTAAATCAAAAGAAACTTACACTTAACATAAGTTGAAAGACAACAAAGTTAGATAACTAAAACTATCATTTATATTATAATAGTTAAATCACCAAAGTGAAAATAATAAAGTTACATACAAGGATATATATACATATATTGTACGGAACTTACTGGTTGAAGGATGAACAAACCAACCTTTAACGAAACGAAAATTATTGTATCGAATTGTTAAATTTTATACATATGATATATTTGACATAACAATAATTTAGAAAATGATGAATACTTGTAATTAATTAAATTTACCAATGCCTTTATATAATATAATCATATATACTAAATGGAATACTAATATAAATTTTGAGAATGTTCAAGATATTTACATATGATCAAAGGCAAGGCTTTGAGAATGTCAAAGCTTTGCAATAAGATCAATGTGGTAATATTTACATTAAATTTTCTTAGTTATCTACAGGTAATGAGATTCTATAGTGAATATCTCTACAATTAAATTCTATAACAATATCAATTTATGTAAGAAGAAATGTACAATATGAGATATTGTAGAATAAAATATTTATTTCTTTTATGGTTATTCCTTATACAATAACTTACCTTTGATAATTTCATCCAAACAAATTAGTAAGATTCCATACAAAATTTTTAATGTTAAGACTCTCATCAAAGTTAAAGTTAATGATTTAGGATATAGTACTTAGTTGAAGCATATCTTATCTAATAAGTTTATAATTAGATTTGGTGAAGAACAGTGCAGAAAACAATATTTTTCTTCATTTGTTTTCATATGTATATGACTCTATTTATACTACTTTATACTCTTTTTTATTGGCTATTACTCCTAGAATCACGGAAACAGAAAATTAACAATATTACAATGTTAGCTGTACAGTACTGAAAAGGACATCCAACTATAACAATATACAAGACCGTTTGAGTGGTGAGAAATAACAAAGGGAACAACATAAAAGGAATAAAAGCCTAAGCTAGTGTCTGTAGGATTGACCCAATCCATTAGTGTGTTTTTAGGCATTTTACCACTTGCCCATCAAGTCGGAGCTTTAGTTGAGAGCAAACGACTCTGAGCTTGCTGAGAAGACTTAAAAACACACATGTGCACAGTGGCTTCGTAAAGAGATTCGCGAGTTGTTTTTTTGTGCTCACGTGCTTTAGTTGTAGAAACCCTAAGTTCACGCAATCTCGAACCAAATGGAAGTCAATCTCGAGGTGCTTTGTCCTCTCATGAAAGACTGGGTTTTGGAGATGTAGATCGCGGCTTGGTTATCGCAATATAAAGGTATAGGTACTTGATTGTTAAACTGAAACGCTTGAAGCAACTATGTTATGCACTTTAATTTGTAAGTGGTTGACGCTAAGCTTCTGTACTCTGATTCAGCTAATAAATGACTTACTGTCATTTGTTTCGTTATTTTCCAGGAGATTGGAAATTTTCAGAGGAACACACAAAAGCCCGTCAAGGATTGTCGAGTGAAGATACAACTTCCCCAATCCGAATCAGAATAGGCCATAAGGTGAGGATTCTCTTCTACTGGGTAAAAAATTCTTAAATCCTGGATTCCTTTGAGGTATTTTAGCACTCGTTTAACAGCTTCCCAATGTGGTAGCCTAGGGTTACTCATAAATTGACTAAGCTGCTGTGTTACATACGTAATGTCAGGTCTAGTGAAGCCTAAGTATTGTAATCTTCCCACTAATCTCTTGTATGTTTCTAGTTTCTCCAATAACTCACCTTCTTTAATGTTAATTTGTTTCTAGGAACTATAGGTGTTGCACAGGGTGTTGCACAGGGTGTGCAATTCAACAAGTTGGTCTCCTGCAAGATGTCTCTGATGTACTTGCTTTGAGTAAGTATCATCCCTTCTTCTGCTCTTGCTATTTCAATTCCTAAGAAGAATTTAGCATATCCCAGGTCCTTGATAGTGAATTCTGCATTTAATGCCTTCTTGACTGTTTCTAGCTACTTTTCATCTACACCTGTCATCAAAATGTCATCTACATAAACAATTACTGCCATGAAATCATCTCCTATGCCTTAGTGAATAGATAGTAGTCTGCCTCTGATTTTGTGAATCCTAAGGAATATAGCTTCGTAGATAATTCCTTGTTCCATTGCCTGCCAACTTGTTTCAAGCCATAGATAGACTTAATTAGCTTACACACCTGCCCTTCCTTGGCCTTAGTGTAACCTTGTGGGGGTAGCATATAAAGTTTTTTTTCTAAACATCAGTGAAGAAAAGCATCATTGATGTCGCATAGATGAATTGGCCATTGCCTAGAGGAAACAATGCCAAGAATATTCTTATAGTCATAACCTTTGCTACTGGAGAGAAGACCTCTGAGTAGTTAGCCCCTTCCCTTTGGCTAAAACCCTTAGCCACAAGTTTGGATTTTAGTTTGTCCACTGTCTCGTCTGCTTTGTACTTTACTTTGTACACCCATTTTGAAGCTATAGCCTTCTTCCCCTTAGGTAATTCTGTAAGTTTCCAAGTTTCATTTTTCTCTAAGGCAGACATCTGCAAATTTATGGACTCTACCCACCTTTCATCTCTACTAGCATTATCATAGGATAAAGGTTCAAAAATTTCAGAGACATTACCTATGAAGTTGTTGTAGGTATTGCTATGTTTGATATTGAACACCTTTAACCTTTCTTCAGTTGTTCCTACAGGATAACAAACATGCAACGTTACATTTCTATGATCAAAGGAGTGAATGGATTGATGTGTTGTGGTTTTATAGACATAATCTTGCAGGTATTTGGGTGTTTTGGTCTGGTAGGTTGTCAGATATAAGGTAGTCGGATGGCTGGGAACTTTGTTGGTCCTATGGTGTTTATATTGGACTGTCGTCTCTTTGTTCAGTAGATTGTGTAGTTTCCATTGTTAGTATTTGTGTAGGATATGCTGAGCCTTCATCAGTTAAGCTACTTGTGAACAAAAGGTCTAGGTTTTGTGTGGTGCTGGTAACACTTTCTGTTAAAGAAAAAACATCCTCATAAAATATAACATCCCTTGATACAAATACTATCTTTTTATCTAAATCCATGACTTTATAGGCCTTGTAATCTGGCATGTATCCAAGAAAAATGCACCTTTTTGACCTAAGATCCAATTTTGTTTTGTTTGGTGTTTTATCCAATACAAAAAAAAGGCAACCAAAAATTTTGAGATGTTCATAGTTTGGTTTCTTTTTGTGCAGTTTTTCGACGGGGCTTATCCAACCTAGGACTTTGGTTGGGATTATATTTATCAGGTATGTAGCAGTTAACAGTGCCTCTCCCCAATAACCTCTAGGTAATTTGGCTTTGAAAAGTAGGGCCTTAGTAATATGTAGTAAGTGTTTGTGCTTAACTTCCACTACCCCATTCTGTTGAGGTGTGTAGGGAGTACTCTTTTGGTGTTGAATTCCCATCTGTGTGAAAATGTTGTTACATTCGTGATTAATGAACTCCCTTCCATTATCAGTCTGTATTTTTAATATTCTAGTGTCAAACTGTCTCTCAGTGGATTTAAGAAACTACACAATGGTTTGTAGTGTCTGGTGTTTGTGTCTTAGAATAAAGGTCTAGGTTGCTTTTGTGTAATCATCCACAATGGTGAGGAAATAATGTGAACCACCCATAGTGGCAATATTGTAGGGTCCCCATAATTCTACATGTATGATCTCAAAAGGCCTTTGTGTATGTATTTCATGCTTAGGGAAAGGTTTTATATACTATTTAGCCAAAGGACACACTTAACATTCATGTTTGATTGGAACAGAAACATTTATTTCATTAATGTGCTACAATTTTTCTTTGGATACATGCCCTAGTCTAGAATGCCACACATCAAAATTCATAGAAACATTAAAGGTGACATTCTTAGTCTTGTAGAATTCTAAAGAGGGACCTTTTAGGCTGTTTGGAGTTAGGAGAGTGTCTGAATCTAGCTTATACAACCCATTCATTGCCTTGATAATAGCTATAACATCATTAGTCTGAAGGTCTTGCAAAAATAGCCTGTTACATATAAACACCTCAACAACTTCATTCTGAGTAGTGAGTTTATTAATAGACAACAGATTCTTGAAGAAATTAAGTACATGTAGAATTTCTCTAAGAGAGAATATGTCTGCCATATGTGTTTGACCAACATGAGCAACTTTTTGCTTAGTTCCATCAGGTAAAGTAACAGGATCATAGGAATTATTAGCAATATATTTAGTGCAAAGACTAAGATCTGCTGTCATGTTTGTAGATGCACCGGAATCAATAAGTCAAGAGTCAGTATTATTGAATGTTGTGTTCACAAAATGTGTAGTATTACCTGCATAATTTTGAAACCCTGAATATTTTACCTCCCCAGTAGTTTTGCCTTTGATAGCCTTACTTATTTCTTGTTAAATGAAATTGGCAAGATTGGAAGGTATCTGCCCATTCAATGAGTTTTCTTCATTCTGCTCTTGTATGGTATATGCTGGACTGTTAGCTAATTGTGCCATATTTGCCTTTCCTTTCTCCCTTTGTGCAGTAAGCTCTTTGTACTAGTCAGGGATCCCATGAATTTTGTAGCAGGTCTCCAAGGTATGCCCATTTTTTTGCACTTTTTATAGTACTTATCCTCCTTTTTGAGATAAGGGCCTTTGATCAAACTGTTATTACTTCTTCAACCTTTCTTCATGCCATTTGATTGCTTAGCTAACATTGCTATGTTAGGAGTACTGTCTATGGTAGAGTTCACTACTCTTTGTCTTTCAACAGTTTGTAGCATAGAAAAAGCTTTATTCACTGTAGGCAATGGCTCCATTAATATAATTTGGTTAACAATGTGCTCAAACTCATCATTTAGACCCATTAAAAATTGCACAAGTTTGTGAGCATTTTCCTTAGTCGTGATAGCCTTGGAAGCATCACAAGTACACATAGGAATAGGACTTAACTTGACAAATCATCCCATAATTTTTTAAGTTTAGTATAATAAGCAGAAACTATTAAGGTGCCTTGCTTAAGAGAGCTTATCTCCCTTTTTATTTGGTACAATAATGGCCCATTAGCTTCATCGAACCTATCTTGCAATTCTACCCAAAGTTCCCTAGCTGTAGTAAAGGATAAAAAAGCATCACCTAGTTCTTTAATCATGGCATTGAGAATCCATGACTTTACCATGCTGTCTGGTCTCTTCCATTTTGCTAACAAAATCGGATCTTTTATGGGCATGATGTAGGTTCCATCTATGAAGGATAGCTTGTCTTTGGTAGACAAAGCTATGGTCATGAACTTACTTCAGGTGATGTAGTTGTTGCCGTTAAATGGTGTGGTGACAAGCACAGTACCAGGATTTTCAATGTTAGTGATAGAGTATCATATTCATTTGATGTGGGTATATTTATGGCATTAGAGCCATTGTTGTCGACTGTAGTTGACATTTGTAGGCTAGGGTAGAAGAATTAGATTTGTTGCTCTGATACCATACTAGAAATGGTAGGTGAAGAACAATGAAGAAAACAATATTTTTCTTCATTTGTTTTCATATGTAGATGACTCTATTTATACTACTTTTTACTCTTTTCTATTGGCTATTACTCCTAGAATCACGAAAACAGAAAACTAACAATATTACAATGCTAGCTGTACAGTACTGAAAAGGACATCCAACCATAACAATATACAAGACCGTCTGAGTGGTGAGAAATAACAAAGGGAACAACATAAAAGGAATAAAGGCCTAAGCTAGTGTCTGTGGGATTGGCCCAATCCACTAGTGTGTTTTTAGGCATTCTACTAAGATTGGATAATAAAAATTTTATGAGATATCTAAAATGTTGGGTATAATCTTCTAAACCTTATTGAACATAATTTTTACTTCAATATATATTCTTATAAGCCTTATTGAACATAATGTTTACTTCAATACATACTTATATAGGAGAATGGTTCTCAAAATGAGTAATGAGAGTAAGATAAAGTTTGAAATAGTTTAAATATCATAACGGCACATTCTAATAGAATTAGTGTCTTTGCCTGGTACATTTGATATATTGCCAAAAGGTTAAAAGAAGATGTAAGTTCACTTTTATAATGAAATCAAAAAGCTTCTTTTGAAAATGAATATGGATACATTATATTTATAAGAAGGTTACTGGGAGTATTTGTCTTCTTTAGTGGGACTATATAGATGACATCTACTTATAGGGAATAATAATTCATATTTTCATTTATTAAAGGTATGATAATTAAAAAACAACTCTCAATAGAATTTGAAAAGGTAACAATTTAAAATTTGAAAATAAAGATCTATAGAGATAAATTCAAAAGTTACTAAACTTCAATATTCTAAATGCATACATATTGTGCTAAAAGTGTTTAGCATTTAAGATATCTTATACTTATGAAGTATTAAAAATATATATTGTTCTACGTATGAATTAATACTTGAGTTCAAAGTTATATGAATTTTAACTTTGGTTTGACAAAAATAAAGTAAGTCCTAGTTAATGTATATTTAACTTTAAATGGTCTTATTTTAAGTTAACAAGGTTTTAATATAACATCAATTACTAATCAAGCCATAACACATTTTTCATAATAGAAATAGTTATTTGGATCACAAAATTCTTTTGATATAATTCCTTACAATGTTCAACCAATAATGTATTGTGAAATATTAGAACCATTAGGCATATGAAAGGAACAAAGGTCTCATTAAAAATCAAAGTATGTATTTAGGTTATTCCTTTTAATTATGATGATAATTGAAATAAAAGTTGTGAGGTTTAAATAAATGCTAAAAAGAATCTTGTAGAATTTTATCACTAAATCATTGTTCCAATGGTAGCATGATCATCTTGCGAAGATATGATATAAGATACTTATAAGTAGATATTATTATCGATTAAAAAATTGAACTGATTTAGTTGGTTGAACTGTGAAAACCTTGAATTAGCCACTTTTTCAGTTCGATTTTTAACTTTTTGATTCGATTTACTTTAATAATCCTTGGTGTTAAAAATTGATCAACTTATTAATTAATTGATCAATTTTTGTAAACCAATAAGTTTTCATAAACTAAAATAAACCACTTAGTTTCTATTTAACAGTCTTATTTTTCAATTAAAATTTAAAATTTTTGTTGAATAAAGACAATCTCTTTCAATCATATTTCAAATTCTTCAACTTTATTCAATCTTTAATCGATTTTATGATAATCTAATTTCAGTCGAACCTTTTAAGCCTTAAAACCTCTTCTCTTACAAATTTAACTTTTCTCAATCGTGTTTTACACTTGACTACATCGGGAAGAAACTTTGCTACTGGCTGACTCAACTCCTAATGGCACTTGAGTACTTGAATGCCAACCATATACTTCATCGTGATGTCAAAGTATGTTTCCTTACACAACTAATATTAATGTCTGACATTGATTTAGTTGAGCACATCCACCAAGATTCTTTATTATCTCCTTCTTATGTTACTCCAGTGTTGAAATCTTCTCTTAATGTGCAAAATAGAAGTTGGATCAATGGCGAGTGGCCTGTTACACATGCAATGTGTTGTGCTGGACACGAACAGCAACTTTTCTTTTTCTGGATTGAATCTGAAATGCAGGTTTTGAATCTTCAACTTATTCAGGACCAACAATTAAACCAGAAGAAATTATGCTATGAGGCTCATAATTCTGAATGCTTTAGACAACCACTTGAATGGAGCAACTGAACTTCCAAATTTATTAGCACGTTAAGAAAAGGTATTTTAATATCAGAAGGAGATAGAAAGAATCACGATGGATGGGTTTAATGAGTTGCTCCTTTTAATTTAAGAGTGCCATCAACAGAGGAGGATAGTGTTGTCATGTGCAAAAGGTTTATGAGGTTTGTTGCAGAAAACAAACCTCATATTTGGGAGGTTTGTTTAGCACAAATTAGTTATGGACATATATGTGAAAAATTGATTTAGCTACTTTCGTTATTTGGGAGAGCAACTACATATAAATCTGTGTATTCTATACATTTATATTTTAATGACAGTTTTTAAAGCTAATTTGTGCTCTTATATACATATAAATCTGTGCAACATAATATTTATTAACAAAAGTGTTAATTTATTATAATAATATGCAGATACATATTTTAGATTAATTTGTAAAATTAATTATAATAATATGCATGTGAATGATCTTAAAAATGATAAACAAAGAAAATTGTAAGCTTACTTTTACTAAAAAATAGTGGAGTTTTTCGACGAAAAAATTGTCTAAAAGTGAAAAATATCGACAGAGAAAAACATCTAAAAGCTTATACAAAGCTTTGAAAATAACATTTATGTGTCTAAGACTATCGTCAAAAATGTATGTTTTCGACACATCTGTGTAAATAGATTTTTGACGTTTAGATGCGTAAAAAATCTATATTTTTTTGGCGCTTAGATGCGTAAAAAATCTATGTTTTTTTATGCATTTATTTGTCTAAAAAATCGTCGAAATATTTTTTTAACACTTGTTTTTTTACACTTGATAAAGCATCTAAAATTATTTTTAAGATGCAAAAAATTTTCTTAAAATATCATCTTTTATGTCTAAAAACTCCATATTTTGTTGTAGTGGTTGCGTCAAAGAGCCATAACCAAAATTTATGTTGTACCTTATTCAATGCTCTAATTTATATAGACAACAGGAAGAGCATCAAGTCCTATTCCAACATTTTTTGGATCTTTAAATTTCATTACAAAAATTAAATAATATTAAATTATTCATAATCTTTACTAATAAGTAACTAATTAAATAATATATATTTAGTTGATAATAAATCAGATTATTAAAACAAAAAAATAAAAATAACCTTTTATGTTTTTTATAAATTTTAAAAACTTAAAAAACCGAAAACAACAAACAACAAACAAAAACAAAAGAGCTTTTTTACTAAATTTAAAAACAAAAACAAAAACAAACAAACCCTAAGAAATTAGTTTCACCAATTTGATCGGCAAGTTTCCTTATTATAATATGGTAAAATTAAAGGCTGAATAGAATAGAATAATTGATTATTATGTATAATATTATATAACGATTGTTGTGCTAATTTATTTCAATAAGATTGTCCAGTGTCCACCACTAGTTTCTTGAAAAAAACCAGAAAAGAAAGGTAAAGTAAGGGTGATGAACATTAATTTAACGCAAAAGGACATTCTATTTCTAAAATAGAAACCTTTCTTAATTTAATTTATATCCTTCCACAGTTTTAAAATCTGTGCTCTGTTCCTTGTGTCCTCTTCTTGTTTGCGCTTTGCCTTTATTTTTATTTTTATCTAAAGAAGGAGGATCTTGAAAGAGCTCAAGGATATGTAGAAATATACTACCACCTCTTACAATAATATACTGTTTGAATCTATATAGAGGATATATTTCATTGGCAAGCAACAATTATGAGACCAGCCAGTAACCCATATGCTAGAGGTGTCTTTTTAGTTTCTATTCATTTTCCTCTTTGAGCCTCCTAATAAAGCACAGAGAGGAGACAAATTAACAAAAAAGAACTTGCAGCTTCAATTGGTCTTAGATAGAAAGCAAAACCTCTTATAAAAGACATCAACAGACCACGGAACCTCATCATGTTAGACGCTTTTATCCTTAGGGACATTTTTGTCATTTTTCTATTAAGTGGACAACTATTAATTATAATTTTGTTTTTAAATAAATTATCAATTAAGTTATGTAATTTGATCCGGATAAAAATAATAAAATGGTCCAATAAATGATTTAAATCAATGGATTAAAGTCTAAGTAGAAAATGGATCCCTTTTAGTGTGGACCTAATTCATATCGGACTTGTGATAGGGAAGCTCGATATGGAAACTATATATAGGTTAAAGTCTCTTGCAGTTGCTCATATCAATCGTAAATATAAGGAATCTCTGACTCATTAAGAGAACTTACGTTTTAAGAAAACTGTAGAAAGATCTAGACCACGTGCCCGGTGATGGATTCCCATGAAGACAGCGGTAAATTCGGGCTCGTTTTGGCTTTGGAAAGCTCGTTTGAAGTTTCAAAACTGAAATTAGGTACATTCTGCATTTCTCTATTTTTTCCTTTCACATTCGATCCAGGATATGTAACTAAGGTATCGTTATGTATTACACGTGGTATCAAAGCGGTGATGTGATCGGGTGGTTAAAAACAAAGATTTTTTAGTTTTTCTCTCCATAAGGTTGTCAGAGAGTTAACTTTCGTTTCTCTATTTTTTCTTGCTTTTTATTGCATAAAAGTTGTATACATGTGTTTAGCCTTAAGAAATGGGTTGAAAACAAGACTGAGAGTGCAAAAAACGAACCTGAAACTTGTCAGAAATCACTTTTTCTGGCGAGGTTGCAGATGTGAATGACGCGTGTAACACATGACGTGATATCCACCGAAAGCTTGTTCGACATGTGCACCCGCGTTAGTGGGAGCGTCTATGCCTAACAAACACGTGTTATACATGTGCCATCCGCCCCAACGCGCAGCTGACGTGATGTGACTAACGTTAGCATCTGCTACAGTAAATTTAAAAAAAACACAAAAATTTTAGATTTCCAGTAACGGTGCCCCGAGGTGTTTTGGGTTAGCTTCCAAGTCTGGGAAATTTATAAAGTGAAAATTTTCATTTCTTTGGGTTTATTACATTAGTAATAAATTAAAGTTTAACTCCAGAAAAAGGAATTAGAGTGTTATGAATTTGATTTCGAGTAAATTTTCATGCTTTAGACACCACATGAGGGAGATACATAAGGTTCTTGTTTCTCAGGCAGTCAGTTTGGTGTCCATTATTGCACGATAGTCACTCTATTGAAAATTTTCTTTTACAAAAGTCTCAAATGAAGTTTTCATATAATGTCCTATTGAAGTTACATTGTCACATACCATATGTCTATTAAGAATGTGAAAATAACATAAAGATGTATCCCTTATGTTTGTGGACTTTTTGAGTGTTGATAAGGATATAGTCACCACAATGGCCTTCGATTCAGTATTTTGAATTGTTCTACTTACAAGTTAGGGGATGTCTCTGGTCTTATGATTGGTTATTCTGCCCACAAGTGTTAGCCTTACATAAGGTTTTGAGATGTGCATAAAGGCATTGGATAGAGGAAAGCCATTGCTTGAATGATCTATTCGCCCACAAGTGGTAGTGTTATGAGTGTTGATGGTTTTGTACTATGATTACTTTTATGTGTGGAGGTCTAGTTACATATATTATATATTCAGCCCACAGGTGTTTCATAATATATGTGATCGAATTTTTAGTAAAGATATTGTTTAATGGCCTTGAGTATTACCATTATCCTACATTTGTGTTGATCTAATCAAAGTTACTAAATAGTCACCTTTTCAGTTAATAAAATCAGTGTCACTGCTGAAACCCTGATCAGGTTCAATACAAAGAAGAGAATTGAGGATATATTGAATGCTATGGAGATAACTGAGGTTGTTATAGCTATACGGACATATAGGCCATCTCCACCTATATCCATGACCTCTTAAGCTCATAAAGCAACCTATAAAGCCCATAATTAGTCTGACAGATTATATCTTATGACCATTAGGAGATCCATACTTGACCATCTATCTAATGGACTTCTAGACATAGACATAGTGAAGTAATTTCTTGGAAATGCCTCTTAGAGGTACACAGTCTCACCTAGTGTTGAGACAAGTGCCTTGAATAAGGAATTATTCTCCATAAGGCATACGGGAGAAAGGAGAGTAAACGAGTACATATCAAGAATGGTCTATCTTCACAGTAGACTGAAGATGTTAAACATTCCTCTTCTTGATGTCTTCATAATTCACCAGTCTCTGAATACACTCCCTCTGGAGTTTAGTAATATGGTAATGAAATATTATTCACAAGATGAGGAATGGGACTTCAATGCTTTGATTGCCCATTGCATTGCTGAGGGGGAGAAACTCAAACTTGCTACTCCTACAATCCTCGTAGCAACTAAAGAGAAGGCAAAGATGAAGTATGCTAAGATCAAAGGTAGAAAGACTAAATCTTCTCCACATGCTGATGCTGGTCAATCTAGTGCTGGTAAAGGTCCTAAGGACATAAAGTAACCAGTAGTATAAGGCCTAGAAGGAAGACTGTGACTATCAGATAACTCCGTAACTTATCAATTTATAAATATGATTTGCGATAATCACATTAGGTACTTGGTGGCTATATTGTGGAGTATATGATCAAGGTGCTTCCATAATGCAATGGTTCATATCCAGGATAAAGCCAAATAAAGAGAAGGAGGAACTGATGGTTCACAACAATGAAGAAGTGGAAGTAACATCTATAGAGGATGTATGCACTAAACTGTGTTGTAAGGTTCATTTTTGTTTTTACACGACACATTTTATATATGATCTTTGGATCAATTTTGGACGAAGAAGGTTGACGTTTTGTATTTAATGCTTCTGTGTTACAGTTGTGTTTAATGCAAAACATAATGGTATGACATTCTCGTCATATGGTTTGTATAGAATGTGTCTTACCTGAATTAGATATATACTTCTTCGTATCTTGCTAAACAAGTTATTAAATGAAGGATCCTGATAAATGAAAAGTCATACATGGTGTGACATAAAAGTTTAAGTCACATTTCTAGAGCTAGGGTTAAGAGATTAATTAAGGAAAGCATTCTCTCAACTCTAAATTATGATGATCTGAGAACATATGTTAATTATTGCAGGGGTAAGTTGACTAATAAGGATATTAAGGTTGTCTCATGCTTCTGACTTGTTGAGTCTATTACATAAAGATATCAAAAGACCTTATATAGTCACAATGTGCAATTCTAAATATATTCTGACATTTTTGATTATTATTCCCATTACAGTTATAGGTTCTTGCTTAAAGATTGAAGGTTGAGAATCAATTGGGAAAATCCATTCAGAATGTCAGATTTGACCGTGGAGGGGAATATCATGGAAAATATAATGTTTCAAGACTTGAAAAGGTTTGTTTGCCAGATATATGGAATCACTTAGGATAATGACTCGATTCACTATACCGGGTAGTCTTGAGCAAAATGGTGTACCCGCTACTTATATAATTAGATCTGGTGGATCTAGGTCTTAGTACCGTGCCTGAATAGGAACAGGAACCCATACATGTACACACAAAGATTCCTAGGGGTACAAGATCTAATGCAGTTATGAAAATCCACCAGAGTGAGATGACCTATTGTCCTATCTAATTATATAGTTTATTAGGTGAACATGACTATGATATTATATATGTTACAAATCTAGTTTCTTTTAGAGAAGTTGTTTCTGTACCTGTAGCAAAATTATGGTGGGTTGCAATGATTTATAAGATGCAAGCCATGAAGCATAGTAAGGTTTGGGAGTTAGTTAACTTTATAGTGGAATTGTAAACTCTTCAGTTGTAAATGAAGTTTTAAGACCTAAAGAATTTCAGGATAAAGTTCAGCGATTTATAGACTTACTCAGTTGCCTGATGTTTCACTCAGGGAGAAATGTTGACTTTAATGTTACTTTTTCTCTCGTATTCTCAAAGGATACATTTTGAGTTATTAAGACAATTGTAGCTTATGATGATGAAGAGTTACATCAGATGGTTGTCAAAACCGTTTTCCTGAACAAAGACCTTTATAAAGTGGTCTATATGGTACAACCTAAATATCTCAGGATCTAGATAGAATTGACATGGTTTGCACGTTATGCTGATCAACATATGATTTACATCAAACCTTTTGAAAGTGATACCTTACAATTGATGAGATTATGACCTCTTTTGGCCTTATTGAAAATAAAGTTAAAAAGATGCTTGTATTATAAGATTAGGGGAAGCAAAGTTGTCTTCCTATTATTGCATGTGGATGATATATTGCTCACGTCAAATTACTTGACCATGATGTATAAGGTTAAGCAACATTTGGTCAAGAACTTTGACATAAAGGACCTTGGCGTAACATCTATTGTCCTTGGTATTAAGATTTATTAGGACACATCTTAACACTCAACATACCTCTCATAGAATGCATGCATTGAGCATATGTTACAAAGGTTTATCACGATTAACTGTAAACATATCGTAACACTTATCTCTCATAATAAGAGATAATCTTTGGCTCAGTATCCAAAGAATAAAGTAAAGAGAGGGGTTATGAGGAATGTTCTGTATTCTAGTGATAGTAGTGTTTTGCATGATGTTTTAAGGTTTAATTTATTATGCATTTTGTGTAAAATTGAGTGTTGAGTATGCATTTAGGGTTTAATTATGTTAGATTTTGTGTTTAAGTGTTTTTAATGGGTTAGTTTGAATCTTTCAGCTTAATTTGTATATTTTTAAGGTACCTTGATGTGTGTGCTAGTATTGCAAGGTAAACAAGGAAGAATGTGAAGATTTAAAGAGTTTTAGGCTAAAAGACATAGGTCACGATCGTGCACATTGGCCACGATCGTGACAGAAGAGGAAGAGCCAGCTGCAGCCAGGCCACGATCATGCACCAAGGCTACGATTGTGACAGAGAACGTCAAGTCAGGGCATGATCATTCACTTCAAGCCACGATCATGACATAAAGGTTAACCTACTAGCCATGATCATGGCAGTCAGAGCCATAATCGTGCCCTGTGTTGGGCTGACACGAAAACTCAAAATTTGGGTTATTTTTTTGGACCGTTTCAACCCCAAGTTTTAGCTAGAGCTGCTACAAAATAAATAGAACAATACCAAGCAACCACTAGCAATTTTTAGAGAGCCAAGAGAGCTGTGCAAAAAGGGAGATTCTGTGAAAATCTAAGAGAGACCTAGAGAGAGATCAAGTGATTGAGGAAGGAGACGAAAGAAGAGAGGCATGGAGATACGTTTGACGTGATGTACTTTCCAGAATAAGTAGTTTCTCACAGTCGCTACCTCTGATATCCATTCCGATCGTATTTTCTATTTTTATTTCGATTTCATTGATGTATGAGATTTGGATATTGATTAGGAATGTTATCGTTAAGTTTTGATCTTTTATCTAAACTCACTTTATGGTTTTTAGTTCTTGAGATTAATAAAATTTATTTGATTCTGTTTTAATCAATTTATTTGTGATTCAATTTCGATTCTTCATAACTTGGCAACAAACTTAGAGGTTGAGCCGGGTGAAAATCATCGATTTAGGTAAATAAGAGTTAGGTAAATCTATAGGTAGAGAGTTGAATCAAGCTAGTAGAGTCGTGTAATGAGAGAACAAACATAGATTCCCATTAGGTTAATAGACAAATTTAGAACTAATTTAGGTTTTGGACCAATTGCAGATCGAGAGATTGCAATTTTCATAATTTGAATTAGGGATTATTAATTAGGGTTAAGAATTATAACTCGAGAGGGAGTAATTCACCCTAGAACTGTCTAGGCCCTTTAAATCAGAAATTACATAATTGGGTACATTTTCTTTAGTTTCGAATTAATTCCCCCTTTCTCTCAATTGATCATTTCTAGGTTGAGTTTTGGATTATTTATGTGAACTGGCTATTTTGTTCATTCTTTTGGTGCTTTAATTTCTTATAGTTGATTCTTGATTAATTTTAATTTCTATAGTAGTTGCTTAGTTAGGTATTGTGAACTTACCTGCCGTTAGATTTTAGGACTAGTTCCCTTCCCCGTGAGATCGACACCTTAGGTATGACACGAACGACCCATTCGCTTGTGGTAATTACCAAGTTTATAAATAGTAAAACTTAGCACATTTAACCTTAAGCGAACAAGTTTTTGGCGCCATTTTTGGGGAAGGCAATTTAGTTCTTTAGTCTAAGGGTTTTTCACTAACTTTTGTTTTTATTAAAAAAAATTAGGACATAAAGGAAAGACACATCGAGAGTTCTTAGAATGGGATATCTGAAGAGTTGAATGTTGAACAATAATGGAAGATAGATATTATAGGGAGCAAGGAAATTTTGAGAATTACAATAAGTCGCAGTATGGTTAGAGAAATAACTACCCTTATTAGACGTTGTACACTTTGGGTAGGCAGAACCACCCAGATTTCTATTGGTCCACCAATGCAAGTACTCACGTGGGACCCCAAGATCTATTTGAATTTCAACATGATGAATCCAGTTCATGGGATTCTAAATGTAACACCCCATTCCCGCTGGACCCGAACCCGATATCGATGGTGATATCCGAATCCGTGCCCGCGAGGGTGGCGTGTCACATCACTTAGCAATTAAAACTCAATGAAGCATATATATTTTTATTTTTTTATTTTTTTAAACCATCATGCACAGAAAATCAATAACCAAAGTCTTCCACTTTGTTTAGTACTCATTTGGTACAAATACAATACTATCAACAATGTATTGGCCACTTGGGCCCATTTAATTGTCAAAATACAATCATGTGTCTTTCTCAAAATTATTACAAATCGCTTACAAATAATACAACATTTTATAGAACATACACA
>JANIIA010000002.1:24343406-24376063 GCA_027478495.1 Erythroxylum alaternifolium
TTAAAATATTATAATTAACTAATTAATTACAATATAATTAATTAAATTATATTGTAATTAATCATAAGTAAATCGTGAGGAGGATTTTCTTGTAAATTTACGTGTGTGTTTTGTTTCTATCTCCGTCTTTGCGTTCTTGTCCTCTGGTTTTGGAAGGAACAAAAATTTTATGTCTCTGTCATCCAGAGTCTGTACAGAAATTAGTGGGGACAGTAAGCAAACAGGTCGGAGATAGGATTTTTCTGTCCCTGTCATCTGTCCCCACCCACAGGGACATGAACTAAATGCAGGGTAAGGGACTTCATGAGTCTGGGCTTCAATGCAGCCAATCAAGGTGTAGCTAGGCTACCCATGTAACCAGCTTCCTTTGAAATCAAACCAACTCTCCTAAATATGCTTCAACAAAGTGTGCAATTTTATAAATTAACGAATGAAGACATGAATGCACATATTGTTAATTTCCTTGAAATCTGTAATACCTTCCGTTATCATCAGATGTCAGAGGATGTTGTAAGAATTAGACTCTTCCCTTTTAACTTAAGGGATAGAGCAAAAGCTTGGTATCATTCCCTCAACTTGAATAATGTCACCACTTGGGACTAATTAATTCGTGCTTTCTTAGATAAGTATTTTCCCCTTACCAAGACTACAAAGAGATCACAAACTTTCAGTAGGGCCAGGAGGAATCAATTTATGAAGCATGGGACCGATACAAAGATTTGCAAAGAAAATGTTCACGCTATAACCTACTTAAAGAATTTCTTTTGCAAACATTTTATAATGGAGTAGCCCCACATACAAGAGGCATAATTGATGTAGCTTCACGAGGATCATTTATGAGGAAGACGGTAGATGAATTAGAAGAAATGGTAAGTAATAGTTATTTGTGGATGAACGAGTAGAGTATACAACCTACAAATCTCTTTGAGCAAAAATGAGTAGTAGCTATAGATCAAATGACATAAATGCAAGCTAAAGTTGATAATTTAACTTGACAGCTAAACAACATAAAGGCTTCATCCTCAAATACAACAAAAGTTGTTCAGCTGAAGTGTTAGCTATATGGGCAGATGGATCATGATACAGTTGATTGCTTCTTGATGAAGGATAATGGATCAGAGCAAGTAAACTACATGGGAACCTAATACAGTCAAGGAGGGGGAAACAATCCCTACTCTTATACATACAAGCCTAGGTGCAAAAATCACCCAAACTTCTGTTGGTCAAACAACACTGGAGGACAATTTATACCTCAAGGACCACGAGGTTTCTAGCAAGATAAACTGAGTTCAATGGAATCCACATTAGAAAAAATTTTATATAAAATTGAAGGTATGGAGGATGCACATAAGAGGTTGGAAGGTAAGTTTGAGCAAGTGATAAAGAATCACACATCCTCGATACACAACCTAGAGATCCAAATAGGCTAATTGGAAAAGGCAATAGTGGCCTGAAATGTAGGATCCCTTCCAAGTAACACTGAGTCCAATATGAAAGAATGAATCATGGTTGTTACAGAAGCAACTGAGGAGGAATCTCACCAAGCTGAAGATAATGAAGGGAAGGACAAGAATAAGGTTGATAAGAATATTTTTCGAAGTGAACCAGAATTACAAACAACCCAGAAGCATCAACATAGAAATCCCTACCCTATTTTAGAACAATGAAAGTCAAATCCATTCAGGGACAAGGAGAAGGCAGTGGTGCAAGAGAATAAGGAAGGCTCTCTGTTGGTAAAGTATAATTTGCCTGAGATAAAGAAGTACCAACCCTCGATTCCATTCTCGATCAAAGCCATGAGGAAATCAAAGGAAGCTGAGCTGAATGAAGTGGTAGACATGATCAACCAACTGGAAGCATGACCTACACTGATGGAATCAATAAAAGGAAAGGTGGAAAAAGAATCGGAGGAAGAAAAGAAATTGATGCCACTACCAAAGAAGGAGAATCTGGGGTATTTTTATATCTCCTGCAGTATTAATGGTATCAAAATAGAGAGAACCTTCACCGATTTAAGAGCCAATATAAACATGATTTCATATTCCTTATATCAGAAGTTGAGATTTAGTGAGATAGTCCCTGCCAAGATATTGGTAAAAACGACAGATAAGTCAGTTCATCGTCGTAAGGGTATCATACATGATGTGCATGTTCGAGTGGAAAAGTTCACCTTCCCTATGGACTTTTTCCTACTGGACATAGAAGAAGACATGGAAACCCCAATTATCCTCAGGTGGCCATTTTCAACCACTACCCAATCAATTATTGATGTAGATGGGGGTAAGCTGATTCTAAGGGTAAGAGAGGAACAAGTATCTTTCATCGTAACCACGAATGACAAAAGTCCTCTCCAACCCATGACCATCATGAAGGGAACAGATCTTGTTGGAGAAAAAGAGAAGAATGGTGATAAAAAATGTTCTCTAGAAAAGAATAAACCTCGCAAGAAAAGGAGAACAAAGAATCGGGAAAAAGAAAGTAGCAGTATAAGCAACTAGGTGGCGTGCGTGCATTTTATGAGATTGATAACCGAGTCATCATCGAAGAATTCTCTTAAACCACCTTGAGTAAAGAAAAGCATCAAGCTAATGACGTTAAAAGTAGCATTGTATGGGAGGCAACCCATGGTTTAAAATTACCAGTTATTTCTTTGATTTTAGATAGTTTGAACTCTGTAGTTAGGATGTTTTGGTTCCAAATAAATATCGTGGAAGAGTAGGGCATTAATTTTGATAAAGATGATCGAAAAGGAAAGTGTAATAAGGTGAGAGTGCTAAAAGAATTTAGGAAAGGATCCTGGGGGTATGTATAAGGACGAAGGTGAAATTGGGCCACGATCGTGGCCTGTGGCAGGGTAAATATGTCTATGCAATTTTCAGCTGAAATTTTTACCATTTTACCCTTCCTTCACTTATATATTCATTTATAACTTCATTTTTTTTCACTCACTTTCATTTTAACTTTATCTCTTTAAGTTTAGAACTTCCAAACGCTCTCCCTTCTCTCTAACTAACTTCCAAATTTTCACTTTATTCCAATTTCTACCTACTTGCAATCCATCATGCTGCGCATTAAGTAATTAGTGAAGCGCAACTAGTCATTGGGAAGAAATCAAGTCTCGGGCCAACGGTGAAGGAATAGGGTGGCAGATTTTGGAGCACTCTTCCCAATCTACACAAAGGAGGAAGGTATTCGATTCTAATCCCTTAGTGTTAAACAGATAGTAGTCCTGAATACTTTAATTTTGCTATGCTTGATAGGCTAAAATTGCGAGCTAGGGTCGAGAATTTAGTAGAAATAATTCAGTGGAGCAAGTTTATACACTTCCAATACCCTGTCTACTAAGAGCTTACCCTCTAATTCTTTACTTCTCTTTAGTTCAAACCCAGTAACCCTAAGGAAATGTAGTTTAGGATGCGGGGACAACCTTATGAGCTGAACATTGAAATTATGTGTGATATTTATGGTTTCCATGAATCTTCCATTGTCGATCAGCACGATGATTTTCGTGCTTCCCACTATTGGAATGAGCTCACTGGGTTAGAGTGGTTCGATGCTAAAAATGCCCACAACAACATTATACGAAAACAGGAGCACTTGTTGTTACATAAATTCATGTGTTAAATGGTTTTTAACAACTCAGAAACCAACAAGTGCCCAACGAAGGAACTTTTTTTGTTGTGTTTATGGATCATAGCATCTTAGTGTGCACCTCGATATATGTTATGAATGTTATTGTTGCGACTCTACGTAAGAGGAGCAATAATTTGGGTGAGGAGCAATAATTTGGGTATGGGTTACTTGATTTCCGCCATTGTTGAGTACTACGGTGTGGATTATAGTGGTCTAACCACTACCTCCCTAATTTTCTAAATCACCATCACTTGTGGAATGCTGAAATCTTAAAATCCCATAATATGGAACTCTGAGACATCAGCCAAAAACTCATGTGAAGATCGGGGCCAGTCAGGCGAGTTCTAGCATAGCGCCACCTTAGTAGGCAGAGGAGGACTTGACTAGTAAGGAGTCTGAAGAGGAAGAAGATACAAAAGAACCTGGTTGGAAGAAAGTACTTGATACAATCTCCGCCAACATAAAAGCAATTACTGACACACTTATAGAAAACTTTAGAAGGATGAAGGAGATGGCCCATACATAATGACGTTAGAGTCGGGATATATACTTGATTTATCAATACTTTGAGGCTCAAGGCGTACAATTGCCACCTCCGACACCATTCCCACCTCTATCACCATAAGGTTTTGTTTATAACCCTTTTCTTTTAAATTTAGTCTTTATTTTATGTTACTTCCTTCCATGTGTGTTTGTTTATCTCGTCCTCAATGTTTGTTTGTCTCCTTCTCACATTGAGGACAATGTATTATTCAAATGTAGGGAGGGTTGTGTGTTTTGCTTTGAGTGTGAATTTTGTATATTGTTATGTTAGTGTGTTTATGTTACATATTGTGAATTGTGTGAATGTATCGATGGCTTAGATGGAATCTGTGTTCTTTGGCTAAAATATGTAAGTTAATTAAGATTTAGTGTTAGTTTATCACCCTATAAGTTGTCACGTTCATTTATAATTTTAGGTCTTTCGACTAAGTAGCTTAGCTAGTTTTTTTTTTTCATGAAAACGACTAGCTAAAGCAACAAGGTAGACATTAAATAAAAAAAAGTGTGTTTGTAAATTTTAATTAAATAACTATTCCGCTGGCCTTCAGGTTATGAATAGAGCTAGTAGCTAGTTGAGAACGTGATGTAGCCGAGTAATCGAATCGACACGCATCATAAATGTGTGCCTTCGTGTCAAAAGGCGATAATGATGTTACAACCAAGCAACTTAATAAAACATGACAGTTGAGTAATCTGGTCGATATTCATAACTAATGTTTGCCTCCGTATAAAAAGACTAGGTCTATGTCAATAAAAAGTAACCCAAAAAAAGTGTTTTCTAATAAAAACCTACTGAACTTGTAAGTAGCCTAACTTTTCATGAAAACGTACTTAGGATTAGTTACAAAGTTTAAATGACCAAATAATTATTAATATGTGTGTACAACTAAAAAGGGTGAATAAACTTGACATTTGTGTCTTAATTAATATGTATATTCCAGAGCTCCTAGACACGGATTTTGGATGTTAATGATTTGGAATAACTTGAATTATTGTGTTTAAAATTAAATTTGTTTCATGAAGTTGAAGCCATTGTCTCATTATTGCATTGTGTGCTTTGTGAGTTCGTGTTGTTTATTATTTTGTTTGCTTAAGGACAAGCAAATGTTTAAGTGTGGGGATATGATAAGTGTAAATTGCATCGTGTTTTAGGGTATAGTTGATATATGTTTAGCCGTTAATTCAATCACCTGGTATCTGCTTAGCTTAAAATTGTGTTAGTTTGTGATTTATTTATACTTTAAGTATTTTATAAGTTAGTACAAGTCTTTGAGCTTAAATATTATATTTTTGAGGTATATTGATGTGTTTGTTAGTATTTCAGGGTCAATATTGAAAGGTGGAGGAGTTTCAGAGGGAATCTGAGCCACCTGTCACCATCATGATAGAAGCTCCAAGTTTGGCCCACGATTGTGGCTTGTATGCCACAATTGTGACAGAAGGCTCAAATGTGAGCTACGGTCGTGGCCCAAGTCGGGCAAATGTGCAAATGCTCACGAACTTCATGTTTCGAGGGACTTTTAAGCCTTTCGGACCTCGAAAAATCCTAGGGTTATCCAAAACATAAAAGAGTATAAAAAGAACATAAACACTTAGAGAAAAGTGAGCTTTCGTGCAACCACTGGCAAAAACCCTAAAAAAAGAAGAAGGAAGAGGAAGAGGAAGAGGAAGAGAAGAGGAAGAGGAAGAGGAAGAAGGAGGAAGAGGGAGTGGTCTCGGTGTGCTTTCCGGATCAGGAGGTCTTTCGACGCTACTGCCTTCCCAGATCGTCCATTCTAAGTGTCTATTTCCTTTTCGTTTCAATTTTATTTATGTATAAAGTTGGAATGGATTATATGATGATAGATAGTAGAATGATGATGATGTTCTAACTCTCCTTCGGGATTTTATTTTGATTTAATGATAATATAGTTTTTTCTGTTTATTGAATGAATGCTGTGATTTGATTACATTCTTACATAATTAGGTAATAAACTAAGAGGCTGAATTGAATGAAATACGATTAAATCAGATTGATGAGAGTTTGGTGATTTAATAGAGACCGTGATAAATCATATTGGTAAGTATGCGGAGAAAGATCCTGTGTGATGTTCCAATAGTTTATTAGAGTGCGTCAGATCTAATTAGGTTTTGGATCATTTATGAATTGAGAGATTGCAAACTCCAACTTCATAATCTGATTAGGGTTTATGATTTAGGGTTTAATGTTTATAACTCAAGAGAGTGTAATTAACCCTAGGATAGTCTAGAACTGACACTCCATTGACATATAATCAGGTAGATTAACATCATTAACTGACACTCCATTGACATATAATCAGGTAGATTAACATTAATGATAAGTAAAATCCCCTTTCTTGTAACTTGGTAAACTCTTTGGTTGATTTCCATTGTGCATGCTTATTGCTCAATTGTTAATTCCTTCGTGTTTAATTTCTGATTTAAGTGGTTAAATTCAATTCTTGTGATTACTTTCCATCGCATTGTTTATTTTGAGTTGTGGCCTTAGATTTTAGGATTAGATTAGTCCCCCTCCTTAGGGATCGACACATCTTATACTACAGTCATGACCCGTGCACTTGCGGTATTGAAGACTTATAAATTTTAAAGTTTGAACGACAAGATCATGGTGCTTGTAATATCTTCATTATTTACCACCTTGATATTTGATCATGTTGAAGCATGTTTAAGGTTAATTATGATTATGTTTTTTAGAACACCTTCTTTGTATCCCCTTGAAATATACCTAAACCTGTGCTTTGCTTGCTCTGTTATCTTCTAGGTGGCCTTTTTAGGCGCTCTCTTTGGTGTTTTATTATTGCTTTTGAACTATGTTAGGTGAGGTATATACAGAGGGATCTTCTGTTAGGATATCATCTAAGAGATATTATTAGAGTTTGAATTGGATTTTTGATAATGGCTCTCCTCTAAGCTCTTCCCTATCAAATTTCGTATGAACCTGTTTGAAATTTATGGCCAGTGGTTTTCGACATTTGAGTCCACTTATGTTGTTTAGCCTTCTAATGATAGCTCAATTGAATTTCACATTGCTTCAACTTTCTATCGTCCCTAAGTGGCATTATCTTTAGTGTTTTTAGCAATTGGCAATCAGTATAAACCTCAATGTAAAGTCTAGCAAAGCCAATACGCTTTATAATTGTTGTGTGCTTATCCTGGCAAAAAGTTTTCCAATAGGACTTAGTCATATAGTTAAGCTTCTACATGGACCAATATTTAAGTGATATTGTAATACGCAATGGTACCTTAGTTATGTACCCCGGATCGAATTTGAAAGGGTAAAAAATAAAGAAATGCAGAATGTACCTGATTTTAGTTCTGAAACTTCAAACAAGCTTTTCGTAGCCCAAACAAGCCGAAATCTACCGCCGTCTTTATAGGAATCCATTACCGGGACGCGAGCTAGGTCTTTCTACAGTTTTTTCAAAACATAAGCTCTCTTAACGGGTCAGAGATTCCTTATGCTTATGATTGATATAAGCAACTGCAGGAGACCTTAACTTTTATATATAGCTTCCATATCGGGCTTCCTCATCACAAGACCGATATGGACCAGGTCTACACTAAAAGGGATCCATTTTTCACCGAACTTTGACCCCTTGATTTAGATCATTTATTGGAATATTTTATTATCTTTATTTGGATCAAATTACGTAACTTAATTGATAATTTATTGAAAAGTCAAAATTACAATTAATAACTATCCACTTTATAGAAAAATGACAAAATTGCCCTTAGGGACAAAAATGTCTAACAGATATATCATAGAATCTTACCCAAAGAGTGACAATGCTCTAGTTTTAACTTGCTTAGACCTATCCCCAATATGCATTTGAAGAGAAAGATTGGCTTCTCACTAATATGCTAAGATCATAATTACATGACTTTCAACATGTTGAATTCATTTGGGTATCTAAAGAGGAACTTTTCTTCCTCATTGATGAGGGTTTCCTTGCAGCCATATCTTTTTTAGTTTATCATTGCCTATTTGTGCACTACTAGGTATGTTGTTCTTTTTTTCTTTGAAAAGTTTTTAAAGAATGTTTGCGCATTTTAGGCACCCGATTTGAGGACAGGTACATGTGGAAAGACCATTAGTGTTAAGATATATGTTATATATCTTATTATTAATTTTGACATTATTTGATAATTGGACTTTCAAGATAATGTTAATTAGCTTCAAATTCTAATCAAAATGGCATAGAATATCTTGGATTTGATTGGGATAATATCTGATAAAAGATTGTATGAAAGATAGAAATCTATCTTGTAAAGTCTCCTAATTATGATAGAACTCTATCTTGTATGGTCTACTTTTGTATCACGTGGTAATTGAGTCGAATAGACTGTTGTGGTGTTTTTTTTTGTGCGGTTGTTAACATACTGGGTGTGCAATTGGTTCTCTATTGGGGTTTCTACGCCTGCGTATGTGTGCTGCACTTTTCTTGGTTGTGATCGGTGTGAAGGTTTCCATGTTTAGATATTTTTTCACTTCTGCGTGACTAAGTTTTTTTAGGGACACAGGTGAGTTATTGGGTGAATTCATGAATCACTGCATGAGTGACTTGGTGGAGGTTTTGGCTAGGTCTTTTGATTTCTTTGGAGTGTGGTTTTATTATTGTTGGTATCGTGTCTATTTCCATTAGGGGTTGAAGTGAATCCGCGTGTGTTAGCATCAAAGGAGGAGTGTGCGTTAACTGTATTTTGGAAAAACACAGCTGAAGGTGTGTTGTTCTTTTTGGTTGGATATCTACGATGTTTCAAATTGTTTGTTAAAAAGAAGACTTGTCCTCCTTGGCTTGTGCATGAAAGATACATGAGTGTCTTTTGTCTTATAAGTGGATGGTGTATGCTATGATTTACGTGAGGGAAGAACTTTAGGACTTTTATTTTTTATATTAGACTATTGGAGTAGCCGTGAATCAGTTCAGCTGGTGAACAATTTTCAGATCTATTTCAGAGGAGCTAAACCGATTAGGAACTTATCTTCTTTTCTGTCTTAAGTATTTTTCATTTATGTTGAATTTCGTTTAATCACTTGAATTATTTGTTTATTGTTTTTCGTTAAAAGATTGTTGAGAAAAATCTTTTGTTGAGGTTAGTACGAGTTGGTCGTACTATTGGGTGTGAAATTCTTTCACAAGAAATGATATTGAGAGATAGTATCAAGGGTTGAGTGGTGTCGGCTCAGTAAAGCCTTTGGTAAATCTATTATAATTCGGTGAAAGAATTAATCTGGGTGAGGGTCCCACAGACGTAGGCAAGGTGTGTCGAACTATATTATCAAATTTCGGTGTTGATTTGTTTAGTTTTGTATTTAATTTTTTATTTTCGTTTGTGCTAAAAAAATTAATAATTACTAATACAGTTAGTTTATATCTAGTAACCGACATATACAATTACAAAGAACTGCGACAGAACCTTACAAGGAACTGCAATCAAATCGAAGTTTTTTAGAAACCACTCCTTATAGCTTTTCAATTAGGCTGTCATTTTGAGAGTGGGAGATACTTCTACTTGTCAAACGTTGAGTTATCTTGCCACTTGACTCTTAAGTTCTCATTCTGTTTTTAGAGTCATAAATTGTGTTAGGAATGGCAATTGGCTCAGAATTTATTATTTAGGGGAAGAGTAAGATTGGATCTAGGACGGAAGCAATAAGAGTTATATTCAACATCTGGTAACTACAAAGGCGTTTAATCGAGGTTTGAACAAGAGAGGTTGAAAGATCTGAAATTTTAAGGGAAGCTATTGGTGATGGGCAGGCAAAGGGTTTACTTGTTGAAGTTATGAAATTTCGAGGTTTGGAAGAGAAATATGAGGAATGCTGATTTGAGTCGTGAGGTATAATTAGATGTAAGAGATGGGGGGAGAGGGTTGTCAAGGCTATTAGAAAAAAGGAAACTGTGCGATGGCAAGGAAGCAATTTCAAAGTTGAGAGAAGTCAAAGACAGGTCAACGGAACTAGTAAGTGAAAAGATGGTTAGGTGTGGGACATTGCGAGCGTTAAGCAAAAAACTGGCAAGTCTAATAACGAAGACATGTACAGAAAAAAAAGATGCAAAGTGGAAAAAAAAAGGGGGGGAGGAAAGAAGATGGGTTAGATGGACGGGAATAAGGACCGAGAAGAGAGGTCACGTCACGTGTCGGATCGGATTTGGTGAACATTTTGTTTGCTTAGAAACGTCTACCAACTCAGATCCTTTATTTTACCCCACCCAACCTCTCACCTCACCTCTTCCTGCTCCGTGGAGTTTGGACCCTTTGGCCTTTGCTCCAATTCCAATTTGCACAGCTCGTTGGCTTCACGCTGTGTTTTTTTTGTTTTTGCATTTTCTTATGTTTTAACGATTGGCAGACAATCTAGAATTGACCGACCCTCCCATCTTCCACGACAATGATATCTTTGTCCAGCTTTCTTTAAAAAGAGGATGCAATCTCAATTCCAATGTCTCCTGAAATTAGAAAAAAGAAATTTAATCTATTTAGTATTTACATATAAACATCTAGTTTAGCAATAATAATATTTTGTTGGGATTACAAATACAATACATATTAGAAAGATGTTCTCAAGATGCAATGAAAACTTCTTTCACTTATACTACTATCCTTTAAGTCAAATATATCTATAGATTTTTCAAAAAAAGAAATATATCTATAGACTACAGAAACGTAACTCGGAGAAATGTTGAAGTTTAAACCCTAATCGCAGGTGGGATGGGTCCGACTGAAAAATCTACAAATTTTTTAAAAAGATCCGACGTGGCTTTCTAGGACCTTGTTTGATTTCTCATCCTCTATGGTCACCCTCACGCATTTATCATGCGCTTTAAAATAAATATTAATCATGGAATCAGATTTCTGGGCTGGGGTTTCAACTTTAAACGGAAAACTCCTGAACCGCACGCGTAGAATCCAAGTCACACCAGTTGTCCAGCATTGCATCATAGGAAACTCCGATCGTTTCAAGCCAACAAAAGACCACGTGCCATTTCATTTACTGGCTCTTTTTATTTAATATTAAACAAACACGTCCCAACCCAAGTGAAGTAAAGAAAGGCAAGCTCGTTTCCTTCTTAAAAGGCCAAGCCACCATCCTACATCCACCAGATCACCTCTACAGCAGCCTCCAAGATCGGTTCTTTGTTAGTTTATATTATATAAAACAAATAGTAATACTGGTCGTGTAAGCGTCTTCTTGGTTTTGTTTTTTATTTCTTTGAATTTTAAAGGAGAGAGATAGGTAGAGGGGGCTGAGTTCAGAAGCTGACTTGTTTTCTGTTTGGCAAAATAGAAAATGGCTTTCTCGACTCTCCTTAGATCTACTCCCGCCGCCGCTCCCCTTCCCCAAGCTTCATCCTTCCCCGACTTTTCTCTCTCCCATCGCTTCAAGGTTCATATGCTCCCTCTCTTATTTCCGTTTCATCTTTGATTTTGTTTCAATGTTTGTGTCGTGTCAAATGTCTCATCCAGAGACTTCCAATTCTTTTTTTTTTTCCTTTCATACTGGTGTGGATGTTTCCGCTGTACCAGAAGTAAATAATCTGGTTTGAAATATTTTCTTTCTTTGTTTTTCTTTCCCTAGACACACACAAACACACACACACACACACACACACGCACACACACACACACACACAGAGGCACACACATTCACATACACATAGTTGCGTCTTGTAAGGCGACCAGGTGGTGCTTGAAGTTCCATTTGCGTTTGATTTTCCTTGTTTTTCTTTTCATTTTTCTTTGATTGATGCAATGTTTTCTTTTTGTTCTGTCTTCTGTTTGGTTGGTGAGAAAATAAAATAGGGGAATAATGTGACAGAATCTTCAGATTCCTATGGAGTAAATTATAGTAACTGCCTTCACCAAAGGAAAGTCGTGGTTTTTTTTTTTTTTCACTTTCTATGCTTATAACAATCGTACTAAAAATGGTGCAGCTATTATTCTTTTTCCTTTTCACCCTTTAAATCTTCTCTTTGGTTATCCCTGTGATTGCTGGACTTGTACTAATTGCGCAACATAATTATCTGGTACTTGCTTGTGTTATACAGTGTTATGATTTTTTCAAGTGATTATATTCTTTTTCTTTATTCCTCTTTCTTCTATTTTCTCCACACTTTAAGTTGTATATTTGCTGATAACAAATTCTGAAACCAAATTAATGTGGTTATCTATGTTGCAATATTCAGGTCCCAAGTGTTAGCTTCGGCCGCAATCTAACTGCTTCTAGCATTTTCGGTACTTCAGTTTCAAGTGGTTCTTCTTCACTACAGTTGAGTCATCTAGAATTAAAATATTGCATTAAAATTGTTATTTTCAGTTAACATGCACTGAGATACACATATACATCTCTAAAAAGTATCTGTATGCATTTTAATTTCTTTCTAAATGGAAAAAGAAAATGATGCTTGCACTTTGTTAATTGTTTAGGATATGCAATGGGAGGAGTGTTCAAACCATCAAGGCAACCGCTACTGAAATGCCTCCCACAGTTTTCAGTAAGAATTAAATGAGCTGTATTTTATAGTTTTTCCAAACTGGTTAAGGCTGAAAGGATTGTATTGGCTGATATGCTGCCCGCTTCTCTTTTTCCTTTTCTTGATATAGAAACATGGAGTGATGGGAAAACAAAGATTGGAATCAATGGTATGCTTTTTCCTTTAGTCTTATGCGATCTCTATCTATATTCTCATTTGCTGAGTATGTAAGCAATTTCTGTGATTCGAAAACACTTTACTGCCTGTTCATAATTATTCATAATTGTGATACAAGTCTTCTAAATTGTTGATGTGTCGGGCTACTTCACTTCCATTCAGTTTTTTTTAATCAAATGAAAGTCATAGTTGCTAGTCGTTTGTACATTGAGGTGACAGTTCACTAGAATTTATGCTTGCGTGTGCTTATGTATTTATTGGCACTCTCCTGTTTTGAAGCTAATTTTTGTAGCTTGCGAAGTGGTGTATCATGAACTGATAAATTGGCCTAGATATAACTGGAACTAACATATATAAAAAGTAAGGATCCGATTACATCAGGATAGAATATTTCCCTTTCTATCTCTATTTCACTTTACTGGTGGGTTAAACTTTTTCCTTTAATTGTGCATCTTCTGTTCCTTTTATCAATTGCTGCTTAAGGTAGTAAAGTATTCGTGGTTCGATAGATTGTTCTCTACTTGAAAATCTTTACTGTTGAGACTATGGGTTCGTACTGCTATTAAACCTCCTTAAAGTAAGTTATTCAATTGTGGTTAGTTCTGGTAATAATATTATTTTTTGTGTTAACAAATGCAGGTTTTGGTCGCATTGGTCGATTGGTTTTGCGTGTAGCAACTTCTAGGGATGATATTGATGTTGTGGCAGTTAATGATCCTTTTATTGATGCAAAATACATGGTATGAATTTGTAATATATTCATGTTTTTTACATATTGTGAGTGATTATGAAGAAATGTTTAAGACTTGTTGGCATTGATGTTTTGTCATCTGCATATTTTGGATATTAAGGTTTTGTCTCAGCTTGAATCCTATGTTCTGGTGTTGAAGTGATGTTATATTATGTTCTTCATTTGATTAAGTTATCACTTCTTAACTTTTCTTATCTTGTCAAGGTGATGTGTTCTTCTGCAAATAAATTTTTGGCTCTTGAAAACCCAAAGTAGTATGGTTACTGAAACATGACTTGTGTAGCCAACCCATCTAAATATAGTTTGGAAAAGGTTGAATTGGCATTTAAGGTTCATTTCCCCTTTCAATATTTCATTGTTAAGCTTAATGTTTAATAGTAAGAACAATTTTCAATCTTTGACCTCATAAAGTGTGATGCTGTAATCAATTCTACGTGTTGATCCTTTATTTATTTGAGCTTCTGTAACTGGGGAAGAAACTATAGTCACTCTTCATTTGTTTTTTCCAGGCTTACATGTTCAAGTATGATTCCACTCATGGAGTTTTTAATGGATCCATCAAGGTTTTGGATGATTCCACCTTGGAAATCAATGGGAAAGAAGTCAAAGTTACATGCAAAAGGTATACGCAAATCTGCCTTGCAATTGCATCTCTGAAAACTAATTGAGTTAGGTATTGTTTGTTATGGCTGTTCTTCATGACATCTTGAGTCAGTTTCAAACATGAAACTTCACCATTTTCATTTGCAAATAGCAGAACTCAAGTTAACAGATAACTGTATCAATTCCCAGGGACCCAGCAGAGATCCCTTGGGGGGATTATGGTGTTGACTATGTTGTTGAATCTTCTGGTGTTTTCACAACAGTTGAAAAGGCTTCTGCTCACAAGAAGGTTGGTGTCTCCCGTGGATCGTGATCCTTTTAGGCTACATGTTCTGTATCTTGGCAATATGTGTGCTTTGTGATCTGCTTATTTCTGGACTTGAACAATAAACAGCTGGCACTTATTTGCTTCCCCTGCAGGGTGGTGCCAAGAAAGTGGTCATATCAGCTCCATCAGCTGATGCACCTATGTTTGTGGTAGGAGTAAATGAGAACACATACAAGCCAAATATGGATGTTGTGTCCAATGCAAGCTGTACAACAAATTGTCTTGCTCCTCTTGCTAAGGTAACTGCATTTGGAAATTTCAGGTCCAATTCTATGTTCTGTATCCATGCAATTCCTTTACTGGTCACTTGGTAAGGAAAACCGTGAGCAGATTTGTCTTGCAACTTTTTTCCTAGATGTTGTTTGGTCTGATCTACTAACCCATCATTTTTGTCACATCCGAGAATTGACTTTTAAGTTTTGCTTCTTTGAATGAATTTCATAGGTGGTTCATGAAGAGTTTGGCATTGTTGAAGGGTTAATGACAACTGTCCATGCAACTACAGGTCCCTCTCCCTATCTCTCTCTCCACCTCTCTCTCCCTCTCTCACACTCACACACACACACACACACAAAACGCACGCACGCACAAGAGGGCACACACAGGGCACAGATGTCTGACAAACTGGTCTTTTTTCCATGTTGACGTTCAGCAACACAGAAGACTGTAGATGGTCCATCAATGAAGGATTGGCGTGGAGGTCGTGGAGCTGGGCAAAATATCATTCCTAGTTCTACTGGTGCTGCAAAGGTACGAGGTTAATTTCTCCACTTAGGTGGGGGAACATACATTTTCTGCTTTGTGTCAATAAACAAACTTTTTTAAATGTTCAACATTATCTTCTAGGCTGTTGGAAAGGTTCTTCCGGCGCTCAATGGTAAACTTACTGGAATGGCATTCCGTGTCCCAACACCTAATGTGTCTGTTGTTGATTTAACCTGTCGACTTACAAAGAGTGCATCATATGAAGATATCAAAGCAGCTATCAAGTATGTCTGATCTTGCATAAATATTTGTTTTTCTGATACAAGTTGGATTCACTAGGGTGAGTTTTTCTGAAGGTATTTGAAGTCCATTTATTCACACCAAGTTTTGGACTTTTTGTATGAAGGTTTGCATCAGAGGGGCCGCTGAGGGGCATTCTTGGATATACTGACGAGGATGTTGTGTCTAATGATTTTGTTGGTGATTCAAGGTATATATAAATCTCTCTACTCGTTTCAGTGTATATGTACTGTTCTGTGCATACATGTAGGCCCATTGTTCATTTTTTAAGTAAAAATTTTCACCTTTACGGTCTCTCTATCCTGTCATCTTAAGGAGAGTGTGTACACACTATTTTGTGCGTGAAATGAGAGTCACTGGTTTTAGCTGGAATTTAACCATTTTATCCTTGTTCTGGCACATTATGATAAATGTGTCTATAGTCCTTTAATATTAGGACAACATAGTCAAAGTTCCAATGTTTGGTAATTTGCTACTTAAGTGCTATTGTCCAATTATCTAAGAGCACTTGTATACATTTGTTTAATCCTTGACATTTTCTTCCATTGCCGCTTCCGAATATCAAAATGATGTCTCTATAAGTGGTACATACCTCAGATTCTTATTTATCAATAATGACGTGACCTGTTAATATGTCAAGGTGATGAATGCTTCCTCACTTAATTTGAGACTACTTGTCACTTAAGTTGGATTACTTGCCAAATTTTAAATCATTTGCAGCCGACTAGAAGAGGCATTTTATCGTGTTGTCTGTTCTGATTGAACTAGGAATCATGTAAATTCGTATTAGTTGCTCGAGTGCCTATATGCTCTAACTAATCTTTGCATCATTTTATGATTTCCGGTGGTATTTTTGAAGAAACTTTCAAAGTGAGTGATTATGATTACAAATATTTTCGACGTGTTTCACTTATAGGTAAAGTATATTTGATGCTAAAGCTGGTATTGGGTTGAGTGATTCCTTCATGAAGCTGGTTGCTTGGTATGACAATGAGTGGGGATACAGGTACAGCATCTCTGTTTGCCGTTTATTTGTAAAATATTAGTACGATAAATCCTAACTTATGTCCTTTTATCTTAACTGCAGCAACCGAGTGTTGGACTTAATAGGATACATGGCTTTGGTGACATCACATAACTAAAAAGAAATACAAGAAGTTTTGTGCTCTGATAGTGGCTGCGATTTATCTCAGTGAAAGAGTAGTTGAAATTTGTAGTTAATTAAGTTTTGTCCGCATGGCATCTTCATGTCATCTGAAATATGGACATGCTGTTGCGCAGCATTAATAATGTTGTATTCAACCTTTATGACTTAAAAAGAGACCTTTGGACTATTTCATAGTAGCAACACCGGATCTCAGGGGCCAAATCCCTTCCTCGCCGTGTTATGAACGTGTCTTGTGATTGGTGTGAGGAAGTTACCATTCCATTGGATTATTGGATAGAACAATTTACCAGTAACAAATAAACATTAAAATTCTGTAAAGATATGTATAAAAACAGAACAAAGAAAAGAGATGAAAAATTAAATAAAAGAATTCATTTCTTCAAAATATTCCGTCTTCTGAGTCGGGTGTTCCTAATGGGAGGCGAAGATGGAGTCTCTTTTATGCCATCACCTTGTACTCTTAACATTTATTGACGCTGATTATCATATAAAATTAGTTTTTGGCCATTTAAAGGACGCTGATCATGTTCGGTCCTATTGTTTATGCGATGAGATTCTAGGTTGATGTTGTGTAAGGATGACAATATGCTTACCTATAGGTTCAAATTTAGGTGATTTAAGTAGATTGGCTCATAGGACAGGTTCAGACTTAGGATAAGATCGATTTGCGACTTAATTATTTTACAAGAACCAACGCCGTTTTGTTTAGAAGAGTTAGGCTTTGGGTAGGTCTAGATCTGAGCAGTCTAAGTTAAGAAGAATTAAAAAAAAAGATGTTTTATGCTTTTAATTTTAAAAAGTATTATTGGAGCCAACCTATTTTCACCCCTCCTGTTGTGGGAATTTTAGACCCATCATTTTACTTTTTTTACATTGATTTTTTCAGAACATAAAAATAATAATTTTTCGCAACATCAAATAATATAGCAAAATTATATTAAAAGTTGATATTTATATAATTGTAAGGGTTGTATAATGATAAGAATTTTAAAATAAAAAAACTATAGTATAAAAATATTTTCTTACTAATTAGATTATATAATGTTATGCATTATTTTCTTAGATTAATATTAATATACTTACAAAATAATTAAACCAATATAAAATACCTATACTTTTATGTTTTATTTCAATAAGAGATTTATTTCATATTTCTATAAATAAATAAGAAAATATAGAAAATATTTTTAAAAATTTCAGGGAGAATTTGACATTCTAAATTTTACATTTAAGAGGGAACTTGACATTAAATAATTAGATTTTTTCTAATTATTGTAATCTTCTACTTTGTAGAAGTGTTAACAATTTTCTTTTATTATAATATTTTATTTGTTCAAGTTATTTTCATCAAACTTAAGTTATTTACTTTAATTAGTGTAAAATCAAATTTAAGTTTTATTATTTATTTTAATTTGATTATCTTGAAAAAATGAGTTTAAATAGTCTAACTTATCTAATGAACACTAAATTTATAATAGTTCATTTAATTTAGTTAGATTTTTGTACTTGCTGGTTCTCAAATGATAAACGAGAGACATAAAATGTGTATTTATAGTTTTTGACCTATTTAAAAACTAATGAATAAATTATCTATTTTAATAAACAATTATGAAAATTTTATATATAACAATTGCAAAACAATAACAATAATATTTAATGTATGGGAAGAGAGAAAATTAATTTACCAATTGTTTGATCAAACAACCATTCACTTAAATCCACTCTCCAAAATTTATTGAGAAATTCACTATTACCTTCTTTAGTATACAAAGAGAAATCTTTTGTATATGTGTCTTCCTTGAAATGAAGATGAACCCTTACACATTATCCTTTGCAAGTGAAAAGAATCCGTTTACGCATCTTCTTTATCACAAATGAAGAGCGAAACCCTATCAATTTAGTTATTCTCTCAATTGATATCTCATTCAATTAAAATGCAATTCAAGAATTTACTTTTAAATCGCACGATTCACTAAGGTCTCATGTCATACTAAAACACATAAATGTAACAAAATTTATTGCACTAAATGAGTTTCTAACCTATAGCTTTAGTGTTGACAAAATATGTTACTTCTAATGTTTTATCCTTGGTGATATTAGTAACATGTAAAAGATCAAGTTCAACGAAATGGTAGAGGGAGAAAATGAGTCAATTGAATAAATTGAGCAATCAAAGAATGAAGAAAATAAGTAAAGTGTAGCATATATGTAATTCAAGTGAAGAACCAAGAAAAAAAAGGAATAGACCATATCAAGGTATAAGTAAATCATTATAATCCTTGTTTAACCTTATATTGGTCATTTTAATAAACTATAAGCACAATCATTGTATGATTATTTGCAAATAGAGTATAATGCATAAACTATTTTATGATAAAAATCGTTTTAATCTTTAAAGAAAAATCATTAATCTTTGAAAAAACTTTTGAAATAATTTTTAATCAAGTTTTTATTAAAGGAATGTATTCTGATATTTAAAAGAATTTAAAAATTTTTGAAATTTTATTTTAAGAAGTTTGATTGATCAATATGGTGATTTAAGTGACTAATGCTAAGGCCTGGATAGACTAGTAGACCGATGTCTTTTAAAAATATATATTGAGTTTGTAACTATATTGATTAACTAATGTTAGCATGATCAATCAATGCTACTGTTACTAACTGTTGCAATGATTAGGCTTTATTTCTAATGATTATTTTGGGTTGTCTTGAGTATAAACATACCATATATTAGTTGGGGTATACTATACAGTTATTAAGAGTCTTAAGAGATTAGAGAATACGTGTGTATATTACGTAACATATATCAAGCCCTTGTTCATTGATATAAGCAAGAGATAGAGTTTTGTTGAGTTATATAATTGTTGCAACTTTGATATTTGATTGGATTACACTGTATGAGGGTTTCTTTTAACCTTGAACAAGATTTATAAAAGGATTGGTGAAGCAACACAATTGCAATAGTTCTTTTTAACCCTGACAAAGAAGATATTATGTGGAGGGTTGCTTTTTACCTATTAAAGGAAGAAGATAGTAAATTCTCAAATACAACTTGGGGAGTGTATATAGGCTAAGGATTATTTGAACAAACTACTGTAAATTACTTTTCTTTCTCTTTCCTTACTTTGTTCTATTTATCATGGCAATTTCTTTATGGTTATCATATGTAAATTTGCCATAACTATTCATTAATATAAAAATAGAAAAAAAAGTGAACACACGCAATTCACCCCTTCTCATATAAATATGAGGATCAATAATTAGCACTAAAGTGAGTCTTATTCGTTATTGTTGACAGTTACAAACGTGAATGGCCACCTTAAATTCCAATGGTTATGTTGGTTCCTTTTATATAAGGAAAGATTTAACGGATAAAAGGTTGTAAGAATCATTTAGACACAATAAAAAAGTATACAAGCACATCATTCTCTCTAACGTGAGGCGAACCATCAAAAGACTTAGAGTTTGAGGGTGTGACTCAAACGGTGACTCTAGTAGTCACTATACATCCGGTATTCGTCATACGTGGACTGAAAAAATGACAAATTGATCTACCGCTTCTGCATAAAGTCAGTCCTTATTTAAATCTACAATAGTATCATAGCCGAATTGCTTATTTCCTAATCTCGATGTCATAAGCATGATTCAACCGTTCAATTAATCTGTTTAATTGAAAATTTTCACAAGCACTATACAGAGTCTGCCTTAGTGGCGATGTCAATGATACAAACCCAAGCCAGAATAATATGGGTAGAAGAAAAGACAAAAGTAAGTTTTGCTGACAAATTGACTGATAAATTATGGATGTTTGGAGTATATTTAATGTCGTATCTGCTATTAATGAATATAGAGGGAATGCTACTACACACCAAGGAACAATGGATGACTTCAGAAATTTTCTCCATACTGTCGCAGCTTATGTTCTTCCATTTGAGGGTTCTTTATATACATGGATGGGTGCTAGACCTCAAGGGCATGTATGAAAGCGACTTGATCAAATCCTCTGCAATATTCCATGGATCACTAGATTCTCGAACTGTAAAGTAAAAATACTTAGCAGGGCTACTTTTACCATAGTCCTCTAGTAGGTGACTTTAATTGAACAACATCGCAGCATAAAATGGGTAACTTCAAATTCCAAAAAATGTGAATATATGACCTTATTTTTTGAGCTTAGATGAAGAAAATTGGAAACATGATGTGGGCAACTATAGAATGTTTGGTTTAACAAAAAAACTTACGAGATTAAAACATTGTTTAAGACAATAGAATTGGGATCACTTTGGGGATGTGAAGCTCAATATGGAGTAGCTGAAAAACGTTATAAAGAAATGGAAAACTCCTTTGATGAAAACCCATCACCAGAAACTCAAGTCCAGATGAAAAAGGCACATGTTGAATATATGAAGGCCTTATTTGAAGAAGAGGTTTTTTGGAAACAGAAATATGGCATAAGATGGCTTAAGGAAGGAGACAACAGTACAAAATTTTTCTTGGGTGTACCTATTCCTTATGGAATGGGATCAACAATCATAATGTTGATTTCAAAGAAAGACAAACAACCCTTCCATTTTTTTCTTATTTTCACCCTATTAGCCTTTGTACTTTCTCCAATAAAATACTATCCAAGGTTTGGCTGAGATGATAAAGCCTTTATTACCTAAATTTATTTCTGCTGAACAAACGATATTTTTATCTGGCATAGATATATCAGATAATCTATTATTGGCACAATAACTTATTCACTCTACTGACAGGAAAACCAGAGGTCATAGCATGGTTTTTAAGTTGGATATGATGAAGGCTTTTGATAGAGTTTTATGGTTCTTCTTGGAATAACTGCTGAGGAAGTTGAGATTCAATGATCGTTTCGGTAACTTAATTCTTAATAATTTAAAAGGAGCCTAGTTTTTAGTTTTGATCAATGGACAAGCTAGTGACCAATTCAGAGCAACACGAGGCATTAAACAAAGTGATCCCATATTGCCTTATTTATTTATCCTTGTCTCTGAACCACCTAGAGGTTTGAATGCCATGGTAATAGACAGAAAGATAGAGTATTATGCATTACCAAAAGGTAGTATTCCGGCGACGCATTTGAGTTTTGTAGATGATATAATTATATTCACTAAAGGGCATCGACGATCTCTTCATAATTTGATGAATTTTCTACATACATACGAGGAAGTCAGCGGAAAAAAATCAACTTGGCCAAAAGTTTTTATGTTGCTTTGAAGCATATGAGTCAATTTCACTCGCACTTAATCATCTATCATTAATATTCAAAGAGACCAACTGCCTTTCAAATATTTAGGCTGTATGTTATTTAAGGGGCATCCACATCTGTCTTATTTTCAAAACATACTAGATAAAATCGATTTGAGATTTAATGGTTGGCATCAAAAACTTCTTTCTCTAGCTGGTCGAATGATTCTCCTTAAACATGTCTTATCTATAATTCCATTATATGCTCTTTCTGCTTTTCAGATGCCCAGAACAATCATTCATCAGTTAGAGCAACGATTTGCAAGATTTTTTTGGGGATATACGGAAGAAAGGAATAAAAGACATTGGCGAAATTGGAAGAGCCTTACTCTTACAAAAGATGAAAATGGTTTGGGATTTTCGTCACTTATTGATTTAGATCACGTAGCTGCTAGTAAGTTATGGGGGAAGTTACATAAAGGAAGTTCTCTTTGGGCAAAAACGTTAAAGACTGGATCGCGAGGAATAAAGAAAAGTTGGCATTGGAAACTCCTTAAGAATACTTCCGATTTTTTTGCAACTCACACCAAAAGCATAGTAGGGGATGGATCTAGTTCTTTTTGGTGGGATAATTGGTTAGGCAAAGGTACGTTGCACTCTTATTATAAAGGAACATATATGCTACCATTCGATTCACGACAATATTGATAGTGTTAAACATCTATTATCTTTTGAGATTGTTGAATTTTTATTATCTTTGGAACCAGTTTTCGGAGGAGAACAAGATTAGATTATATAGATGTCAATGTTTCTGGATGTTTCACTTTAAAATCAGTTCATGAGTTGATTAAATTGAGCTGATAAAAAACATCAATTACAAGATATATGGAATGCTAGAATACCACCAAAGATATCTATTTTTATTTGGCGGATGTTTGCTCCCATTACAAGAAACTCTTAAACGGATGAGATTTGCAATGGTCTTTAAATGTTGCTTTTGTGAAAATCTAGAAGATATCAACCATGTCTTTTTTTTTGCAATAGGGCTCTTAAAGTGTGGTCTTACTTTGAAGAGAAACTAGACATTAGAAAAACTGATTCAGCTATTGGGTTATAAGAAACTTTGGATATCTGGTGGCAAATTGAAATCTCTGCTACTGTTAAAACTGAAATATGTAGACTTCTCCTTATTTTCAGCTATTAGAATCTGTGGTGTATTCAAAAAAAAGCTTTTTATGAAGACGGCAAGTTCAGTGATACAACGTGATCATAAACAATTGTATCATGCTAGCATCATTAAACCTTTCAAGATGTGCACCATAGACGATCAATTTCTTGTCTTAATGGGTTTAATTCATAGTTTAATACCCAAAAAAACACAAAGAGGAAAAGTTTTGATATAGAAGGCTCCTTCTCTATCATGGATGAAATTAAATATCGACGGATCAAGTCTTGGTAATCTAGGTATTTGTGGAATTGGCTATATTGTTAGAGATTCAAATGGTAATTTTATTTTCGTTGGATCAAGATATGTTTAACATGGAACAAGTTTATATTCTGAACTGATGTCTTTTAAAGTGGTGCTTCAATATTGTCATGTAAAAGGGATTCAAAGGATAGGTATTGAATCATATTCTTTGCTCTTGACACAATTGGTGAAAGGAAAAATGACTTGTCCTTGGAGATATAAGGATATTATGCAAGAAATATCTACATCCTTACAATTTTTTTAGTTTAGTTTTACACATATCTACAGAGAAATCAATTCCATTGTCGATGCTCTGGCGAGGCTAGAAAGCTTAACACAATTATCAATGAAATTTGGCAATATTGAAGACCTACCATGACATATTAGAGGACTTCTTACTTTAGATAAACAACATTTTCCTTACATTAGATGGTTTCCCTAATTCCTTTAAACTTCATTAAGTTTATTTTTTGTAATTCGTTACTATCTACGTTACTTTATATTTTCTTAATGAGGTAAGGTAAATGTCCCCCTCATATTTGTTACAATTTTTTTAATAAACAAGAGTAACCATCCCCTCCAGGGTACCACCCCTAGTTTAAAAGAAAAAAAAGGGTCAACTTAGACTTTTCTTTACCTATAGCTTCTAATGCACATATACCTCCTTTCCCTTACTAATTAGCTAAATCAAAAAAAGAGAAATATGAGAAGGATATCTTAGAGACCTTTAGAAAGATAGAAATCAATATACTACTTTTAGAAGTCATCAAGAAAGTTTCAAAATATGCAAAGTTCTTGAAAGAACTATACACAAATAAAAGGAAGCTGAAGGATAAGAAGAGAATAATTTTGGGTAAGAATGTATTAGTTGTGATAAGTAGAAATTTACCAAAAAAATACAAAGATCTAAGCATGTTTACGCTTCTTGTGTCATTAATGATAAGAAAATTGAGTGTTCCACACTAGACTTAGACGCATATATCAATGTCACGTCATACTCAATTTATCAAGATTTAAATATGAATTCTTTATAAGAAACTAATGTGATTGTTCAACTAGTTTATCGTTCTTATGTGCATCCTATTAGTGTTATAGAGGATGTTTTAGTTTATGTTAATGGTTTGGTATTTCTAATTAAATTTTACATCTTGAAAATGAATGAAGATAGTGTAGAAATTTTTTTTAAAATTTTATTGGGAAGGTCATTTATGAAGACGACTAAGATGAAAATTGATGTGGATAAGGCTCCTCTTTCTATTAAGTATGATGGAGAGATATCAAAATTTAATATTTTCCAAGCAGTGAAGTACCGTAACTATTTTTACTCCATTTATCATATGGATATTATGGATTTAATTGTATAGGATATTTTTAAAGAAGAAAATGTTGATGATGAGTCAGAGTTCAATGCTAAACTAAAAGTGAATGAGCAAGTTAATAAAAATTGTAAAGTTGTAAAATCATTATTAGCAATGCTAACATATTCGAAAAACTTTAAATGTTGAAAGTACTATAACTTACAAGAAAATATTATCTTCTGTTATGCAGGCTCTAAAGATAGAATTGAAAGACATATCTAGATAAGTGAAGGAGAGTCACTACCTGCACTCATCTAAAAAAGTTGAGTATAAGGCAAGAGGAAAGGCTAGTAACACTTTTAAAGGAGTACAAAACTGCAGTTAGTTGGACTTTAGCTGATATAAAGGCATAAGTGCAACAATTTATTTGCATAGGATTCTTTTGGAAGAAAATGATAAGCCATAAGGGTAACAATAAAGGAGACCCAATCCAATAATGAAAGATATGGTAATGAAGAAATTATAAAACTTTTAGATGTAGACATAATCTATCTAATCTCAGATAGCGAGTGGATGAGCCTAGTTCATGTTGTGTTAAATAAAACTAGGATGACAATGATAAGAAATTAGGATGATGAGTTAGTACCAACGGGGGTGCAAAATGGTGGTGAATGTGCATAAACTTTAGGAAGCTTAACTTGGCAACTAAAAAGGATCATTTCTCATTACCCTTTCTAGATCAAATGTTAGAAATATTTGCTAGTAAATCATGTTTTTACATTTTGGATGATTTTTCAATTTACTAATAAATATCAATTACTCAAGAAGATTAAGAAAAGACTACGCTTACATACCCTTTTCACAACATATACTTTTAGGCAAATGTACTTCGGTCTTTATAATTCTCCATGTACATTTCAAAGGTATATAATGAGTATATTCTCTGAGTATATAGAGAATTGCATTGAAGTATTCAAGGATGATTTCACTGTTTATGGATATTTATTTGATGATTGCTTAAATAATTTATCTAAGGTTTACAAAAGATGCATTGAAATAAATTTGGTGTTGAATTATGAAAAATGTCATTTTATAGTTGATCAATTCATCATTTTGGGATATGTGATTTCATCCAGTGGCATAAAAGTTGATAAAACAAAAATGGATTTAATTTTGAATGTACCTTACCCTATAAACATCAGGGAAGTCTGATTTTTTCTTAGACATGCAAGATTTTATCATAGGTTTATTAAAGATTTTTCCAAGATTGCTACCCCATCATCAAAGTTGCTTCAAAAAATGTTCCATTCGAATTTGGAAAGGAATTTCAAGAAGTTGTTAACAAACTTAAAGCCTGATTGATAAGTGTGCTTATTATTTAGTCACCAAATTGAGATTTTCCATTTGAGATCATATGTGATACTAGCAATTATGTAATGAGAGTTGTTTTAGACAAAAGGATTAGGAAACAAAGTCATGTCATTTGTTATGCTTCAAGAATACTGAATGCTACATAATGCAATTATTCTACAATCAATAATGAGCTTCTAGTAATTATTTTCACTTTAGATAAATTAGATCTTATTTTCTTGGCTCTAAAGTTAATGTATTTTCTGACTATGTAGTATTGAAATACTTTTTGGCAAAAAAGGAATCCAAACTGAGGTTAACACAATAGAATTTGCTACTTCAAGAGTTTGATTTGGCAATAAGGGATTAAAAAGGAGTAAAAAATTTAATAGTAGATCATCTGAGTAATTTGGTAAAGGATGATGATATTTTACCTATTTTTGAAACTTTTTCTAATGGGAAATTGTTAAAATTGAAAGGTAGTATTCTATGGTAGTAGATATTTTTAACTATTAAGTTACTGGAACTTTACCTAACTATATTAGTAAGTATAGGAAGGAAAAGATAAGGAATAAGGCAAAATATTATTTTTGGGATAAACCATAATTGTAGAAGTTTTATTCCGATCAAGTTATTAGATGTTGTGTGCTAGAGGATCAATCTTCCTATTTTAGCTTTCTATCACATTTATATATCTAGTTGTCACTTCGGTTCTAAACAAACTATTAGAGAAGTTTTGGATAGTGGCTTATATTGGGAGACTTTGTCTAGAGATGCTTATAAAAGTTGTAACAAATGCCAAAAGATATGTAGGTTATCTCATGAAAATGAAATGTCTCAAACCATAATTTTTATGGTTATGATATTTAATATATGTGGTGTTGATTTTATGGGCTCTTTTCTTTCATCTCGTGATTTTTATGACATACTCTTAGCAGTTGATTATGTTTCAAAGTGGGTGGTAATAAAAATCACCAAGATTGATGATTCTACAATAATTATAGTTTTTATACAGTACAATATTTTCAATACATACACAGTTTCATAAGCCATTATTAGTGATCAAGGGAGTCACTTTTGCAATAGAGCAACAAAGGCTTTGTTTTAAAATTATGGTGCATCTTTGACTAGCCACCATATATCATCCATAAAAAAAAGGACAAACAGAAGTGTCAAATAAAGAAATGAAATCTATTTTGGATTTGACGAAAAATTCTGAGATAAAGGATTGGATTTTACATCTAGATGATGTTATTTGGGCTTACTGTACAGTCTACGAAACGCAAATAGCAATGTTTCCTTACTGATTGGTTTTTGGTAAAGGTTATCATTTGCCAATGGAGATTAACATAAAGCTTATTAGACAGTGCAACGTTGCAACATGGATTTGGAAAAAGCTAGGGAAGTAAGGAAATTGCAATTGTTAGAGTTAGAAAACTAAGTTTGGATGCTTACAAGAATTCGAGAATTTACAAAAAGAAAACCAAATTGTTCTATAATTATCTGATCATGAGGAAGAAATTTGAGTGTTATTGTATAATTCTTGATTAAAGCTTATGCGAAGTAAGTTGCATTTTAGATGGATTGGTCCTTTTGTTGTCACTAATACATTTCTTTATGGTACAGTAGAAATAAAGAGTTTATATTTGGAAAAGATAATCAAACTAAATGAAAAAGGATTGAAACCATTTTATGAAGATATAACATTTTTAAGTGTGATGGATACTAATTTGGCACTTCCCAAAATATAGAAGATTGGGAAGAAAAAGCATCATCGAGCATAATAACGTTAAACAACTGCGTTCTTTAGGAGGCAACCTATATATATTGTTTTTTTTGTTATCTTCATTTCAATTATTTATAGGTTCAAGCTACTTGCTTTTATGTAGTGTTTTATTGGTGTAAGTAAAAATTTAAGTTGAAGAATACTACAATTCATAAAGCAAGATCACGCCTTTTTTAATTTAACTTTTAGGATAAAAGACCTCAAATTTTATATTTCTAGAATTCATAAGGCTAGATCACGCCTTATGTAACTCAAATTAGGGTAACAATCATCTTAAATTCTAGAATACTAAAATTCATGAGGTGAGATTACACCTTGAACATGGCAGTGAATTATTTTATTTTAAGGAATTTTGTGATTTTTTAAAAATATAAAAAAGATTAAAAAGAATAAATTGATGATATAAATAAATAAAAATTAAAACTTTAGATTTTTCTTTATATTTCTTTTAAAAATAATAATACTATAAAATAACAAAATACAAGAACAAAACCTCAAATTTATTTTATTTTTCAGGTTTTATCTCCCACCACTTAGTAGCCAAATGTCCCACTTATCTCCTAGTGAGTAGTCCATCCACCAAGTGTGTTGATTTATGCCTTACAGTCAATCAATTGGTTGTAGTTTAATGATAAAATAATTTAAAGGATACCATTGTTGGAAAATCGGGATGAAATCTGATCCCAATCGCAATGAAATAATTACAAAATTTTTTCATATTTTGAGTTCTCAAAAACTATAAAATGATTAACAAATAAATTATAATAAAGTATGAATCTTAATTCCTACCTTATTTCAAAGTTTGATCATTTTTTTGTCGTATATATCCTACGAACTGTTTCTGAAACTGATTCATCTCAATCACTGTAGTCGCACAAATGTTTAACCTTTAACAGTATCCATATAACAGGTTGAAAGAATTTTGTAACTCTTACATAGAGGATTAAACAAAAAGTACCAATTCTACTATAGTATAAGACTATTTATAATAAATTTTTGACATTTTAGTAACTTTATTACGAAATATGAATCAGTAACTAGAATCAAGCAAACATTTAATAGAGTTATCTTTCATAATTAGATTATGCTAGATAATCAATATAATGAGATTATATTACTCAAGAAGAAATATTAATTTTCATATTAAAGTAATTATTTTTTAATATGATTAAGATTAATAATATGATTGATTTTTAATTTAATTTTAGAAAAGAAGTTTCCAAAATTAAAGTTAATTAGTTTCACTTAGAATGAAATTAATTAATTAGACTCTATAAAATTAAGAAAATGTTTTCTTAATTAATTAAGAAAGGTATTTCTTAACTACATTTCTATAATTCAATATGGTTGAGATAAATAAAGTTTACGACTTTTTTATTTAGAGAATTATTATTCAACTTATTTAAAAAATTTTCTTTATTTATGAATAATAAGTTTCTTGATTTATTGAAAAGGATATTTTTCTTGATTAAAATTTGAAAAATGTTTTCGTTTATTAATCAAGAATAGGAGCTTTCTTTAAAATTTTTGAAAATATTTTTCTAACTTATTAAAGGAAGATTTCCTAATTACTTAAGAAATTATTCTCTAAATAAATAATATCAAAAACTTTATAAATTAAATTTAAATCTAATTTATTTAATTTTGAAAGTAGTTTCCTTTTAATATTAGAAAATATTTTTCTAATTAAGGAAAAGTAATTTGTAGTTGGATTAGGAATAGATTTCTAATTGATCAGAATGTGTTACTTATATAATTTTGAAAAAAGAGTTTTCTAAATTATAATAAGTAAAAAGAATAATCTATTGAAATACTATTTTCAATTAAATTTTGTTAAAGGAGCCAAAATAACAAGAAATTGTTTCTAATTAGATTTGAAAATTGTTGTCAAATTAAATTAAAAATTTATTTGGAATATGAACTTAAACATATTTAAGAATTAATGACTTTAATCTAATTTAACTGTTCAAGGAGTTGGAAATATTGTTTTGGATTATGAAGATTAATAATTAGAATCAAAAGAAGCTTGATATTTTATACATATAATTTGATTATGAGTGCATAAGTTGCAATCTTTATATATATATATATATATAATGTGTTATATATATGATATTTTACATGCACTTTTCTATTTGAGTAGACAAACAAACTTAAATCCCTCGTTAGAATATTAAGTATATGTTTTGAACATGATTATTGTCTTTCATTATTATACGAATATACTAGAGTTCTATCTTTTGTTAGGCTTGTTGAGCAACTTAAGGCTTCTTTAACCCGAATATGTTTAGTCTTATGATAGTGAGTTTTACTTAACTAAATTTATGTTATTTGAATGTATAAACTCATAATCACATGAATTTAGAAGCATAATTAAGAATGACATATAAGATATGATTTAGCAAGAGTTGTTACCTAACGGATCTAAAAGTCATATAAGATGTAATTGATAAAGTTGTTATTTACCTAATTTAAGTTTAGTTTACAAATATCATTAATTGAATCAATAGCTAGTAGAGGAGAACTAATATATTGAACTTAAAATAGAGTAGAAATTAATTTCATGTTCTATGTCTAATCGAAACATTGTACGATGAAGGATTGAATTATACCAAAAAAATAATGCACAAAAAGATTAGTCAAAACTATTTTGATATTCTAAAATATTTAGGTGATCATGATGTGTTGTAGACACTAATCTTACTCTATGATTATAAATTATTTAATTTGTGAATTAAAGATAAATATTTGGGAATCTGACGAGTCTCATATAAAAAATGGTTGAAGGGAGCAAAGATAGTTGAATCAAGTTAGAATTGATTATAAAGTTCGAGAAATATTATGTTTAAATACGAGACATTTAATCAATAAGGATGAATATGAGATGATGGATTTTATTTTGACATAATTGGTATTTAATTAGAATTATTTGTAATTATAATTAAAGTTTAATTAAAATTTGAATTTAATTTCAATTAAATTACTAAAATCTCCAAAACTTATTATAAACAAGCTTAAGCTTTAATGTAATTAGAACTTCTTACTTAACCCTCTCTGTAAAAGTCATATGGTTCTCTCAACCTGCTTTATAAATATCATTAAAAACTGGATAATTATGCGGCTATGATGGTTAAGATGAGTTAATTTTAATACAACAAGAAAAAAGAATCAAACATCTGAATAAGGTATAAATTAAAATTTGATTTATATATTAATCATTTTATAAAATTAAAATAATCCAAAAATATTTAAAAATATAATTATTTTACTACGATCAAAATCCGATCTCATTTCAATTTCTGGAAAAAGAGCAGCGTAGCCAACACAACAGCAGGCTAGCCGCACCATAATCCATCAGGCAGCAGGCTCCACGCGTCCAATAGCACCACCACACCCAAAAGCAGGCGAACCAATCCACGCGTCACCTATCTCCAGTCACACTAGAGTCCACCAGACCGCACACCAAAGAGCTTCGATCACAGCACAACAGGTAGAAGCAACATCCCCAACAGTCAAGTTCCAGCGCCCCAAACAAAGTCAATCTTCCGAGCATAACGTCATCGTACCTGTCTCCATATGAAGCCACAAAGTCGACACACCATACAGTACACAATGTAGCACTCCACCAGCATTGCAGTAACATTTCATTTATTTTTCACTTCTTGTCTGAATTATTTTTATTAAATGATATCAATTAGTTTTTTTTTCAATTTTTAATTTTAGTTTTTCTGTTGTTACTAGAGTTGTTCTACGATTAGTTTTTCTTATTTATAATTTTCATAATTATAGGAGGAAGAAAAGGTACCAATAGGATAATAGTAAAAGGTAACTTCACGACGAATCCAATTGAACAAAATCAATCCATGATTGTAGCTGCCACAAGTACACTTATGATACGTCTATCTTGTCACAAACTGAATCGGACCTTCGTAGACGGAAGAAAGGAAATAAAGGTATACGGCTTTCAAAACCCAATAAATTAATTCAGTTAACTGTGTGTTATCCTTCATTAAAAGAGTTACATATCAAACAAAAATTTAATTACTGATATGAGTTTGATATATTTTGTACTAATTTGTTGTTCAGTATTTATTGAATTTACTAAGAAATTTTATGCTACCTTTAAATTTGACAAACCGGATAATTTCGCTCTCTATAGCCCTAATGTTGTACAATATAGATTAAAAGATAAAGAATTTAAATAAAGTATTACTGAATTCAATTTGACCTTAGTGTTGATAACTGAGGAATATGCCAATTCGACCCATTATAAGGAATATGTTATAGATTATAGTGATTTTGATTTTTTTAAGTGTGGAAACCAATGTCTTCTGACCTTCTTGTTTATCATCTAAGTCAATCTAAAGATAGTTATCTTAATGAGCTTGAATGGATTTATTTGTAACGTTTTCTGACTTTTAATTATTCAAGGAGGAAGGCCACAACTTGTACATGCATTAAGGCTGAGTTATTCTATATTTGGTGCATGGTAGATAAAATTCATGTAATTTGGGTGCTTAGTTGGCTATATAATTTAACACTGTTATTTCATCTAACAAAAACTTGTATTTCAATTCTTTGATTACTCGCTTAGCTATTAATCTAAATTGCTTGATATTGCTAACCCTGATATGCAAGTAGCCTGTGAGATGGAACCTTTGTACAATGCTTGTTTGAACATGATGAGGTTGATAGAAAAATAAAAGAGGCCATTTTGTTTTGTGTCGTGTGATTCCCACGGAAGAGATTCATCATCACATAAACAAGATGTAGATATATAAGGACTGACCTTAATGCGGAAGCGATTGATCGATTCTTTATTTGATAATCCACGTTTCACGGTT
>JANIIA010000002.1:24413271-24423363 GCA_027478495.1 Erythroxylum alaternifolium
CAAATTTATCTCATATACTAACAACTCATAAGGATTAACATGTACTTACTTCATAACACTCCAAAATCTTCAAAACCTAACAAGCCCTAACTTGTCATGCACCCACGTACACGATCTTGAAGGTAGTTTAGGTTGGGTTTTTCTTGAGGCAAAAGAGAGAAATAACAAAGTGGAAGTAGCAATAGGTAGAGGAAAGTAAAGTGTAATTTTGGTCAAGGTTCGATGAATCAAGATTCGAAGAAGAAGAAGAAGCTTCAAGAAGAAAGCCACAAGAAGATATTTTTTTAAGGCAAGACAAAACAATGTCTTTGTCTTTCAAAGTTAGAAGAAAACGTGAGCTTAAGACTTTGACACTTGTCCAATTTCTAAAGCTTTAACTAGTTCAATCTTCTCTAAATTTATCTCTAATTATTTCTAAATTGAAAATGACATTTTCTCACAAATTCTAAAGTCATCATAAAAATTCTTCATTATCATCTGACTTTTATTTCTATTTCTATTTATCAATTTACTTGCCATGTGGCATTTTTTCCTAATCCAAAAATTTCCAACAATTTTGAAATTTATTCCAAAAATTCTAAATCGATAATTTATATTCTCCAATTCAGATTTCAATACAAATAAATCACCAAAATTTCTAAATCGATAATTTATATTCTCCAATTCGAATTTCAATGCAAATAAATCACAATTTTCCATAATATCAAATTAACAAATCAATTATACCCATAATGTTAATGGATGCATATACAATCATCTTAATGTGTGCAAAAATTTAAATTCACGTGCGTGTGTGCTAACATTATGCATGAGCATGAGATGCATTTTTATTAATCCCTCATTGAGATCTCACATGTGCCGTATTTTTGGGTTCTAACTTTTAATATGGGAACGGGATGTTACATGTGGCCCACAATCGTGGCCTGCATCGGACAAACTCGCAGACACTCAAAAATGTCAAGTTTTGAGGGATTTTTTAGACCTTTTGGACCTTGAAAAAACCTAGGGTTGCTCAAAAAGACAAAGGATATTTAAAGAACAAGACAAAGAGGCAGAAAGAGCTTTTGCATTAGCCACTTCTGAGAAGCCCTAAAGAGAATTTATCGAGAGATTGAGAAAGAGAAGAAGGAAGAGAGAAGTGGAGAAGAAGTTAACTCAACGTAGTTCCCAGCTCAGGAGTTTACCTACGTCGCTGCCTCCTATCCTCTATTCAGATCATATTTCCTATCTATTTTCCATTTTATTATTGTATAGAATTGGGAAGAACAGTTTGACGATAGGATTTTTGAATGTTGAGATGTTCTAAATTCATCTTTAGAGTTTTATCTTTGAATTAATAAAATCTGAATGTTTATATGTTTATTAGATTTGTTGTGGTTTAATTTTTCAAGTGCATAATTTGATAATAAATTGAGAGGGTGAATCGAATGAAAAATAATTAAATTTGGCTAACGAGAACTCGGTGATTTAATAGAATAGAACAAGAATTAAATCAAATCGTTAAATTGTGTGAAGAGAGATCTTGCATAGGTTTCTGATACTTTATTAGACAACTTCAGAACTAATTAAGGTTTTAGATTGGTTGTTAATTAAGAAATTGCAACTCCCATAATTTGATTAAGGTTTATAATTTAGGGTTAATGGCTATAACTTAAGAGAGAGTAATTAACCCTAAAATCGTCTAGAACCAACAATTCAATAATTTATAATCAGTAAGGTTAGCATTGAGGATAGGTAAAATTCCCTTTCTCTCAACTGGTAAATCCCTTAGGTTGATTCTTGGATGTGTGTTACAATTGCTGAATTATTAATATTTTCGAGATTGATTCTTATTTTGAATTGATTGATTAAATCGAATTCTCATTTTAGTTTTTTATATTTAAATTTTTGTGATTTGTTATGGCCTTAAATTTTAGGATTAGATTATCCATCCTCATGGGATCGACACCTTAGGTGTTACACTAATGAACCGTGTGCTTGCGGATTATTGAGGAAAACTTACACACATCAAACAACCGATTAGTTTTTAGTGCCATTATTGGGGAGGCGATTAGCTTAGTTCTTTATTCTAAGGCTTTTTCACTATCTTTTTTTCTAAAAAATAGAGAAAGAAATTTGGGGCATAAAGTAGAGACACCGAAAGACATCTTAGAGTGAGAATGAGACATCTGAAGACATGGATGCCAAGAAGAAATGGAAAGAACTATGATGGAAGATAGATATTATAGGGAACAAGGAACTTTTGCAAACTACATTGAGGCACAGTATGGTTGGGGAAGTAACGATTCTTATTAGAACATGTACACTTTGGGATGCAAAACCACCCAAATTCCTATTATTCCAATAAGGTAAGGACTCAATTAGGGCATCAAAACCTATCAGGATTTTAGTAAAATGAGTCTAGTTCATGGGATTCTAAATTGGACAAGATCCTGGATAAACTCACTAACATTGAAGAGGTCCAAAAGGGACTAGAAGAGCAAATTAAGCAAGTAACAGAAAATCATGCCTTGTCTATTCACAACCTGGAGATTCGAACGAGACAGCTTTCTTATGAATTTTGTAGAAGAAGTGTGGAAGACTCTCTAAATAATATGGAAATACATCAAAGAGAGCAATATGAGGCTATCGCACCCAAGAATCAGAGAGAGCCAGAAGGATCATTGGAAAACCAAATTAAACCCCACCTTATTGAAGACTAAAAGATGAAGAAAGAGGATGAAGAAAAGAATACCAACCCTCCCTATTCTTAACCAGTTCTTGATATACCATATGTTAACATCGAAAAACCTTGGGTGGATGTCTATGAAAAGAACCTTATCCTTCCGATTAATGATGACCAATTGACATTCAACAAGAATGATGTATTAATGATTAATGATGACTAAGTGACATTCAACAAGAATGATGTATTAAAGAATGCAAAGGAGAGTAACTCATTCAGGATGATTGATGTGTTCGAATATTCTAAAGAACAAAAGGAAGAAGAACAGATGACAACAAATATCGAGTTTGAAGATGCTATGAAAGTCTTTGTTCGTGAAGCGGAAGAAGCAAAGGAGACGAAGGTGATTAAGGAAGAAAGAGATAAATTCACCTTAGTAGTGAACAAACTATTGGATTCGATGGAAGATTCAAGGAGTTTTTTCATTCCCTGTTATGTTGACAGTTCAATCAAAAAAAGGACATTATTGAGTTTAATTGGTTTCATAATGTTATCAATATTGTCCTTCTGATTATTTTACAATTTTTAGCTTACTTACAGGCTACAAAATTGATGTTGAACAAAAAAGGTAGAAGCAAGTTGCTCATAATTAATCTCGACTGAGTTTCCAAGGATAGAGCATCGAGCTACTGACGTTAAAAGAAGTGTTACATGAGAGGCAACACATAAAATGTTAAATTTCATATTATTTTCTTTGAATTTTTTCTTAGATAGTTTGAATTCTATAGTTAGGTTATTTCATTTTAAAATCAAGAAGGCATAAAACTTCGGCATGAATTAGATGATCGAGGAAGTAAGCAAAAGAGAGGTGAAAGAGCTATAAAGAGTTAATAAGTGATCTCAAGAAATTGTAGAAGGACAAAAGAAGAAAAAAATCAAAAATTGGTGGAAAAATCGTGGCCTACTGCAAGGTAAGATAGGACACGCAAATAAAAGTTTCATTTTTACCATTTTTGTGGCCTATGACAAGGTAAAACGGGACACGTGAATTTCAATTTCATTTTTTTACCATTTTAGCCTCCATTCACTTATATATTCATTTCTTATTTCACTTTTTCACTCACTTTCATTTTAACTTAATATCTCTAAGTTTGGAACCTCCAAACACTCTCACTTTTCTCTAACCAAACATGCTCAGAAGGGATATGGAATACAATGTGGGAGACAGAGTGTTTTTTAGAGTGTCGCCTTGGCAAGGAGTACTGAGGTCTGGTAAAAAGGGCAAGTTGAGCCCTAAGGACATTGGTCCTTATGAAATCCTTGAGAGGATAGGACCTTTGGCATACAAATTAGCTTTGCCTAATGAGATGTCTCAGTTACATAATGTGTTTCATGTGAGCATGTTAAGAAGATACAAATCGGATCCGCACATATGTATTATCTGCTCAAGAAATTGAAGTTGCTAGTAATCTTAGTTACATTGAAGAGCCAATTCAGATAGTGGGATATCAGACAAAACAGTTGAGGGATCGAGAAATTCCTATGGTGAAAGCTCTATAAAGAAATCATTTGAGTGATGAAGTAACTTGGGAAACAGAGGAGCATATGAAAAAGCAATATCCCTACTTATTTCACTAATCAGGTCATAATTTCTAGGACGAAATTTCTTAAGGAGGGGAGAATTGTAGTAACCTGATTTTCATATTGAAGGCTAGAGAATTAGTTGTCATTGGAATTCATGAATTTACATCTCATCCACATGCACATCATTAGCATATACACACATGAAATATGAACTAGAATACATTACAAAGATAACATATGCACTCAATTGATTTATTCCGGGGTATAAAAAGTTTAAAATGTTCATTATGTGAATTGTAATATGTTTATGCCTTGAATTTTAGTATGATTAAGTAAAGTAGTAAATTTGGAATTAATCGATATAATTGAAAAATTGAGGGATTATAATATATATTTGGTTTAGGAAAAATGCCAAGTCATAGGATAGATTGATATATGAAAATTTGGATGATTTAGCCTATAATTGAGTGACATTTGGCATTGATCATTGTGGGACAAATGGACTAGTAAATTGATGAAAAATGGCATTGTTTAATGGACAAATGGCTGTTTTACTTAAATCACATATGACCTAGCTTTAATGATAATATATGGCAGCACCTATGCTTGATAAGTGTTGAACATGCCATAAGACATACGGCTATTCAATTACAGGACACCTAACTTCTTAGTTGGTGAGTTTCTGCAGGAGCAAGTTTAGTTCAGCTCACTTTCTCTTCTTCTTTCTTCACAGAAACCACCAAAACCCTCACTTCTTTCATCTCCCTATGTACGTTTATGCTTATGTCTAATTTCTATACAAAAATCCATGTTTTACCCTCAAAAAGTTAAGTAAAAGATCAGCTTGAAATTGCCAACATGATCTAGCCAAAATCCAACCAAGTTCTACCTTGAATTGTGATGTTTCTGCTTGCTTGGAGTACTGTATTGGTTTGATCTTTTGATATGGGATTGGAGTTAAGCATATAAGTAAATGATTAGTGTTTATAGCATGTTATAAAAGAGAATTGATGATGATGAATTACATATGATGTTAATGATTAAAGTGTGCTGGAATATTTTATATGGAGTGTTTTACTGAACATACATCTGTATTTTGGCTATAAATTGATCTATGAATATCAAAATTGGATTAATTTTGATTTAGAGTAAAATAAAGACTTAGGGCTACGTTTTTTATGAAGGAATTGAATTTGTAATCTGTCCTTAAGAGTCTTGAAATTTGGTTTGAAGTTGATAATTGTGTTTTGTCGAGGTATGAAAACAATCTATAGATTTTTGTTTATAACTTGCATGATACTGAACCAAAATGCATGAAATTGATGTCATTAGACACTTAAGACAATTGGAACATTTGATTATAAGAAGGTGTTATCTAAATACCTCATTGTATAGGTCATAATGGTCATACAAATCTAACCCAAAATCTGCTTAAGAAAATCTGGAAAAAAAATGTGGAACATGCGATATGGAAAAATATGGAATAGGTACTATTTTGGGGTTTATGAACAATCATGAATTGTTGAATTGTGTATTGATATTACTGAACTGAAACTGAAGTAAAAATTAAGGGGTCATCAACTATACATGATAGAATTTTGATAATGACATGTTTGATTTATGGATTTAGGATGAAAAAGAGGCAATGTGCTGGAACGTTATGAACTGGAGAATTTTCATTGAACATGCTTCGATATTTTGATTATATCTTGATATTTAGAATTACAAATGAGTTTATTCTTGATTAAGATTAAATTAGAGACATATTTCTACCACTTTCTTTAAGAAGTCAAATTTTAATTCTGTCTCTAAGAATTTCAAAATTTGTCATGAAAGTGAGTCTTGGCTTAGACTATAACACTCCTAGGGAAAGAAATCATATCCTGTTGTTTTCGAATAAACTGTATTGATTTAATATAAATCAGCAAAGGTGTCTTCACAAAAGTTGTAGCTTATTCTCTTAGGTTTCAATTGGTATAAATTTTGTGATTTTTGGATATTGTAATTGAGATATATGAGTTGTACAATTTGAAAGCATGATCATGCACTAGCTAAAACTTCAAATTTACTCACTCTGTAGTATTGTGAGCATAATTCTTAGAATAATAAATCAAATTTTATGATCTTAGTTTCATTAGAAACTTAAGACAATGGGGAACGTTTTTTTATAAGGAAGTGTTGCCAAATTACTCCATTTACCTAGTCTGAATACTCATGAAAGGTTGACCTGAAAGTTTGTTTTCAGAAAAAAAATCTGAAATGATCAATGGAGTTATGATATTAGACTCCAATTGTTATATTGAGGTGCAAACCCTAAGTACAGATTAAGTTATGTGAGTTTTGAACTATGAATGAACATGTGTTGTGAAAGATGGAAAAATACCTCAGATTGTCATTGAACATGCATTGGAAAAATTTTATATACATAGATGTGCATAAATGAATACTTATAACATTGTGCAAAATGGTGATATGTATAAATGTGTTTTGCATGATATAGAGGAGCATTTAGAGCGCCATCATCTAGACATTGCTGGAATTTCAAGGCAATAGCTTTCTGGAGTGATTTGTAAGTAACCTAGATGGTCTTACTTAATATTTATTTGCTAAAAATTCTGTACTGAATGTGGAATGAACTGTTTGTACTGATTCTGGACATGAAGGTCCGAAGATTCTAATTGATGAATGTGATATTGAAGTGTTCCTTGAATGTGAATTTGGTAAAATATGTGTTACTCAATATGTTTGTTGAATGTCGGACTAAGGCCCGACGATATATATATATGGGACTAAAAATGTGATTGAATGGGAATGAGATTGAAAATGGGAATGATTGAAAATATATTAATTGAATATAAATGAGATGCATTTCATACATGAATGCATGACTAGATAATGATAGTTGTGACATGAGTAGCCACCGAAAATGAGTTTAAAGCTTCGAAATTTGGTATAAAGCCAAAGGTTCGATATATACAATGAGCCCTGTATCCGCAACGAGTAAGGGACAATCTCAATGAGCCCAGTATTCACAGTGGATACAGGACAGTTTAGGCACTCAGTCACAACAACGTAATAATTGAAAGTGGGTCACATGAACATTGCATATACACTTATTAAGTGTAATTGAATGATTGAATTGTAATGTGAATATGTACTTAAATGAGATTAGGATATGTGCATTATATGATATGTGGTGCAAATTGTTAAATGGAAAGTTGTGAATTATGTGCTTATATGATTTGATATGTGGTATGAATTAAGTGAACCATTGAGGATGATTACACCATTGAGTTCGTAAAACTCATCAAAATTGCAGCGTTGATATTTCAGGTCTGAGAGACATTAGAGATAGACATACTCTATGAGAAGACTAATTCTGGTACTTTTGTCAAGAAATGGCTCAAAGGTCGGTCAGCTGAGACTGAAGGATTAGTTACCAGTTTATGTGCAATTCCTCTTTCAAGCAATGTGTTATGTATAGGGATTTGACATTGTATATATTCGGATGGTTTTGTAAAGCTAAAATATAAGTTTGGTTTTTATGAAATGAAATGAGGAATGCAGTTGGTTTTAAATTTTGGTGAATTTTCTGTATAATAGTTGATGCCATGATTAATTTGGATATGTGTTTGCTCTAACGTGCCATTATTATAGATTATATACTGGAATGTCCACAGGGTGTTTCGGTATGTAATTTATGGTAGTGGGGTATTCCAACTCATATAATTTTCTTTGGGATGTGTTTTATCATACATGGCTTGTTTATGTTAGAACTTAATTTTGAATACAATTTGAGACCACATTTTTTGTGAATTTATATATGGAGATGATAGGGCATTTAGGTATAAATATTTTTGACCTAGAAAAACCTACCTTAATTCTTATTCCTAGATAACCAATTTGATCCTTAACCTTTTTTTTCTTACATATTAACCTTGTTACAAGCCACTTTTACCCTTCTTTGTGTTGATTTTCTTAATAATTTTGAGCCCTTAAATTGAAGGAATTGTATAAAGGTTATTTGCATAAGATTTTAATTTGTTTCTATGAAAAATAAATTAGTTTATTCAAGTTGTATTGTTTTTATTTTCCAATTTTTATAGAATGGGAGAGAAGTATAATAAAAAAGGAAAAAATAAATCTCCTCTTTAATGTTCTTGTTCAAATAAATAAAAAATAAAAAATAAATATATAATGAGGTGATTGAAAGGATGCTATTAAATCAAGTGAATTTTGGGATTGATTTGAGTTAAAACATGGGTGGATAAGTTTATATGACTTTTTTCAATTTGTTTAACCTAGAAACTTATTTTTGCCATACCTTTACCTAAGCCATGTTACAACCCTTGTCAAGTCCCTTCGATTTATGCATTAAATTCATTTTCATTAGTGTTGAAGATATAGTTTATGAGCAAGCTTATATAAATAACTCGTTATGCTTTGATTTAGGAGCGTAATGAACCCTAAACACTTTGAGTCTATAGACTAAAATCCAAAAGAGGGTATTAAGTTTTGTTTCATTTGATTTTGATAGAATTGATGAGATGTTATGTTTTTATTCTAAAAATTTATCCTATCAATGCTTATTCACTCAATTGTTATTTTATCTTAAACCTTTAATGTGTGTTCAATTTTAGGATATTTTTGGATAATATGAAAGAAGATGAGAGGATTTTATGCAAATGATTGATGTATTGGATTGATGTAAGCTTGAGGAAAAACATAAGTTTGGTATGTGAGAATTTGATAAAATATGATTTGATTATGTTAATTAGACTTATCTTTTTTTAGTAGATTTTAGCGCCTAAATGGGGAAATTAACATTTATTTTGTTTTAAGGGATGATAAGCGGAGATTGGATCAAATTGGAGCACTACTTGTCAAAGTTCACGAATTTTAGAAAGAAAAAAAGAGATAGATTGTTATAGTGGATAAGGTAAGATCATGTCTAAAGCTAGATTCACTACAAAAGTTTCAATTTAATTAGGAGGCTTATTCGCAACCCTATTATATAGGGATTTAGACATGATCTCATTTTATCCACTATCTTAAAGTTAATCTCTGGATTATTGAAAGAAGTTAGTTAACATCACACACCTTCTCTAAAATTCTTTTTCGTTTTTCTGTGTTTTCTCTTCATCTTTCAACTTTTTATTTATTTTTAGTGTTGAATAATACCCAAGTGTGACTAAAGCATAATATTATGATTCAAGTGGATCAAAAACTCTAGTTGTAACTTTATGAGGTTTTGTTCTAAACCTATATTTTATTTCAATCCAATTATTTTTTGTTTATGTTCTTTTATTTCATGAGTAATCGATATTAATTGATCTGATAAATTAATTTTATATTGATTATTTTATAGCTATCTATGGTTCAGTGACTTGTAATTGTTATGAATGATTGGTATAAGTAGCAAATAGATTATTTATGAATTTGCATATTTAACTTATGAAAAACAAGAAAACTAAATTAAATAGTTATAACTATCTCTATTATTTAATTTAGGATTTAGTCTTTTTTATTAAGCTTATCGCCATCATTTAATTGATATATAATATTATCATGCCTAATCTATTGGTGGTAAGTTTTAGTTTGAATGCGCGATTTGAAGCAGATAATTTAGGAAAAATTAAGACTTAATATGACTATCCTAATTGGTTTTAGATTGATTGCTTGAATTGTGAAAATTATTTTCTTAAATCAATGATCAAAGTTACAATTGGATGATATCCTTCCCTTGAATTAGAGTTAATGAAAATTTTCACTTTAACACTTAGTTGATTTATTTTGATTCCTTGTTAATTTTATTTCATTATTTAATAAACCTAAACACCCCC
>JANIIA010000002.1:24459689-24470507 GCA_027478495.1 Erythroxylum alaternifolium
TTTTTATTAATAATTAAATAATATATATTTAAATGATGGTAAATCAGATTATGAAAAAAAACAGAAACAGGAAACAAAAACCACTTTTTATGGTTTTCATAATTTTTGAAAACTGAAAGAAACCAAAACCAAAAACAAAAAAAAAACTCCAACAAACAGGTTTTTTTATTGAATTTGAAAACAAAAACTAAAAACTAAAAACAAAAATAGAAACAAACAGCCCCTTAACAAATACATCTCTTCCCATCAAAGGAATGCTCACTTGACATAATTGGCTATAGAATAGACAGAGAATCCCTATCCCTCACAAGTCTTCCCATTTTGCTCCATGCAAACTAAACAAACAAATAACAAGAAGGAACAACCAAAACTTGTTACAGTTGAAGACACACAATAGCGAAATGCACCAGTTTTTACTCCAGAGACAGAATGCATAACACAAACAAAAGAAGACCTGACAAATTACCATAAACAACTGATAATGCAAGAAATAGAGAATTTGTTTTAGCAAGTTTCTAAAATTGCTTAGCTGACAAACTTCGGAACCAAGCTTTCCATTAAGAAACAAGAAAATGATATGACTCACCCTCATATATCATGCAAAGGTATCAGAAAAGTTCTTTAACTCCATGAATAGACAAGCAGGTTAAATATCACCATGGAAAAGTGCAACGATTTTAAGTTTATGAGGTTAACAATTGTTACCTTTTCTTTGGCCCAGCCAAAAGCAAAGTTGTAGATATCACGAAACTTTTCTGAACAATCAAAGAAGCCAAGTATCTTTTCAATAATAAGGGGAAATATCTAATTATAAAAATCAACAAATTTCAGAAGACATTTGAGTGAACAAAACTAAGAAGCTATGTAGATACTTAGACCACCACCATCTTTTTCATTCTTCAAGAACCCATTATAGCAACACAATTGATCATGCAAATTGCACAGAGCCTATTTCAGTTAACTTAACAATCCACGCATCCATAGCACATTTTATCCATAATGTTTTAAGGTTGTGTAAAAGAATAGTTACAAAGAAGTTGCTGAGGAGCAAATTAGGAATCCTATCTGTTGCTAATTTGAAGTTAAAACAATTATGAAAGTATGCAATGAAAAATAGTTGCTTCATTTCATACTAATAAAAGGTTATGAATTTGTAGAAGAATTCAAAATCATCCATAGATAAAGTTCAAACTTAGGTTTGTTGTTAGAAAGTCACCAGTTAAAATTAAATATGATAAAAAGAATCCCAATCAATTTCCAAAAATGTTTGAGAATTGAAGGAAGATGCACATACGCTCATCTTTAAGTTCAGAGCGCATGAATGGAATCTTTTCACGAAACTTCTCCACAGAATCTATCCTGCCATCAATAACATCACTTAAATTTCATTTCCATTAAAAAAAAACACTTAACTTGGTCTATGCCAATCTAGTCTACAAAAAAAAAATAACTGAAATGAAAAAGAACAAACCCTAGTGTTTGTAAGCCTCCAACAAACTCTTGCTTGGAGAATTCGCACATGGTTGAAGCCTTCATATGCCATGAAACAACTAACTGCAATAATAATTAACAAACAAATGTTACTAAAACATCCAACAATAGCACTGACAATTTGAAATCAAATTTCATGGATGATGTAGAATATAATATGATGATCAATAATGGATGCCATGCAGACTTAGCAGACATAATGTCTTTTAACTTAAATTCCAAGTCTAAGCTAAAAATGCATGACAATGTGGATTAGTTATGTAATTAATGCAACAGAAAGTTCATCTTCACTTCATAGTCGTTGATAGATTCACCAATTTGACAAAGAGATAGCCACAGCAAAGGTGCGAAAGTAATGGGTTCAATTGTTCAAGGGTCATGGCTTGGTATGTCCTTTCTTTCTTACAGCATTAGCAAACCCAAAACTCAACCCCATCTCAATTTGAAGATACTTATATAAGCCAATAGAAAGGTGCACTACAAATCTGATGCAGAGGCAAGCTCTGGGAGTCTTACTCAAGGAACCTATATCAATATGTTTAAATGACCTCTCAGAATGCAATCATTATTTCCTTTGTCTACCAGCAACTTAAAAAGTAGGTGGATCAACTTAACAGCATAATCTCACGCAGTCCTCAATAATCTAAATCATCCAAAGTCAAGATAGTCGGATCAAAGGCTTTTCCAGACACAAGATCCAGGAGGTAAAAAAGAGAAAGTGCCTGACCTTATTCATCTTATAAAATATTATGGATGATTCAGTTGGACTTTTAAATGTTATTGCTAAAATATGCACAAAATCCGTTAACAAACATGTGCATATATTAAAGGAAACACTGCTCTTAAATCCATGCATACCATGACTATGTCTTGGGGATCGACCTGAAAAAAACAAAAAACTTAAGCATTAGTTGAAATCAAAAAACACCTCCATATGCAGCATGGATACATCAACAATTTTATAAGTTCAACATCACTTCATGGGCCAATTTTAGGTACAGAATGAAGATCATAATAATTGCAAACAACATGGACTCATTGTTAAAATAATTTTTCATAAACCATTCCCTTTGCCTGGTCACAAACAGGTCATATGGATAATTCCATAAATTAGAAACACCAATAAAGGGTAACTCAAAGCGTGACACAATCTGTATACAAAACTTCCCAGCCATAAAACCATTACTACAAGTAACTTTGATGAAGGATATGCATTGATACTTGCCTGAAGATCATCACACAGGAGGGTGATACCATCAACCAAAATCATATCAGCATAAGGATCTGCACACACATTTGAACAGAAATTACTTAGTCAGAACTTTTGTCAAACCCTTTTAACTACATTCCATTCCAACATTCCATGAAGTAGCTTACAATGAAGTGAATCTCTATGAATCTTCACAAATATCCTAAATGATGCATTAGAAAAATGAAGAATGTACTTCAATATATATGGCTCATCAGATGAACAGACTCCAAATCTTCAATGCGTAGAAGTATCAAGATATAAAAGAAACCAAAGTAAATTTTAGTATCATAAGTTGATTTAAAAGCAATAATTTGTACTAAGCTGAAGATTCATAAAGATTCAGTTTTAAATGCTATTTCTCAATAAATGCATAACAATCAATCAGACTTCATTCTTTTTATAATAATATCTTATGGATATTAACATAGCTAAACCAATTATTTATGTAAATCAAGATGCATTCTTATGATGTCTCGTCAAAAATACCAAATACCAATAAAAAAGTTTGCAAGGAAATCAAGTATTATAAAGCTCAACTACTTATAGTACACCCCTCTATTCTCCAATTTCAAATGCTATGAAAAGATATAAAAAGCAATAATTGCCATTGTTGAAGTGAAGCTAGCCTTTATATCTGTTGTAAAGCTCTTCCAAATGTCTAGAATCAGTAAGTGTTCTAATCTGGGGCTGACTGTAGAAATAATCAAATGCTCCTTCAAGATGCCAATCACTAGCTTTCAAAGCTTGAAGAGCAGCTTTCTCACTGCATTTGAGAAGAAAAAGTCATCTTCCTAAATTATATGAATTCCGCGGGTGAATTAAAAACACAAGATGCAACTAACATACACGATACAAGATTGTATCTCAAAATGCAATTGATTCCAATTTATGAAAATTAGGGAAAAATAACAAACAAATGCGTAGCCACTGGATGATGGAAGAATTGTAAACTCCATAAGAAACTGATCTCATATATAATACATGTGTATCGAGGTCAATCTTAATGAGATTGCAACTCTAACATGAAAAATAACCCTCTAGTCAACCAATGTACTCTTGAGAAAACAAACTCGTCCACAGAAAAAAATAAAAAAGTGATTTCATGCACTTATTGTATCAAAACACGATACAACTACTAGGAACCTTGGTGATGAGTACATATCCAAGGAACATTTCACAAGAAAGAGAGTCATAAGATTAATCTATTGTGCCACAAATCGACCAGTCAGTCAACCATATACAAAGGGAATAAGAAATTAAGTGTAGAGATTGGTTTACCTTGCACCAGTTATGCTGATAAACTGTTGCAATTTGTCGCGGTTGCCTCTGTTTAATTTATGCTGGAAACCGAAGAAAACACTCAGAAAAAAAAAAAAGAAGAAACTTTCGAAGGAAAAAAAAAAAGATGAATAAGAAGAGGAAATGATGGAAAGATAGGTAAGAAACCATCTCATTATAAAAGCTATATTAAGCATTGGCTACCAAAAAACTAGAACTGAAAACGAAATTGCAGAAAGTTGGGTACATATTTACACGACGCCAAAAACATTACCCAAGAATCAAACAAAGACAAGAAGCACTATCTATGCCAGCATCGCAAGCATGCAATTAGGAAGGAAGAAATCAAAGATTGAAACTGTAAGAAAAAACTTTAAACAGAAAACTGGGCCACAAATCCTTCAATCCTGCAATCGAATAAACACTGCACCCAGCTTTTATACTTCATTTTAACGAATATATCAAATAGAAAAACGACAAGAATTCCTTTCCTTCTCAATTACCAGATTAACTGAAATAGGTTAACATAACAAAACAAAACGAGAGAAATAGAACAATGATAAGGAAAACGGAATAAATGATCAATCAATCAAAAGAAACAATATCTCACCATGTTAAAAAAATAAGCAAAATAGCCTCAAATCGAAAGAGATCTTTTAGTAATATATAGATTAGGGTTTGGGGATTGAGGAGAGCTTATTGTCTTTTGCTGGGAGTTGGGAGTTGGGACTTGAGCTCTCTCTTCTCCCTCTCTCGGTAATAGTTATGTAAAGTTACCATAAAATTGAAAATACAATTGGTTAAGTTCGTGTCTGTACTGTAGACGTCCTCCTCCTTTTTTCGCCATTTTATCTCATCTTCTTTTGGCGTTTTTGCCTTTGGCTCCCCCTTTCAAGATTTCGGGCCATTAACAAATCAAACTTGAATCGTCCTTCTGGACCACATGCTGTCCAAGGCATCGGTTCTATAGATTTCTTCTTTATGTCTTTTTCTCTTAAAAATTATCTGAGAGTTTAAGATACTTTATTCAAAATATCTAAGAGTTGGAGCTAAGACTTGATAACTCCCGTCCAATATTGTATGTATCAAACAAATATTTAAGATATTTTTAAAAATTCCGAATTCAATTTAGGTTTAAAAATTTTAGAAAATTTTTTGAAAATTTTATCTTAAATTATTAATTTAAATCCAATTTAATTAGTTCAGATTAAATACAAGAGTTGAGTTAGGTTACGATGTTAGTAAACTTATATTTATATCACGTGTATTTCATCATTATTTTAATTAAATTTTAAGATAATATATGCTTTAGAAAATTAAAAATTAGAAGTCTTTTATCTCAAATTTTAAATTTTAGAAAATTTCCTAAACCCAAAAAATATCTTTTATCCAAATATTTATAGGGATTACAATATACTCTGTTATTTGTAAGGGTAGTTGATGTTAATGCTTTATAAGTAACTAAAATGACTTGACATGTATTTATGTTTTTTTCCTTTTAAAAAATAAAAGTGCTTTATCTGAAATTATATTTATTTAATAGATGTTAAATACATTTTTTTAATAAAATTAATAGTGTTAAAGTTGTGAAGAGATAATTATAATGGGATAATATAACAATTATATTAATATATATCAAACGTAAAACCTTAAATATTCCTAATAAATGATGCTTTGTCATTAAATGTTGAAAAAAGTAACATACATTATCTTTTTTTTCTTGGTAGCAATAATTATGTTATCAATCTCATAAGTTAAAATATTGAAATAGAAATGAATGCTTAAATAGAGAATGTTTTATTAATTCAATAAATGTATATGAATCTCATCCTGATTTATAAAAAAATTAAATGCTAAAAATTTAGAAGATTAAAGAAAAATTAAAATTTTTAAAAAAATTTTATGATGTTTTGTTATTTTATAATTTCCTAGATCCAAATAAAGTTAGAGTCAAAGAGTGGTTCATATTCGTCATTTGATAACTAAAAGATTGAATCCTATTGGCTGTTTTTTTAAGAATGAAGATGCTCTAAATGCTAAAAATTACAAATGTTTTGAATAACCAAGAGCAACACTACATCATCTTATTCAATCTTATAGACTGATTACTCCTTATCGTAACTAATTAAGACTCTATCATGCTAGCCAATGCAAGGATAACTCGCAATTACATTCAGTTCAAATTCAACGACACTTCGGTTAAGTTTGATAATAGGTACTTGATGCTAAATAAATATTCATAACTCATTGATACTTTGATTGGAAGCTAAACTAGGACTTAACTTCAATAGAATGTTATGAGTTATGATCATTATGTGATCGATTGAAAGGTGTTGTTAGTAAACTATTAGATCATTTGATGAGCATTTTGGAACATTCTCAAGTTCCTTTCCTTCTATAAGGCAAAGTTATCACAATTGATCAAGCAATTTAATTATTGATCATTTGATCGTAGAAATGCCTAGGTTATATTAATATCTTTCTTTAGACTGTTAACAACTAATCTTCAGTTGATTAACTGAAACTTCTTTTAAGTTAAAACCCCTAGGACTGCATTAATCAATTCTGAAATTTTATTATTAGTTTTGATCCTAATCTAGATAATTTATGTTAACCTATTTCTAGGTTTGCATACAAATTTTTCCAATTATAAGAGCTCTTTTAATACAATAGAATTTCTTACCTCAATTGCATAAAATTATACATTAAACTAATATCCTGAATATATTAATTAAAGGTTTAAAACATATAATTGAATTACAATGAATCAATCAATCAAATTGCAATATATAAAAGATCAAATCACAATATCCATCCTAACTTAGGGTTCATTATACTAGTCATTAAACAAACTTAGTTCATAAATATAGGAAATAAAACATATATATATAAATAAATTTAGAAGAATCCATCCCATTTTTCCTTATCAACTCTAACTTTGCCTCTAACTCTGACTCTAACTATTGCTCTTTCGTCTATTCTTCATAATTTCCTTTAATAGTATGAAATTATGGTTTTTGGCATATATATATGGTCAGTCACACAGTCATGTAAGTGATGGAGTACTAAAAGAGCTTCAAGATAGCATATTTACACACTCACAAAAGCTTACACGGGTACGAGACACAAGCATGTATATTACTTACACAGGCGTATATCTTCACATGGTTGAAACAATATCTTTGAAGCTTTTTATGTTCACAGTAACTTACATAGTCCCTTACACGACCGTGTATGTTACCTACAGGGATGTACTTTATCACAGGTGCATTTACCTCCAAAATAGTTCCAATTATTATATTTTTATCCTGATTTTTTCTGACTTTCTCTCCTGTTAATCTGTGAAGGCAATTAAGACCTACAAATATAAAAGAACCAAAATAAGTACCAAAAACAATGAAAACTCTCAAATAATCAAGAAAAATACACCAAATATGGGAATAAAAACAGTGTATTAAAAATTTATCAACCTTGATTTTCTGAGACATTAGACTACTCAATTTTAATATTTGATTAAGATTCAATTGGTTTGTTGCATTTGATAGTTCTAGATATTCGATCCTTGATGATATATTTATGCATCCATTTAATTTATATTGAGCTAGGATTTGTATAAAGCTTTCATACTTCTTTTGGCAATTTTTATAACTCAATCTTTATTTAAAATAATTGGGGTCCCAAGGATTTAAAAGGAATTTCTTGATTTCCTAGACCAGTGATTGTAGAGAATGAGTTAATAAGGCCAATTAGATATATTGAAACATACATGCAACTCTTGTTCTTGTTTATAAGAAGACCAAGATCTTAATGAAATAACTTAAGGAATCCTTTAATCTCCTTATATAGATTAAATCCACAAAGTAGTAGAAGATCTTCTATAAATGAAAAATTGAATAGCCCTAACCACTTGCATTTGTTATGAAAATTTTAAACATAATTTCCTACTCAATCTTGTGAGTAATCAATAAAGTAAGGAGTTTAATACACAAACTTAGTAGCAGTCTAGTATAGTTTGGACTCCCCAATAATATATGCAACAAAAATTTCAATAGCTTTTGCTACTAGAACCTTTCCAACCATATTTTTTTTCTAGGCATTTCGCCTTTAAAAAAAGAAAAAATTGTATTCATCTTAAGTATTAAACAAAAACGTAAAAAACAAGCAATAAATAGAAATGAATAAAGAAATAGTGGATTCCATCAATTCTATGGTTACTTGTTAAATAGTAAGGTCTTCTCTATACATCAAAGCCCTAAATAGAAAGTAAAAAATAGATATGAAAGTCATTTTGATGATTCAATAATCTTATTAATTAAATTCAGATAAACAAAGAAATATACCATCTTCTTGTATCTTTAAAAAATCAAAAATTGGATTGATTAATAATACATTTTATTTGACAATATTAGGAAGGTTGAGGAGAAGGGATAAAGAATAATAAGAAAAGATAGAGTTGAACAACCGTATAGGCATTAGTGGCTTTTTATTGATTAGAATTATAAACGAGGGAGTCTATGAACAGCTCTCAATCTATGAGATAAACTTAGTTAGGAAGCCAAAAGCTACTAAATAACCAATTATGAACCTCTAACTTACTAAATTAAATATCTTACAAAAGTAAATCTTTAAAGACTTGGTTATTAAAGGTTTTTTTTTTTTACTTTTGTAGCTATTCAACAACTTATGGCATAAAGGGGGTTATCTTCAATGCTTCTCCCTTCCAAATAAGCTAATTGACTTGAATTAATAAAGCTTTTAATCAAAACTTTTAATCTTATTGGATATAATCTTATTGATCATTTTGTAATAAGATATCAGCCTGAAATCATTCGGAGAGATTGTATTAGACATGTTAGGAATTAGGCATACATATTTATTTGTTCAACTCACTGAGTATTTTGTCACTTATGAAGAGTTCCATGATAGTCTTGGTTACTAATTCTCCCATCAAATTTCTTGTCTTCTAGAAGAACACGCTTTTAGTTTATCTGGCCTTAAAGCTTTATCAAGGTTCATGGTAAATAAAACTTGATTGATCTCTGTAGAATTAAAAGGATTTGATAGTGCCCCTTGTGCTGTTGAGATAGAGGCTTAGGTATGAAATTTCTTAATTCCTAAAAGGATGAGCAAGTGTTGTTAGAGGTCTTAAGATATTCTTAAAGTGATTAAAAGCTAACTCTTTTAGCTTATGTTTCTTCTAAATGGTTTCACCATAGTTATCTTTAAGGAGCACATTTTATTAGTGTTCTTTCTACAAAGTATAACGTTATAAAAATATCTAGTGTGTTTTATCTTACAAGTGTTATTGGACGTAACGATGATATTTTTTAAGTGATTGAAAGCCATCTCTTTTAGCTTAACTGGTTCCTAAATGGTTTCACAATATCAAAATAATTATTCTTTAAGGAGCATATTTATTGGTGTTCTTTTTATAAAGTATAATATTATAAAAATATTGTAAAAATATCTAATGATCTTATCTCCTTCCCTTAACCAGTTCATCTTAGATCTTTATTTCAACAAGGAGTAATGGTTTTATAAGTCTTAATTACAAACTTTAAGAGTTTTCTTTTTTTTTTCCCTTACTATTGCATCTTTAGGGAAGAGTTCCATTATCTTAATCTAAAGAGATATTTAATCTTTTCAGACTTGTTCCTCATTATAACCTTAATGGGGCAACTATCAGAGCAAAGAGAATTATAGAAGTGAGTCATGATATTAGTGAATCTAGAAAGCCATAGTGAATTAACCAAGGCTCATATGTTTTTCCTGGATAAATCAGCTTTCCGCCACTACAACAAAATATGGAATTTAACGACACAAAAGGTGAAATTTTTAGACGCTTTTTTGCGTCTTAAAAATAATTTTAGATGCTTTATAAAGCGTAAAAAAAATAAGTGTCACAAAAACTATTTTTGACGGTTTTCTTAGACATATATATGCGTCGAAAAAAACTTAAATTTTTTACGCATCTAATCGTCGAAAAAACATAATTTTTTTACGCATCTAAGCGTCGAAAATCTAGGCGTCAAAAATCTATTTACACGTAGATGTATCGAAAACATAATTTTTGACAATAATTTTAAACACATAAATATTATTTTAGACACTTTGTGTAAACTTTTAGATACTTTTTTCTATTGATATTTTTCACTTTTAGACAGTTTTTTACATCGAAAAATTTCACAATTTTTTATTAAAAAATAAGTTTACAATTTACTTTTTGTATCTTTTTTTAAGATCACTCGCATTATTATAATACATTTTAATAAATTTATTATTATAATAATAATTTTTAATAAATTATAATAAATTAATCGCATATTTATTATTATAATAAATTTTACAAATTAATATAAAATATGTATCCGCATATTATTATAATAAATTAATAATTTTGTTAATCACTTATTATAACTGTCACTTTGACTTGAAGTATCAATACATTTATTTCATTATTGCCCTTGAGGTTTGATTACATTACATTACATAACACGTCAAGTTGAAACTAATAGGATCAGGCTTTTGCTTCTTTGGCTATCCCACTGGCTTTGTCAACATCTGATTCTACTGCAGAAACCACCTCCTTTTCCATTTTTTCCACCTGCATTTTTAGGTCAAATTAGAACACCCCATCAATGGATAATCTTGTCATGATTAGCAACAACCAAGATTTGATTACCACTCGGCTAAATAAGCAAAAACATATTATCCCTTTTACGCCAATAAGTTGGAACAAAAGTTTACAGAAAAACCTCTTTGGTGATAAAAGTCTTTGTTTAATGGCAAGCAGAGTT
>JANIIA010000002.1:24470607-24503089 GCA_027478495.1 Erythroxylum alaternifolium
AAACCTGCAATAATGGAACAAAGAGACAATTATTAATTAGACTACACAGGTTAACTAGTGGCAAAGTTGTCAAACCTTTGAAGTAGTAACAATCTGTTCACTAGGCTTTTATCGTCTGGAGGGTTGTTTTTTCAGCGTCTTTGATGTCTCTAATACCAAATGATGTTTTCAATTCAAGCTATGTTTAGCGTGTCTAAGCATTAAGATTGAACCGGAGGCTTTGACGATGAAAAGGATAAGAGTTGTGTTTGTACAAAGATCAGGTCATTCACATTTGCCACCGTTCAACATGCATGGTGATCAAACTTGCCTGCATGTACCACAGAAATTCAAAAATTGCAACTTTAGGACATGCAAAAAGTATTCCACAGATAAAAGAGAGAAAACGCTCAACTCACTATACAAGCCGGCCAATGCAAATGCGACAAAGATGGCAATGACTACTATCTTAACCCCCCAAAGACTAATTATCGGAGCTAAGAAACAAAAATAAATGCCAACATGATTAGAAATACAATGATATTGGAAAAGAAGACTGCAATCAAGAAAAGTAGAGAGAATCATATATGAGTGCATTATCAATCTCGAGAGAAAATCTTTACGTTTTTGCCACAGGATTATCTTTACTACACATCCAACTACATTTTGGCTTGTGTTCCAAAACAATTCAATAAGTCCTATTTCTTATTTTCTCAATTTAAGTCTACATCCTAAGTTAATTTTATATTAATTCTAATTATAGAACGAGTCATCATTTGGCTTAATTGTTTTTGTAAAATTCAAGAGTTTGTATAACTATTTTAGGTTTAATCAAATTTAATAAAAAATGATAAAATTAGTTGATTTATTTGGAAATTACATATTTAGTGACTGAATTTTTAAATTTTAAATAAATCAAATTAAATATTATTTTTGCTAATGTTATGTATGTAATAAATACCACATGAATATCTATATATTACTTATATTTACAAAAATATTTTTTGATACGATTTATACAAAAATTGAAAAATATGACTTTAACCATTTAATAAAATAAGTACATGTGTCTATTTATAGAAAAAATCATTGAAAAAATACAAAATTTCAATTACCAAATAATAGTTATTTGAAACAGTTAATTACAAAAATAACTCAAACTTTCATCAATTTTTCAATTATAACAGAGCAGCCAGTGCTGCAACAAACCAAGGCATAGAATGGTGTGACAATTTGGAAAGAGTGAAATAAAGAATACTCATTTTTGTTTTAGGAAAATGTATAAATTTCTGATCAACAAACATTGAGAACACACGGTATGCTGTACATTGAACAATATTTAAACAGATGCTATACATTGAACAATATCCGCAGCTTCACATTGAAGCAACAAGCAATCATTTCTCTTTCCAACTTTATTCAATACTCTAAAAACCTCTCTACTCACCAATTACTCTCTACTTCTACATTTCTCAAGGTAAACTAGATTTATCTTATTCCATTCTTGAATTTCTAGTGAAAACCAAAACCACCCTATAGAGATTTCTATATTTAGCTTTCTCTTTATGCAAATCAAAAACAAACTAAGAAAAAAGAGTTCAGTAAGTCTATTCCTGAGGTAGTCTCAGTACAACTTCTGCTCATAATCCTCTTCTCTGCTGTGCCAGAGGACCCTCAGTTCTTGCATTCAAAATAGCATCTGCATTGAGTTCTTTATAAATTAAGTTAATTATGATTATACGACCACAATTATAAACGGAACTGCTTAACAATGCAGGCTTAAGATCAAAGAGGACTTGCTCACCATATTCAGAGGCAAACCCATTGGTGTGACGAGGATGGAAATGAGCATAATCGAGATTTAGAGCCTGAACAACCTTAGCATAATCGAGATTTAGATCCTGAACAACCATGAGCCAGAAAGAATGAATAAGAGCAAGACTCTCGAACCAGAGAAAATCACCTGGTACAATTGAACTGGAAATGCAGGCAAGCACCCACCCCAGACCGAGGCCCTAAGGATGAGCAAAACTGATGGGAAAAGAAGAAAAAGAAGCGCGGTTCTTTCCTGCTCCAACCACACAGCACATGATCAAAAGCAGGTCAGCTATGAAGAGTCCTTTTTATTATGATGATTTTTGAAAGCAAGTTGCTACCAATGGAATTGAAATTATCGTATATTCATAATATAAAACCTAGCCTTTTAGGGAAGTAGAGAAGAGTGTATGTACCCTGTAACTGTTGTATTCTTCTTTGACCTTGAGTTGCACGTCTTTTCGAGTAGCACGCACATTAATTGGACCTAGAAACATTCTCAGGAACCTACCTGCATGTACACATAAAATACCCCAATCATCCAAACGACAATTCCCTTTTAATATATAAATATAGCGAGACAGAGAGAGTAACTGAAATAGACCTTGAGCCTTGGACGAAAGAAAACCAGAAGCGTCTCCATCGACCATAAGACATCTGGCTCTCTGTAAATCTTCTTCCAGCTAAACATAGTGACGAATTAAACAATAAGAAATCAAACATGCTGAGGACGAGAAGTAGCTGAAAGATTATTAAACTTAACAACAATAAAAAAGAAATTCCCTTGCCTTACGAGCAAACTTAGGATGGAGAAGTTTATTGGAGCAAATAAGAGAATGACAATGGCGGATAGAAGAATCGAGAGAGAGAGCGCGCGTTGTCGAAGAGATTGTTCTTTGACGGAAGACTTTGAGAACAGAGAAGCTGCTGATTCCTGAAGCTCCCTCGCCTGTTCCACCAATCTTCCTACTTCCTCTTCTATCTCCGTCGCCGCCACCCCCTCTGATTAATTGCTCCTCTCCATTTCTTTTTAAGTTTAAACATAAATAATAATCCACGAAATAAGTTTAAACATAAAAGAACAAGTAGTAGTGGACGTAAATAATAATTTAATTTACTTAAGAGGAGAAGAAGCAGAAGAGGAAGAGGAGGAGGTGGAGAGGAGGCGAAGAGCAGAAGCGACGGTGAGTTCATTAGTTGATGGAAACTTCTCCATTTTCTTCTTCGCGGTTCTAACTTCAAACTGCCGCCTTTATTCAAATATTTGAATTCCCCTTTTTCTTTTTCAATAGGTATCTCTTGTTTGTGTGTATTTAAATTATATATAAAGATAAATTTATATCTTTATATTTTAATTTAAAATTTTGTTTTAAATTATTTTTAAAAAATAAATTACTATTTTTATTCTTTAAAAATACAAAATTTATTTAGTCTTACTAATAAATTATATATTTCCAAATTTAGGTTCTTTATTTATTTCATATTAACTAAACGTTTGTTTATAATTACTTGCTTTTGACATTAATTAATCATTATTTTTTAATGTATACAAATTATCTAAAAAACGTCTTTTTATAATCTTTTTAACTAGATTAACAATATTTGATTGTTATAACAATATAATTACAGTTTATTAGTGATAATAATTAAAGATTAAATTAAATAAAAATAAATTAATTTTATAAAATATTTAAAGCAATAAATTTTAGACAAATTTTGTTGTCTAAAAATTCTACCAATTTAGTTTATTAGTGACAATTATTTAGTATATTTTTTAGACAAATTTTGTTGTCTTAAATAAATGTATAAAAATTCTATCAATTTTTAGATTTTTTAAGACACTTATTAAATGTGCCTAAGTTTAAGTGTCTAAAAACTCCTTATTTTGGTGTAGTGCGCTTGTTTATTGTTTCAAATGAAATAAGCTCTATCAAACCTTAATTCAGTGAGCTTAGCTACATTCATACAATATTTAAAGTTATCATTTATACTCTTGTTGCTTAGTCTCTCTTCTTTAACTTCTTAAGAAAATGAAATGTTGTTGAAATCCCCCAACACTAACCAAGGTCTTTGTATTAAGGATCTTAAAGTAGTTAAATCCCTCCAAAGTAGGTTTCTTTAAAACTCAAGATTGACTGTATAGATAAAAGTGACCTCAAAAGCATTTAGATCTTGGTCTATACTAACCACCAAATGGATGAATTGGTCAAAAGTTACAACTTGATTTACATATACTCTTCCTAGATTGTAAGCTATAATATTTCTCCCCTAATTGTATGATTGGTGGTTAGATAGAACATTCCAATTCTTGCCAAGTAATCATTTATTATTTTAAAGCTCATTCTCTTTTATTTTTGTCACTATTAAGCCAATTAGACAGATACATTTTTTTTATTGCAAATAATCATATATCATCTAGCTTTCATTTGGGCAGTTTATACTCCTTATATTTTATGCTAAGATTATACCGTTGAAGCAAGGGCTTAGTGCCACTTCTTCTTAATCTTTCTTCTAAGTTTTCTCTTTGTGTAAATGATTGACCTTATTTCGTGAGTGCCAATATTGTTATACTGCAAGTGCACAATGTAGCTGTAGCTAGTATCAGCAATTATGGGTTGAACCCATAAGGATAGTGAGTATTAATAGTTACCATTATTCTATTATCTACCTTGAATTGATTGTGGTTGAATTAAAGAAACTAAAATTAAGTAAATAAAATAAATGAACAACATGATTAAGCAGAAAATTACGAAACACTAAGTTGATTATCAAAATCAAATGATTAGTATTTAGGTTCAAATCCCCCCAAATTGTAATAGACCGATCTTTTGTTATGCAATTGGTTTGATGATTTATTAGATCATGGAGACTCCTATTATATGCTAGTAGCTAACATTGAGTCTACTAACAACTAATTATAACGTTTCCAGCTGAATTACTCAAGTTAAATTTTATAGGATTGCGTTACTGTTTTATGAATCCTTCTATTAGGTCTGACCCTAATCCGAAAATTTTATGTCATCCTATCTCTAGGGTTGCAATCAACTCTTTCTAATTACTGTGGATCTATTCAAACCTAGGAGTTCTCAATCGTTGGAAATTGCTTGGGGCTGGAAATAGAAGAGAATTGTGAAAGAGGGATTGCAGCAGAAACAAAAGAGAAGGTTATGTGAGTAGTAGCTTAGGCCAACCATCTTTATTTGTCCCATTAGTGAATAGTGGGAGAGAGTGGTGTGAAATAGAACATAAGAGAGGCTTGCGGTAGGAACTGAAGGAGAGTCATCTTCGACTATCCTATTATCATCCACTCTCTCTTCAATTTTTTTACATAAATGGAGGCTAAAAAGGCTAATTATTGGAGCTTGAAGATGGAGATGGAAGGCTAAATCACCTTATGCTGATTTGGAGGTGAAATCAAGGCGAAGGAGCACATTAAGCGTATAGTGTAGTGTACCATTGTCTACTCTCTTTTTATATTATTACATTATTTTTAATGGATTGATTAGGTATTTGGAGAATGATGATTTTAATGCTCTATTGAATCATTTTTATGACTACCCAGATAGCTAGATCTTGAATGTGATATGTATTAGTCATATGGAAGATCGTTTGTAACAACTAATGGAACTGAATCGTTAGAACTAACGTCGCTTGAGTTACATAATCTGTGCTTGCATGATTATTGCTTAAATTGATATGTTTTTCTTAATTGTAATGCTGATGTCCGAATAAACTTAGAGAGCTTGTTCTAGATTTCTCGATAGTTAGGGTCAATTAAAGAACGCTTCGTAATTAACTAAAACTTAAGGAAAAACCAGAATTAATAGAGCTTGCTATTAATTCACAATTAATAGTCTAAATGGAGAAGTAAACACGATAACTCAATGATATTTGTGAAATTGTGCTTAGGCTAAGATACAACCAAAGAATTGGTGTTCAATTTATTGATCAACTTTATCGTTTTGCTACATTTTAATTTGATTTATTTTCATAGATTCAATTTTATTTTGTTTTTAATTTGTTTCAAATTGAAAATCTGCCTATTTGCTTAAAACAGATAATTTAGGAAAGTATTTGATATTAATTCTTGTAGGATCGATCTAGATTTATCGCCATCTATAGTTTAGTCTAGTTATTTTGGTAGCGTTAAATGTTAGTGAATATATAAAATCAATTAAGTTGGCTTCACACAATAACTTAAGCTTTTGTGGTGAAACGGTCATTTAATATGGTACCAGAGCTTCTGTGATCAAGTGGTCGTGGGTTTAAACCCTACCACCTACCTATTATTCAACGTAAGGTAGAGTGAGTATGTGCAAGTTTCAAGCTCAAATGACTTTCATTTGAGGGGGTGTGTTAGTGAATATATAAAACTAATTAAGTTGGCATCACACAATAACTTAAGCTTTTGTGGTGAAACGGTCGCTTAACATCTTTAAATTTAAGTTGGGTTGAGAATGAAGTCAATCCAAAAGACTTAAGCCTTAAAGAGGATTCCTCATTCTTAACCTTATATGCTATTGTTAGAAGTTGTTTCTTTTAGATGTGAGATTTATTATTCTAATACTCCCCCTCACTTGTAACATCTTTTCGGGTTTGTCAAGTGAACTATTTGGGGTTTTTGGGTTCCAGGATCTTTACTGGGCCATTGGGCCTTATAGGCTCTGATACTATCTTGAAATTTAAGTTGGGTTGAGAATAAGATCGATTCAAAAGACTTAAGCTTTAAGGAAAATTCCTCATTCTCTTATACGTTATTGTTAAATATTGTTTCTTTTCGATGCAGGATTTATTATCCCAATATTAAGACGCACAACCATTACATTTACTTCAGAATAATCAAGCGAAGTTCAATTATTGTAATTTTTAATCAACTAATTAACGAGAATTTCAGAAATGGCAAATCACTGGGATTCTGGCCTATTACATCGTTCTAAAAGAGCTAAACTATCAATATACGCAAAGTGGTGTGAACAAAAACGAATATATTCCTGACGTGAAGGATTCCCTCCATATTTTGATGTATAGCCTATAAATCGTTAAAGATATGTACATAAAAGTCAGCTCAAAATAAAAATATATGGAGAATAAGATGCTTTGAAAGGGATTCCATTAATCTAAAGTCTAAACACAGCTATATCATCATCGATTTCCAGCATTCTTCATGCTTTCAATTTGATTATATTATCGATTTCCAGCATTCTTCATGTTTCAATTTGATTATATATATGTAGATAGAGGATGCAATATGATTAAACCATACTAGAGTCCAGACTTCAAACAAATTGCTTGTGACAAAATGGTGACCAATAGTCCTCGAACGGATTCGTTGGACCATCGAACGGAACTTCTGTCGCCGGCTGCCAATGACGGGGATCTAACCATGGCAAGCGAGTCATCTTGGCAACTGCATCTCGATAAATCCCGGTTGACGGAAAAGAGAGCAGATCCTCATATTAGCTGTGGAAATTTGCTGAACACTATAAGTAAGTTACCTTTTAAGCCTGTGTCCATGGCCAAAGCGAAGTTTTTTATTCTTAAAATTCTATCACGATTCTAACCATTCAGTTCAGTGGCATGATGGGACGGTTCAATTCTTAAGATCACAAACATGCTTTCGGTCATGATTTTGAGTCACTGATTAAACTTCTTTGACAGAAAGACAGAAGAGGATTGCGCAGTATTACAAACGACAGGAAAAGATCCTCCAAGGGTTCAGTGAAGTAGATTCATTCCTTGAGCTGGGAATTTTACCTGGAAGTTTAACCGAGGTTCTTTGTTCGTACCATTTAATTATATGCTCATAGTCTCATGCCATACCTTGCTTTTCAACCCTTCAAGGTCAAGACCAACTCCAAACTGCCTTGTAGATCCTCAAACATGGATTCGTTTAGGTATTTCCTGACTTCTGTTTGCTTTTGATTTTTTTCAGGAGGAAATGAAGCAGCTGGCAAGAAATGAGAAATTGGCAATATATGTATCAAACGTAGCCAATTTTTTTCTTTTCATAGCAAAAGTGTATGCTTCTGTTGAAAGCAAATCGATGGCAGTAATAGCATCAACCTTGGACTCTCTGTTGGATCCCTTGTCAGGTTTTATCCTGTGGTTCACAGCTCATGCTATGCGAAAGCCAAATCAGTATCGCTATCCTATTGGCAAGCACAGAATGCAACCAGTGGTAAACCCTTAGTGGGAACAAAATTTATATAAGATAAATATGCTGCTTGTAAATGGTTGAACAACTTGCGTATCTTTTTGTTTATTTAAACTTTGTTTCAGGGAATTGTTGTTTTCGCCTCAGTCATGGCAACTCTTGGACTACAAGTGTTGTTTGAATCAGGAAGACAGCTTGTTAACAAGGTATGTATTAATGAAGATGCTAAGTTTGGACGGTAATTATTTTTCTGTCATCCATTTTTGCTACTTTTTCTGTTGCAGGTTCAACCAGAGAGGGATCCTGGAAAAGAAAAATGGATGATTGGGATTATGGTCTCTGTGACAATGGTAAAATTAGCGCTTACAGTATATTGCCGCAGATTCAAGAATGAGATTGTGAGGGCCTATGCTCAAGATCATTTTTTCGACGTGGTTACTAATTCAATTGGTCTAGGAACTGCTGTATCGGCCATCAAGTTCTACTGGTGGATTGACCCTTTTGGAGCCGTATTAGTAAGTTGGAATAGCTAGTAGCAAATATATGCATAACAATAACATGGATTAATAGGGCATGCTTCTTAAATCTCATCTTAATCAAGAGATAAAGCTAATAGCAAATCTTATTGATATGTGAATTTTTCTTTCGATCTCCAACAAAAGAACTTTTCTATCTGATCCAGATAGCCTTGTATACAATGGGCAACTGGGCGAATACAGTGATGGAGAATGTTTGGTCATTGATAGCAAGGACAGCACCGCCAGAATACATAGCAAAGCTCACTTATCTGATATGGAACCATCACCAGGAGATTAAGCACATTGAGACTGTGAGGGCTTACAAGTTTGGATATCATTACTTTGTGGAGGTTCACATAGTCTTACCTCAAGACATGGCCATTAGTGAAGCACATAATATTGGAGAAAGACTTGAGCAGAAGCTTGAACAACTTCCAGAGGTGGAAAGAGCTTTTGTTCATGTAGATTGTGATGCTAATCATGCGCCAGAGCACAAGCAAAAGCATCCATGATAAACAAGAGATCACTGGTATATACTACTTTTGATTAGAAAACTTCTTGATCACAATTCCTTAATTAAACCTGAAACTTTACTCCAAAAACAAGCTCTTAATTGCTTCGTAGGAGAGGTGTCATCTTTAGCAATTGAATGGCTTTTGTGTCTTCACCATTTTGTTCTGTAGTCCCTTTATTCATAACAAGGAACTATTATTTTCTTTTTTAGTTTCCTAATTATGTTTAGCAAGATTTATTTAATTGACATGAACTATTATTTTCTTTTTTAGTTTCCTAATTATGTTTAGCAAGATTTATTTGATTGACATTATTAACATACTCTATTTTTTTTATACATATGAAAATTTCCATTAAATTCTATTTAATGTGAAGAGTGATTAACAAATATAAATGAACTGAAGAACTAGTACATAATGGTGAAGATAGGAAGATATGTATAACAAATATTGAACAAAGTCAATTCCTGCCAAGTTGAGGAAAATGATGGAGACTGGAAAGAAGTTAGAGGTGTTGTCTAGATCAATAGACAATTTTAGTCAATTCAGGGACGCCTATAGGCTATGAGCCGATGACGAATTACTCAAAACTCAATTTTAGGGACTACGTAGGTTGCATCAAGTTGCCTGCGAACCGTCGACTTCTTTTTCAATAAAAAATAAAACATAGAAGGAAGATTCTTTTAATGAAGATCAGTATGAGATAGTGTTAGAAGTGAGGAGGGAAATTATCCAACAACATATAATAAAATCCTGAAAAATGAGTATCTCCTAAGTAGTCCCTTTGCTTAGGCTTGACAATTGAACCAAAGTCTAATCCGTTGACTTTTAGTTGAACATACCTCAGCCTTAGTTTTTCTGGGTCCAACTAGACCTCGAGGCTGGGCTCAGGCACAAAAACTAAGTTTGAGGTTGGACTTAGGACCGAGTTACCGAAGGCCTGTCTAGCTTAAGACTCGACGGGCAGTGAACAAACGATGTCATCTTTTAAAATAAAAAATTGGACCCGGCCCCAAGTTGGAATTCCCAACCCACCCATTGTCATAACTCATAAGGAGGTGCTGAAAGGGCAAGCAAGTTAAGTTGCGATTGCGAATACTCAATTTGTACCAGTTTTGATACTTGTATTAATATTAAATCGTAATATAAAAATCTATTCTTCTATTATAATTCATAATAAATATACAAAAATTTAGTTACACTTAATCCTATATTTATCCTTGAAATGTCACATTTTTCACATAGCTAAGATGTATGTAGTCCCTTATTATAGTTTATACCAAATAATAAAATTAGGGATTTATTATTTGTTTCTTTAATTTAGCTCTTTAACATTTTTAATTTACAATTCTTATCCGACAAACTATAACTTTTTTTTAGTTGGTGTAGTATCTTTTTTTTAAACTTCAGTTCACAAACTCCCCGCTTTGTGAAGATTAGAAGAAAGTTATCAATGATACCTAAGCTTGTCCAACCATATACGCATATACACACTTTATAAGACATTAAAGGCTTCCATAATGTCAGGAGAGGAAGGAAAATTAATAGGAATAGCAACAACATCTAATGACTTGTCATCCTAACTGCTAATTGCAACTTTATAACATGGAATCATCATTTAAACTTTTCAAATAGTATCAAATTTAATTTTTAACGTTACCATCAATCAATAATAGCTGCTACGGCATTCAAGAGTCTTCCTCTTTTAACTTTGCCACCATAAAAATTTGTCCTTTATTACTCAATAAACAATCTTTTTAAGTTTATTAGTAGATTATTTTGAAACAAGTTTGTTATGATAGGACTAAACTAGGTATGTAAGAAAAAAGTGTAACTCTTTTAAAGAGAGTGTTCTACCTAACATCTAAAACCAATCACCAAATGTAAATACCTATAAAAAATTATTTTAAACCTAATGGAGATTTTAATAATATCAGGGAGTCCTTGAGCACATGTGAATTAGACATCCAAAATTTTCAATATTTTTCTTATTGCATTAGTGAATATGGTAAATTGCATCTATTTGTAATTCTTGATAAAATTTGAAATTTGGAGAAATTGTTTGATGCTTATAAAATTACTTGTATTTAATGTTTAGTTATTAATTAAAATACATTAATTATGATGAAGAGAGATTTGCTAGTTTAATATACGTTCAAAACTAATGTTTTAAAAATTATATCAAACATAAAACTTATAAGATGATAAATTTAAGGTTTAAAAGTTTAATCAGTATTAAATGATCATAAAATTAGTATGCAATATACAATAAATCGGTATGAAATCTACCAAAAGGCACGTCCCTAGAGGCATACGTTCTAAATGAGTATATAAAGGTAGTCTTTTCTTGATCTTTTTTTAGCAATTATTATTTGTTAATAACCTTAAAAATCAACTAAAATGCAAAAACTTAATTTATTAGCAAATCTTTCTAACATTTGATTGACAGAGAGTAATAGAAAATAATCCTTTTTAGTAGTTAAAGTTAAGCTTCCTAAAATCTATCCACATTCCCACCCATTTTGAACCCTCGTTAACGTTAACTCATCATTTTGATTTCTTATCGTTGTCACCCTAGTTTTCTTTGGCACAATATGAATTAGGCTCACCTATTCACTATAAATATTATTAAAGTTGTTTTTTAATCACAAAATGCACAAATAGACGAAAGTAATCAAATACACAAATTAACTTTCATTCAATATACAAGAAAACACATGACAGTAGTTGCAAAAATACCTCCACTAAAGGACACGATGACAATGGTTGGAAAAGACAACACCGATGAGCATAAGAGGAGTCCACAACAGAGAAACGGGAGAGAAGAAAACCTGAGAGGAGACGCAGCAATAAGAAGGAAGAAGAAGACGTAGCAGAAAAAAGGAAGAAGAATAAGCAGGTTGGGGAGGGGGGACGTCGGGTGAGTTTAAATTTAAAGAAAATTTACCGACGAAAATTTCTGTTGGTAAACTCAAAATTTTATTATTCCGCCAACAATTCCCGCATTTTTACCGACGAAAATTTCCGTTGGTAAATGCAAAATTTTTTTATTCTGCCAATAATTCTCGCCTTTTTACCGACGGATATCATATACCGTCGCCAAATTTCCCGACGGACATATTATACCATCGCTAAATTCCATAGCAAAATTTGCGGGATGATTTTCCTCCATATTTATTAACGTCGCTAAACAAAAATTTTCCTTGTCAACTTTACCAACGGAAATGGACTTTCCGTCGGTAATTTGCAACGGTAATTTTCTGTCAGTAATTTTCGTCACTAAATACGACTTATTTACCGACGGACATATTATACCGTCGCTAAATTCCATCGCAAAATTTGCCGAGATGATTTCCCTCCATATTTAGCGACGAATATTAGTACCGTCACTAAACAAAAATTTTCCTTGTTACTTTACCAACGAAAATGGACTTTCCGTCGGTAATTTCCGTCGGTAAATACGATTTATTTACCGACGGACATATTATATTGTCGCTAAATTCCATCGCAAAATTTTGCCAGGATGATTTCCCTAAATATTTAGCGACGGATATTTGTATTGTCGCTAAACGAAAATTTTTTCGTCAACTTTACCAACGGAAATAGATGTTCCGTCGGTAATTTGCAACGGTATATTTTCCGTTGCTAATTCTTAGTTTTCTTGTAGTGAATTTTCATAAACCAAACAAATGAACCACATTTAATATACGGCTCTCCTATTTTATAAACCAACCAAATTTTATGAACCAAAAAAATTAACCAACCACAAGTTTCATAAACCACATTCGACTATCCTATTTACCAAACACCAACCAACCATAAATTTCACAAACAACTTCAAATCCGTTCGTCTCCAACAATTTACCAACTTCAACAATTTACTAACTTCAAATCCATCTCCAACACAAACAATTTACCAAAAATTCTTCACAATTTCATTCCTCACAGTCAAAACACAAAGTCACAAACAATTAACATAAACATTCTAACAAAATATGGGAAAAAAACACACCCAACAATCAGAATTTCACAATATATTCGGTGGTGATGGGTCGGGTCGACAGGTCCAGACCTGGGTATTATTCCCAAATCTATTAGTTGTTGTTGGTGGTCATTGGAGATGGTCACCTACGACACTCGAAGCTGGTGAGGTGGCAACATCGGGATAGGTAGAGCTGGTGATTGGCGACACTACGATAGGAGGAGCTGGCGAGGTGGGAGGTGGCGACTGGCGACTGGCAGAGCTAGCGACTGGCGAGAGGCGAGAGGCTTAGAGGACACTTAGAGAGACAGAGAGAGGAGAGTTGATGGAGACCTACGACTGCGAGAGAGAAAAGTGAGAGGTAGAGAGAAGTAGAACAGAAGGCATTGGGGTCGGGGGGTTAGTTTTAGGGTTTTTTTTACAGATAGGTCCTCACAAAATGAGGATTTATGCAGTACTCCAGTACTGGCCGGTGCCAAGCAAAAATGTCCGATACCAACCGGTATTTAAAGCTGATACCTCCCCTCTTAGTACTGTTCCATTTTTCGACCAGTATGGTACCATCTGGCAGGTACATAACGGTACTTAACACCATGGGACCAAGCCACCCATACCACCTTCCAATGAGAGAGCACCCACCCTAGAGTTAAAACCTTTACCTTGACACCTCATGTATACATTTTTGGGTGAAAATCAAATATTACCTGCGATTATTTCAAACCAGTTAAGTGATTAATAGGAGAGGAAGGTAGTAAAAGTTATAAAGAGGAGGATGAAAGTGATGAGGTGGCAGATATCAAACCTGAGGGATAAGTCCGAGTGATGTGATGTATAAAATAAATCTCGAGGATGGATGTAAACTAGTGAGGGATAGGCAAAGGCGTTTGAATTCGAATATGTAGGAAGTTTTAAATCATGAGTTGATTAAGTTATTGGATGTAGGAATTATATACCCAATCTTAGATAGTGAATGGGTAAGTCCAATCCAGTGTGTACCAAAGAAAGGCGGAAAAAACAGTGGTGGAAAATGAAAATGGTGAGTTGATTTCCATATGGACAATCATTGGTTGGAGAGTTTCTATTGATTACCAGAAGCTTAACTCAGTGATAAAGAAGGAGCACTTCTCATTGCCTTTTGTGGACTAGATGATTGAAAGAGTTGTAGGAGATGCATTCTACTGTTTTTTGGATGGGTATTCTGGATAAAATCAAATATTCATTTATCCAGAGGATCGAGCTAAGACAACTTTCACATGTCCATATAGTACTTTTGCATACAGACGGATGTTGTTCGGACTTTGCAATGCACTATCTACATTTTAGCGATGTATGATGGCCATTTTTACCAACATGATTGAGGATTTTTTGGAGGTATTTATGGATGACTTTTCAATGTATGGATATTCCTTTGAGCAGTGTTTGACAAATTTGGATAAGGTTCTCCAAGAGTGTGAAGAGGCCTATTTAGTATTAAATTGGGAAAAATGCGACTTCATGGTTCAGGAGGGAATAGTCTATGGGACAAAAGATATCTTGTAGAGGCATTGAAGTGGATAAGGAAAAAACTGAAGCCATCGATAAACTTCCTCCACCTAGTAGGGCTTAGCATTTTTAGGGCATGCCAGGTTCTATCACCGATTCATAAAGGATTTTTCTTTAATTGTTAAACCCCTTACTCATTTGTTAGTTAAAGATGTTCCTTTCATTTTTGAGAATGATTGTTTACTTTCTTTTGACAGGGTAAAGAAGGCGTTGATTTTAACACCAATGTTACAACCACCAGATTGGAGCTTGCCATTCGAGTTTATGTACGATACTAGCAATTATGCAATTGGGTGTGTTCGAGGGTAGTGTAAGGACAAGAAGTTGCATGCTATTCACTATGCCAGTAGGACTTTTGACGGATTCTCAAATTAATTATATCACGACAGAAAAAGAACTGTTAGCTATAGTTTTTACTTGCGATAAATTTTTTTCTTACTTACTTATTTCAAAAGTGACTGTGTATATAGATCATGCATCTCTAAAGTACCTTTTTTCCAAAAAGGGTTCAATAGTGATTGTGTATACAGATCATGCATCCCTGAACTACCTTTTTGCTAAAAAGGATGTCAAGCCTCTGTTGATTAGGTGGATCCTACTCTTACAAGAATTCGATTTCGTGATCAAGGATAAATAGGGAGCAGAAATTTTCTTGCTGATCACCTATCAACATTGAAAGGATGGGAATCAAGCTTACCGGAAGAAATCAATGAGCAATTCCCTGATGAGATGCTATTCTTGTTACAAGAATTAAACCATCCCTAGTATGCCGACATTGCAAATTACATTACAGGTAGTATCCTTCCCCTTAATTTAACTTACTAGCAGTATAAAAAGTTTAAATATAATTGTAAGCAATACATGTGGGAAGATCCACTTCTTTACATAAATTATGCTGATGAACTAATTTGGAGATTTGTTCCTGATAACAAAATTAAAGTTATTGTAACTCACTGTCATAATTTTTCTTGTGCAGGATATTATGGAGCCAATAGGACAATCACAAGGGTGTTAAAGTGAGGATTTTATTAGCCAACATTGTTTAAGGTCGCACAACATTGGGCGAAGAAGTGTGATAGGTGCCAAAGAATTGCGAATATATCGAAAAAGGACGAGATGTCAATGTCTTCGATGCTGGAGGTTAAAGTATTTGATGTTTGGGGTCTGGATTTCATAGGACCGTTTCTGTCCTCTTATTGAAACAAATATATTTTGGTAAGTGTTGATTATGTATTAAAGTGGGTTGAGGTGATGACGACATCAACAAATGATATTAGGGTGGTGCAGAGGTTTCTAAAAAAGATTATCAATAGATTTGGTATACCGCAGGTGATTATCAGTGACGGAGGTACCCGCTTTCGCAACAATCCAGTTGAAGCATTATTGAAAAGATATGGAGTACAACACAGGATAGCTACACCTTACCACCCCTAGACTAGCAGTCAAGTAGAGGTTGTGAACAGAGAATTAAAGAAAATCTTACAAAAGACTGTCAACGGTTCTAGGAAGGATTGGACAATCAAGTTAGATGATGCAATATGGGTTTACAGGACAATTTTCAAGATCAATATTGGACAACATCTTACAGACTGATTTATGGGAAAGCTTGTTATTTACCTGTGGAACTTGAGCATAAGGCCTACTGGGCTATCAAGGCCATAAATTGGGATCAAAAGGTAGTTGGAGAAAAGAGGATGTTGTAGTTAAATGAGTTGGACAAATTAAGGCTGCAAGCTTATGATAATGCTAAGTTCTACAAGGAAAAGTTAAATAGGTGACATGATGCACACATCACGAAAAAGGAATTCCATGCAGGTGATATGGTTTTACTCTTCAACTCTAGACTTCGGTTGTTTCCTGAAGTGGACCTTTCACATTAATTAATGGGTTCCCATCTGGAGTTATGGAGTTGCAAAATGAGCATGAAGAAACTTTTAGGGTATATGGCCACCATTGCAAGTCCTACTATGGAGGACAAGTGCCTACCAAGCGAGAAAGAATATTTCTTGAACCCCGCCTATGACTAGAGAGTGATCAAAGTCTTGCTAGTGACTTTAAAAACTAAAATTGGTTGTTTTGTTTATGTTTATATTTTATTTATGTTAGTTTTCGGTTTCTTTGATACAGGAAAAGAAGAAGTAAAGTGTGAGCTGTGAGGAATACGCGAGCCACCATCAACACGATCCTCGACACTAATACCAACAAGATTTCTCATGCCTTGTTACTTATTCATTTATGATTTTTTATATATATTATGTGTGGTTGTTTTTTGTTATGTATCACTTTCACACATTGAGGAAAATATGTTGTTCAAGTGTGGGGGAGTGGTATTGCTAAAGTGAGAGAATGCATTACATATGACTCTCACTTTGTCAATGTTCATTATGTTTAGTCCAAAATTTCCTAATGTTGGTAAACAAAATCTGCAAGCGCACAAAATCATTCATAATACTTACACAACAAGTATTCCAAGGGGGTATCTCACAAGGACTAAGTTATTCACCACTGAATTAATCCTAATTACGTGAATTAAATGACAAGAAACTTAAAAGTTGATTGGATTAGAGCAGACGATAAATTGTAAAGACTGTAAATAAACAAACAAGGTAAATCCAATGATTTAGACTTAGGGCTTTGGGGTTCACCAATTTAAGATATTGATCGATAAATTATGGAATTAATTGAATGACAAGTTATAATAACAATTGCATAAATTCACTTACATTCTTTCTCAAGATACATAAGAATACCCAACTAGTTGATTACCATCTCTTAATGCTTAACTAGTCAAATTCATTAAGAACAAGCAACCATAAGTTATCACACTAGTTCAGGATATCTCTATCTCCAAGTCTAATGTGTTTATCTTCCCAGTGCACAAATCATACTTCACCTCTCAGTCCATCATATGATTCCTAAGGTTTCATCTATGGTAATCAAGCATAGAAATAACAATGAAGCTAAAAAAAGACAAATATAACCCAAGAACTTTCATTCAACACCAATCAATCCATAAAACAAAAATCAATCCCCAAAATAGGCTACATCCCTAACCCTAAATTGGGTTTAGTTCCAGAACATGATAAAAGAATCCATATACATAAAGACAATCAACATCTAGGACATGGTAGAGAGAAGACAAAACAAGCTTACTTCTAATCTTAATTTTATCCTCCTTCTTCCTCTTCTTTACCTCTTTTAAGTGCCTCCTATATGCTGCCATGTTTTCAGTCTTTACAATTTATTGGCTGCTCTAATCCAATCAACTTTTAATTTTCTTGTCATTTTAGTTCATGTAATTAGGATTAATTCAGTAGTGAGTATCTTATTCTTTGTGGGATACGACCTTGGAATACTTGATATGTAAATACTAGGAACGATTTTGTGCGCTTGCAGATTTTTCAACCAAGTTTTTGGCGCCTTTATCGGGGACTAATTTATATTTGCTACTATTAACTTTAGTTTTTTTATTACCTTAGGAGCTGCATGCACTTAAGGCATTCAACAAATTTGAACAACGATCAGCTACTTGAGTCAAATCCTGAAATCTAACACACTTGTAGAAGGAACAACGCCCAAAGAAGAAGAGAGATAGAAAATAATAATCAAAATCCAATTTTGCATGGGGAACAAGATATGGGGAATGATCAATTCAATGAATAAAATCAGGTTGAACCGATGGTTGTTAATCCTACGGTAAGCAGAATTAGAGATTATCAGATGCCATTTATTGCTGGCAACCCTTATTGCATTCGATTGATTGCGGTAGCAAGGAATTATGAGGTGAAGCAAATTCATCTATCTATGTTGCCAAAATTTAATGGAATCTCGAGTGAAGATGCTCTAGCCTTTATGAGAGATTTCTATGCTACAGTTTAGACTCTTCCATTGTATGTATTGTCCGAAGATGAGTTAAGTCTGAGGTGTTTTCCCTATTGTATGAAGGGATTAGCAAGAAATTGGTTGTTGAGTTTGGAGGTAGATTTCATTGATACTTGGGATAAAGTAATTGAGACTTTTATGATGAAGTGATGCCCAGCCTACAAAACTCTCAAACTAAGGAAGATGGTACATTGGTTCTCGCAGAAAAAGGGAGAAAATTTTCATAAAGCATGGGAGTGATTTAATGATCTCCTTAACTAGTGTCCTCATCATGGATTCGATACACACTCTTTGACTCAGTTTTTCTACTATGTTCTCACCGATCATAATTAGACGTTAGTGGATTTAAATGCTAGTGGGAATATTAGCAACTTGAGTTCCCAAGAGTTATGGAATATTTTCAAAAAAATTGTGGAGAATTCACATTGTAAGGTGACTAGGAGCAAAGCTGCTACTCTAATGAAGTGGGATCTAGATCTGACATGGCTTACCAAGTTGCTGAGATAAATAAGAAGTTGAATATGTTGATGAATGACAACAAGTCTGGTAGGGATCCTTGCACTCTATATGGTAGATTTAGGCATACAATAGTACATTGTATGAAAATTGAAAGAATAATGCGAGAGGAAAAGGTGAACTATGTAAACAATGGTAGACAAGGTCAGAGATTTGATCCTTTCTTGAACATCTACAATGAAGGTTAGAAGTTTCATCCAAATTTTTCTTAGAAAAATCAAGGGGCTGTAAAACCAATAAGTCTATCTGGGTTCCAAGCGCCACTAAAATAGCAGTATTCACCTTCTTCATCTTCTGTATAACAACAATTCCCTTCCCCTTTGGAGAAAAAGGTGGATAGGCTTCAAGATATGTTTGCTCAACTTATGAGCAAGATGGATCAAAGTGCTCAAGCTAGCTCTCAAGCCATGAACAGAATGGAGCAGAACATTCAGTCTAACCAAGCTACCATCAGAAATTTAGACGTGCAAATCAGTCAAGTGGCAAAAGAGGTAAGTGGAAGAGGTAAGGTAAAACTACCTAGCAATACTCAAGTGCATCCAAAATAGGATTGTATAGCAATTCGTTTGACGAGTGGTAAGGTGGTAGAAGGTGTGTTTCCTAAGGAGAAGGAAGCTAAGATAAATGAAACCAAGGATGCTGAAATTGTGAATTTGGATTAAAAAAAGAGTTTTAAAAACTGAGTGCAAGTAATGTTCGTTAAGCGAATGTAATGTCTGTTGAACGGACGTTCTCAGGTTTACAATTCTGCTGTGAGGATGTTAGTCCTTTAAACGAACTTTATGTCCGCTAAATGGAAGTTTTTGGATTTCCTCAGTTGTAGTGAGATGCTGAGTAATGTTCGTTAAGTAGACGTAATGTCCGCTAAACAGTCCTTCTCTGTTTTTTATGCCCATCTTACTTAGCTGACTCTGATTTTGCCCCTTCTAACTACTCAATGATACCATTGGACTATATACATAATGTATTAATGAAAATGATAAAGATATTAAATGAAACAAAGAGACATTGCAACTTACCTCCCTCACACTTAACATAGGTCTTACCTCTAGGATCTATGAATTGTGATCACTTTATTCCCCATTGTAATAGGAGGTGTCATTCAGATGTCTCATAAACACTAACCCTATACAACACACAATAAACTAGAATAAGAAGACATATAAAAAAAATTAAATTACTAAAATAGCAAAAAGAGTTAGAAACATTGAGTTGCCTCCAACAAGTGCTAAATTTAATGTCCTCAGCTGGACTAGGCCACTATGATGTCAATTTTAGAATGTGATGATAGAAATGTATCCAACCATCTCTCCCTCAAAATAATGCTTGAGTCGTTGGCCATTGACCATAAAGGGTTTTTGTTCATCCCTTCCAACCTCCATGACTCCATGTGGGTATACCTTAGTCACCATGAAAGTTCCAGACCACCTCAACTGTAATTTCCCGAGAAATAATTTTAAACAAGAGTTAAAGAACAAAACTTTTTGACCAGGTTTAAATTCTCGCCAAAGGATACGATTGTCGTGGAAAGCCTTAGTTCTCTCCTTATATATCCGAGCATTCTTAAAAGAATCTAGGTGAAATTCATCTAGCTCATTCAACTCTATTAGTCTCCTCTTTGAGATCATAGTTCAACTTTCGGATTGCCTAAAACGCCTTGTGCTCGATTTCAACCAAAAGATGGCAAGATTTCCCAAAGACTAACCAATATAGGGACATGCCCAAAAGAGTCTTATATGCTATCCTGTATGCCCAAAGAGAGTCATCAAGCTTCAATGCCTAATCTTTGCTTGAGGTATTAACAGTTTTTTTTCCAAAATTTGCTTGATTTCCTTGTTTGACACGTCAACTTGCCCACTATTTTGAGGGTGGTAAGTGATTCCAAACTTAAAATGCACCTATATTTCGCCAACAGAGATTTAAATTGATGATTTTGAAAATCCAACCCATTGTCACTGATTATAACTCTCGGAACTCCAAACCTTGAAAATATATGCTTCTTGACAAAATTCACAACACTAGCTCCAGTGTTGTTTGACAATGCTGTGGCTTCCACCTATTTGGATACATAATCAACCACCACAAGGATGTATTCATTACTAAAGGATATTGGAAACGGTCCTATAAAGTCCAGACCCCATATATCAAAGAGTTTAACCTCTAAAATCCTTGACTGAGGCATCTCGTGCTTTCTACCGATGTTCCCTGTTCTTTAACACCTATTACATGTCATAATAAAAGTTTTAACATCCTTAAAAAGAATAGGACAATAAAAATCAGATTGTAAGACCTTTTCTGCCATTTTATTAGAACTATGGTGTTCGCCATGAGGAGAAGCATGGAAATGATACAATATTGATTGCATCTCCTCATGAGGTAAACATCTTCTAATTATCCGATCAGAACACTTTCTAAAGAGCAACAGTCTTCCCAAAAGTAATTCCTCATCTCAGATAAGAACTCTTATGATATGAATAATCACTTGGGATAATTTTAGACACCAGAAAATTAACATGATCAACAAACCAAGAAATATTTGCCTTAACAGACCACACATTCTCATCAGGAAAGGCATCATTAATCAGTTCAGATCCCATCTTCTCACCTTGCTCAAGTTGCGAAAGATAATCTTCTACCGAATTTTCAGATCCCTTCTTATCTCTCATTTCCAAATCAAATTCCTGCAAGAGTAAAATCCATCTGATCAACCTTAGTTTGGCATCTTTTTTTATAAGCAAATATTTCAAGGCGGAATGGTCAGTGTAAATAATTACTTTGGACTCAACAAGATAAGATATAAATTTATCAAATGCAAAAATCACTGCTAGCAATTCTTTCTCTGTAGTAGCATAATTAATTTAAGCATCATTAAGAACTTTGCTAGCATAATAAATGACATGTTATTTCTTATCCTGTTTTTGTCCTAAGACAACCCCAAATGCATAATCACTAACATCACACATCAACTCAAAAGGGAGATTCCAATTTGGTGTAGCCATTATAGGAGATGAGGTAAGTTCTTTCTTTAACCTGTTGACAGCATCAATACATTCATCAGTAAATTCAAAAGGGACTTCCTTTTACAACAAAACACATAAGGGTTTAAAAATCTTGGAAAGATCTTTAATAAATCTTCTACAAAACCCGCATGCTCAAGAAAACTCCTTATTGCTCTAACCGAATTGGGAGGTGGTAATTTATTGATGACTTTGATTTTTGTCAGATCAACCTCTATTCCATTATTTGAAATTTTGTGGCCTAGGATGATCCCTTCTTGTACTATAAAATGACAGTTTTCCCAATTTAGCATAAGATTGGTTTCTTCACATCTTTGTAGAACCTATTCTAGATTAAACAAACATGCATCAAAATAAGAACCAAAAATAGAAAAGTCATCCATAAATATCTCAATTATATTCTCCACCATGTCGGAGAATATGGACATCATGTAGCGTTGGAAAGTGACAGGAGCATTGAACAAATCGAAGGGCATTCTATGATCTGCAAATGTACCATAGGGGTAAGTAAAGGTGGTTTTCTCCTGATCCTTCGAGGCTATGGGAATTTGGTTATACCCTGAATAACCATCTAAAAAGCGGTAATAATCATGCCCCGCTAATCTTTATAACATTAGATCAATAAAGGGTAGAGGGAAGTGATCTTTTCTAGTTTCTATGTTTAATTTCCTGTAGTCTATGCAAACCCTCCACCTTGTCACAACCCTAGTGGAATTAACTCATTACTATCATTAGAGATGATAGTTATGCCACCTTTCTTTGGTACCACCTATACAGGACTTATCCAAGAGTTATCAGAAATAAGATAGATAATTCCCGTATCAAGTAACTTAAGTACCTCAAATCACACAACTTCCTTCATGTTAGGATTGAGTCTCCTCTGATTTTCCATACTAGGTTTATAGTTTTCCTTGATTAAGATCTAGTGAACACCAATAGAAGGGCTAATTCCCTTTATGTCAACAATATTCTATGTAATAGTCGATTTATGTTCATATAACACTCTTAATAACTTCTCTTTTTGAGAGGAATTCAAAGAAGAAGAAATAATAATCAGATATGTATTTGATTCTCCTAAGAACGCATATCTCAAATGAATTGGAAGCAATTTTAGTTTAATATGGAAGGTAACAATTTAGGTTTACGAGGGCCCAATTTTTCAGTTTGAGGTCTATACTTAAAACCATTACCTTGCAATCTATATGCATAGTCCACTAACTCATCATCCAATTCATTCTCATTTATTCCTAAAGCTAGGCATGTCTCTCAAGCATCATCGTACATTAATTTAGGAATAGATTCAAATGTAAGAGCATCAATTATATATATCCTATAGGTGACTTCATCAAAAAAGGCTCCCTTTAAAACTTTGAAAATGTTAAACACCTCTTCCTCATCACTAATTCTCAAGGTCAGCTTACCATCCAAGACGTTAATCAATGCTCCACTAGTGGCTGAAAATGGTCTTCCTAAAATTATAGGAACTTGCATATCGAAATCCATCTCAAGTACAACAAAGTCAGTTGGAATTATAAGCTTACCAACTTTGACTAATAGGTCCTCAACTATACCAATAGGGTATCGAATCAATCTATCAGCAAGTTGCAATGAAATTATAGCTAGTTTAAGTTCACCAATTCCAAGCCTATTATAGAGAGAAAAAGGAATAAGATTAACACTTGCACCTAGGTCACATAAGCATTGAAAAACATTAGAAGCACCAAAGTGGCAAGGAATAGTGAAACTCCCTAGATCATTTAACTTAAGGGATAGTTTATTTTGTAAAATAGAACTACACTTCTCAGTTAAGGCTACCATCGTAAAATTGTGCAGCTTCTTTTTGTTGGAAATGATTTCCTTCAAGAACTTGGTATAAGCAGGTATCTCAGCAAGTGCTTCAGCGAAAGGGATGTTGATATGGATCTTCTTAAAAAGGTCAAGGAATTTCTGAAATTTAGAATCATCATGCTTTTTCTTTACCCTTTAAAGGTATGGTATGGGTGCCACCTGAACTTGATGAAGACTCCTTTTTTGGTTCGGTTTCTTTAGGCTCTTTTTCTTCATCCAAATTCTCAATTTCAGCATCCTTGGTTTCATTTATCTTAACTTCCTTCTCCTTAGGAACCATATTGTCTACCACCTTACCACTCCTCAAACGAATTGCCATACAATCCTGTTTTGGATTCATTTGAGTATTGCTAGGTAACTTTCCCTTAGCTCTTTCACTTACGTCTTTTTCCACTTGACTGATTTGTACCTCTAAATTTCTGATGGTTGCTTAGTAAGACTATTGTTATGCTCCATTCTGTTCATGGCTTGAGAGCTAGCTTAAGCATTATGATACAACTTGCTCATAAGTTGTGTAAACATATTTTCAAGCCTATCCACCTTTTCTCCAATGGAGAAGGGAATTGTTGTTGTGTAGAAGATGAAGGAGGTGAATACTGCTATTTTGGTGGCGCTTGGAACCCAGGTGGTCCCATTGGTTTTGCAGCCGCTTGATTTTTCCATGAAAAATTTGGATGAAACTTCCAACCTTCATTGTAGGTGTTCAAGAAAGGATCAAATCTTTGACCTTGTCTACCATTGTTTACATAGTTCACCTCTTCCTCTTGCATTATTGTTTTAATGTTTATACAACCAGCTGTTGTATGCCCAAATCTACTACAAAGAGTGTAAGGATCCCTACCAAACTTCTTGTCATTCATCAACATATTCAACTTCTTATTTATCTTAGCAACTTAGGAAGCCATGTCTGATCTAGATCTCACTTCATTAAGAGTAGTAGCTTTGCTCCTAGTCACCTTACAAAGTATTAATATATTCCATAACTATTGGGAAGTCAAGTTACTAATATTCCCACTAGCATTTAAATCCACCAATGTCTGATTGTGATCAATGGGACCATAGTAGAAAAATCAAGTCAAAGTGTGTGTATCAAATCTATGATGAGGACACTGGTTAAGGAGATTATTAAATTGCTCCCATGCTTTGTGAAAATTTTCTCCCTCTTTTGTTGAGAACCAATGTATCATCTTCCTTAGTTCGAGAGTTTTGTGGGTTCGGTACCACTTCATCATGAAAGTCTCCATTGCTTTGTCCCAAGTATCAATGGAATCTACCTCCAAGCTCAACAACCAATTTCTTGCTAATCCTTTCATACAATAGGGAAAGCACCTCAGCTTTAACTCATCTTCGAACAATCCATACAATGGAAAATTCTGAACTGTAGTATAGAAATCTCTAATAAAGGCTAGAGCATTTTCACTCGACATTCCATTAAATTGTGGCAACATAGATTGATGAATCTGCTTTAACCCATAATTCCTTGCCACCACATTCAATCCAATGCAAAAAAGGTTGCCAGTAATGAATGACATCTGATAATCTCTAATTCTCCTTACCGAAGGATTAACAACCACTAGTTCAGCCTGATTTCCTTTATTGAATTGATCGTTCCCCATATCTTGTTCCCCATGCAAAATTAGATTTTGATTATTATTTTGCATCTCTCTTCTTCTTTGGGCATTGTTCCTTCTACAAGTTCAATTTTAGGATTTAACTCAAGTAGTTGATCGTTGTTCAAATTTGTTGAATGCTTTAAGTGCATGTAGCTCCTGAAATAAAACAAAGAGAAAAGGTTTAAAAGTAATTAATGGAAGAAAACGTAAAGTAATAAAAAAATAACTAGAATTAATAGTATCAAATATAAATTAGTCCTCGATAATGGCGCCAAAAACTTGGTTGACAAAATCTACAAACGCACTGCATTCCAAGGTCGTATCCCACAAGGACAAAGATACTTGCTACTGAATTAATCTTAATTATGTGAACTAAAATGACAAGAAAATTAAAAGTTGATTGGATTAGAGTAGACAATAAAATGTAAAGACTGTAAATAAACAAACAAGGTAAATCTGATGATTTAGACTTAGGGCTTTGGGACCAATTTAAGAAAGTGATCGATAAGTTATGGAATTGAATAAATGACAAGTTATAATAACAATTGCACAAATTCACTTATATTCTCTCTCAAGACATATAATAATACCCAACTAGTTGATTACCGTCTCTTAATACAAAACCTAACTAGTCAAATTCATTAAGAACAAGCAACCATAAGTTATCACACTAGTTCAGGATATTTCTATCTTTAAATCTAATGTGTTTATCTTCCTAGTGCATAAATCATGCCTCACCTCTCAGTCCATCATATGATTCCTAGGGTTGCATCTATGGTGATCAAGCATAAAAACAACAATGAAGCTCAAGAAAGATAAATATAACCCAATAACTTTCATTTAACACCAATCAATCTATAAAATATAAATCAATCCCCAAAATAGGCTACATCCCTAACCCTAAATGGGGTTTAGTTCTAGAATATGATAAAAGAATCCAAATACATAAAGACAATCAACATCCAAGATAGGGTAGAGAGAGAAGATAAAACAAGCTTGCTTGCAATCTTGATTCAATCATCCTTCTTCCTGCTCTTTGCCTCTTTTGGGTGCCTCCTATGTGCTGCTTTGTTTTCAGTGCAAGAGCCCCCTTTTGGTCTTAAAAATGAGTATTTATACTGTCTTGGGGTCAAAGAAACCGAGTTTCTGTCAAACCCATTCTAAAGAAATACAATGCCTTAGTTCCTAAAGGTATATGAGAGCTCTTACCACCTGATACCCTCTGATGTTATTGGTTGCAAATTAATTTTTCATATCAAATGAAAAATTGATGATTATATTGACAAATTTAAAGCTCACTTAGTTTCCAAAGGTTTGCATCAAAGACATAATTTAGACTATTAAGATAAATTTAGCCCGGTGGTAAAACCAACAATTGTCAAACTTGTTTTGGACATTTCTATTAACAATGGTAGTATTTTTAATAGTTTGATATCAATAATGTATGCCTATAAGGACAAATTTCAAAATATGTTTATATGGCACAACCTTAGAGCACCATTAATTATAATCATCATAAATATATTTATAAACTTCTCAATCATTTATAGCCTTAAGCAAGTATCAAAAGGTTGGTACCGTAAGCTATGCCAATACCTTATTAATGTAGGATTCAAGAATTCTCATGCTGATACTTCCTTTTTTGTTCTTAATATTGGTACTCAGATTCTCTATCTCCTTATTTATATTGATAACATTGTTCTCACAAGTGATAGTCCAACAGTAGTTAGCATATTTATTGATTGAATTCTCTACACAATGGTCCATCAAGGATCTTAGACATCTCTCATATTTTCTTGAAATTAAATTTATTCTTCACTAACATGGTATTTTATATTCTCAGTGATGTTGCATTATTAGTCTTCCCAGTTGAGCTCATATGTTGGATGAAAAACCTATTACTACTCTATTGCCTATTATTGCCTCTCTCAATTTACACTTCAACATACCATTTCTTGATCTTACCAATTATTTCAATCTTGTTGTCTATAAAACTTGTCACTTACTCATCGAAATATCTTTTATGCAATAAACAAATTATCTTAGTTTATAGATCAACTAATAACTAAGCATTTGAAAATAGTTAAACATCTTCTATATTGTTTATGTGGTACTAAATGTAGATGTTCTTTCTTGTCGCGATTCTCCATTGTCTCTTCATGCTTATTCCGATGCATATTAGGCTAGAAGCAAAGATGATTTTTTCTTAACAAGTGCATACATTGTTTATCTTGGACAGAATCTTACCTTCTGGAGTTTAAAGAAACAAAACATCATTGCTAACTCTTCCAAATAGGTTGAATATCACTCTATTGCTATTATCACTACTGATTTAATTTAGGTGTGCTATATCTTGTCTAATATTAGTATCACTCTTTCTCATAAACTTTTCATCTATTGCGAAATATTGCCACTATACCTCTACGCTCAAATCTTGTCTTCCACCTAAGAATGAAACATGTTTCTATTGACTTTCTCTTCATTCAAGATAACGTTCAATATGGTGCTCTTCGTGTAGCTCATATCTCCTCTATGGATCAACTAGCCAAAATTCTTACAAAGTCATTACCCTGTTCTTAGTTTCAGTAACTTAAAGTGAAGATTTTTCTTACTTCTTTTAACTAGTCTTGAGGGGGCACATTAAGATTCTTTGAGTTATGCCATTAATTTTAGCTGATGAACTTGTAACTTATACAGCTGACCTATGCCTTTAATTTTAGATCTCAATCATAGGGAGATAGAATATTTTCAATAGATGAAAAAGTTGTATAGCACACTAATAATGCTAATAAGTTTAAATGTGATAATACTAATAAAAATGGTGAATTTATCATTTTATTTATAATTCATGTTTTTAAAAAATAATCAATTTTTTATAACTAATCAATAAAATTGTAAAAATCTAAGATATAAATAATTTATAGGAAGTAATAATTGGGCAATAAGATAGTAAGTCCAAAGAGCCAATGAGATTAAAAAAAGTATTTAATTCTTACAAATATTGTAAAATATGAAATAAATAATTTATTAAAAGTAAAATTACTTAATAAGATATTAATTATAATAAGCTTGTGAAATCGAAAAATTTATTAGCATTGAGAAGTATTACAAAAATATGAATTATAAACAATTTATTGAAGTAATAATTATTCAATAAGATACCAAGTCCAATGAACCCTTTAAAAAAAGAATACTTAACAATGGCAAAAATGTTGATCCAATTGACTAATAAAACATGAATTAAAATTGACCTCGAATTCAAAGGTAAATATGAAAAGGTATAATTTTTAATTATTAAACAATTAAAAATTCTTATGACTTATATTTAGCATAAATAATTTTATTTGTAATAGTTCTCTCTTTAGCCATTTTAACTAAGTATTTTTTTTCTCTTTTGATTTTCTGTTTGTTTTTTATTTATTTGTCCTCTTTATTATTTGTTTATATATTTACTTATTTATATCCTATATTTTTATTCTTTACTTTTTTATCTCTATTTTATTATTTTATATACTTTATATACTTTTTGTTTTATTCCATATCTTTTTTTGACTTTGCATTTCTTATTTTTATTTTGTTATTTTTGCAGTTTTTTCTTTAAATGGTTCTCAAAATGTTTTTTCTTGCATTTTCCTTTTCCTTTTTCTTTCTTCTTTTGTTGTGAGTCTATTAAAAACAACTTCTACATTAGTTAGGGGTAAGATTGTGTACTTCTGGATTAATTTTGTATTAAACAATAAAATTAATAATAATAAAATGAATCAAATTATTTATTAATTAATTTTTAATTATAAATACAAATGATAAAATAAACCATATCACTTATTATTACTAAGTAGATTTCAACGAAATAATTAATTTATTATGATATTAAACTAATAAGTGTACGGAGCTTCTTCTTGTATGGTTTATTTGTTTTACTTAAATTTAATTTGTTATTTTCTTTAATTGAATAACGAGGCATGACATGGAAGCAATTAAAAACCGTCTTTTTTCTTTTTATATATCATGCATTAACTTTAGGCCTGTACTATATATTTTTATCCTGATAGTGCATTTCCTTTATTTCCTGAAACATGATATACCATCTCAATGGAGAAGCATGTTCCTAATTATGGCACCATTAATATGGTGTCATTTTCCAATGGCATTTTTCATGTTATATTTAGCTCAGTCATCTGAGAGGCACCATATTTGGAGTTGTTTGTCCCACCAATATGGAGGATCTGCATATATCCTGTTTCGAGGGAAAATTAAATTCAAGAATCGCCAATACCAACCATGTTGATGGAGCTAAATCCCAACAAGAAGCCACGCTTCTTCAATATGGTATGCACATGGTCATGTACATTTTCTGTTTAGATTATTTTGAGTCATATATTTATTAGGGATAGTTAACGAGGGGTATTGCTGTTCCTACATCCTAAATTGAGCATGCCTTCAGACTTTCGATTTTATAGTTAACAACATCGATCGTGTTAAATGTAGCCGGTTTGAGTGTAATGTTAGTCCCGAAGAAAAGTAACCGATTGTTTATTCTATATTCTTTCCTAAAATATATTAAGTGATATTTTAAACTGAGAGAACCGCTTTAAAAACATTTATTTGTTAAAAGATTGTAATATGAAAAACTAAATGTATCATTATTCATGTCATATGATGTCTTTTCTCTATCTTATATAGAAAAACATTCTCTTCACTTTAGTTTATATATATATTCAAGGGAAATCGAGACAGGATCTGATCCCGACTACAATGGAATAATTATAAAAGTCTTTCGTATTTTAATTTCTCGAAAACCAAGATTATTTTAATTATATAAAACAATTAGCAATTAAATCATAATAAAATATGAATCTTAATTTGTACCTTATTTCGATGCTTTATCATATTCTTGTCGTATCTTTCAAACCGTTTCTAAAACTAACTCATCTCAACTACCGTATTCGCACAAACGATTAGCTTGTAACGGTATCTACAAAACGAGTTAAGAGAATTCTATAACTGTTGCAGATAGGGTTAAGGAAATAGTGCTAGCTCAGTTAGAGCTTAAGTCTATTTCTAATAGATTTTGAACATTTTAGTAATTTAATTGAAATTAAATTCTCATTTCAATTAAACTTTGATTAATAAATATCAATTATGCCCAAATAAGATGTAATATCTTACATTGATCCTTATTTATTAAATATCTCATGTTTAATCATAAAGTTTCTCAAACTTTACAACCAAGTCCAACTTCGTAAAAGTATCTGTACTCTCTGCAATTCGTTCTTTATGTGTGACACATTAGGTTCTCAAATATGATAGTAATAGATACAAATCATAAACTTAAATCATATTTAGGATTAGTTAAATTCAACTTCTTTAAATTATTTTTAATTCTCTGATTAAACAATTTATATCCATATATCAAGATTGACGTCTAGTAACACCTAAAAGTTTAAGAATGTTAAAGTGATTTTGACTAACTTTTTTGAGCATGATTTTCTATATAATTCAATCTTTTCATCATACAATATTCTGATTAGACATTGAGCATAAAATCAATGTCTACTTTATTTTGAGTACAATCATATTAGTTCTCCACTATTAGTTATTTATTCAATTAATGATATTTGTAAACTATTTACAAAATGTCATTCCACCTTGGTCAAGAATTTTTCAAATCAATACTAATCGAGAACAATTAAATATTCTTCCTAACTACTTTAGGGTGATAAATCCTATCTTGATAAGTCAACCACTTCTATCTAGTTCGTGTTACATCCAATGATTACTAACTGAACTACCTATGATTAGAATAAGTCATAAGTACTATCAAAATATAACAATGTCTATATAAGATAACTTTGAAGACCTCAAGTCAAAAGATCACTTATACAATTATCACAATGAGAATTTCCATAGACATACAAGTAATACTCCAAATAGATTTCTCACATAGGGTCAGTTTAATGAATTTGTTCTGTAAAAAGAACTCACATGTTTGTTTAAGTTTCTCCATACTTTAGTTTATGAGATTGACAAATTTCTTCATAAGGAAAAACATAACATTTACTAGTCTTTTTATGTTTTGTTAATGTTTAATCTTAATAGAATAATGATTAGGAATAATTTAAGGATAACACATAAGTGCAATATGAATCTTATAATTATAATGAGATCTCATTATAATTTCATTTGCAATATATAATTATCTCATGGACTTTATCATATATATCTAAATATGTACAAGTTAAAGAATAACTTTAAATTATTTTGTCACTAAATTACAACCAACCAATTGGTTGTAGGGTATAAACCAATATATATGTAATAGATGATGATGAGAGAAGTCACCACAATTAATCAAAACTAAAATAGTTGCCAACATCGGTTAACAATTTCAACATTCAATTGTATTGGCATAAAGGTGTAAACTCCCATGTTTTCTCTTATCCATAACTTGCCGCTAATATGTTGAGTAGCTAGTTAACATTACGGCCTTGTTTGGTTGGCATGGATTCTTGTTTGGGAAAGTAATATTTTTCTTAAATTTTATATTATCATGTTTGGTTCATTTTCTTGAGTAGTTAGGAAAATAAAAACTTTCCTAATCTAGCGAAAGTAGTAGCACTTTACTTAGATTCTAAACCCCATCACTCCCTTGGTATTTAGATTACTTTTCTCAAGAATTTAATCTAAAAAAGACGCTAGCCAATTTAACCATTCATTCTCTCACAACTTTACGACAACCCTTTTATAATAATAAGGAATTTAATAAAAATAATAATAATAATAATAAATGTAATTAATATAATTAATAAAATTAAGAACAATAATAAGTAGAAAATTAATAATAATAATAATAATAATAATAAATTAATAAGAATAATAATATCAATAATAATTAATAATAAATATAAATATAAATATAATTGATAAAATTAATAATTAGTAGAAAATTAACAATTATTATTATTATTATTATTATTAATACGAATAATAAAATTAATAATAATAATAATAATAAAAAATAAATAAATAAATAAATAAATAAAATAAAATTAATTATAATAAGAATAATAATAAGTAGAAAAGTAATAATAATAATAACAAAAT
>JANIIA010000002.1:24511159-24523194 GCA_027478495.1 Erythroxylum alaternifolium
AGGATTTTTTCTCTTCCTCCAAGGAGGAGAGTTGAGCCCGGAAGAGATCTCTCTCTTCCTTAGTCTCAGCCAGCTCGTCCCCTAAGGCTTTCACCCGCTCGGTGAGATCGAGGATTTCCTGACCTTGCGACCGACTGATCGCGTCGAGCTGTTCAATGCGTCGGTGCGCCTCGAAAGCCATCACCAGACCTCTCACGCCGCTACGGACAAGACGGGGAGCCAGCTCCATATTACTAAGTGACCCCATAAACTCCTCGTCTGTGGGGGGAGTGACCTTCTCAGCTATATGAAGGGACACATCGAGGTCCCCGATCGATGCGGTCTTGTCCAGGCTGATCCTAGACTCCCACTTGTCGGCGCTCTCCATCACCGTTTTCCTCTTGCTTCCTTTCCCCTTGCCTCCTTTACCTCTCTCTTCCACGTCCCCACTTGACGGGCCGGACGGAAGGTCAGCAAGCCGAACGAGCCTCCTCCTCTTGAGAAGGGGAGCCACCTCCTCTTCTACCTCCTCTTCCTCCTGCTCTCCCTCACCTGCTCGGCCCGCACTCGCTGGAATGATCGGCAACGCCGACACGACAGGACTATCTTCAGCAGGTGGAGGGGCCAGTAACACTGCAGAAGGGCCTGAGTCCACTCGTGCAGCGGAGCCTTCTCCAGCCTCCACCTCTCTCCTCTTCTTCTTCCCGGCGGCCTGTTTCTTGGACTTGAAGGGTTGGGAGGATCCACCCATCTGCTATAATAGTGCAACCTGTTGATTCCCAACTAGATTTATATGTATCCACAATTAATTGACATTCTTTTTTTAAAAATCTTTAAACAAACGCACACACAATTCATAATAAGATAGCACTTTAAATATTGGACCTATTGCTATTGTAGCATCAATTGCTTCTTGAAAATATGGTGAATTTAAAGCATTCAAAGGAATACATGAATGATAGAACCATTTAGCCCATGCTCTTTTACATCTCAAAACAACATCCTTATTAACCATAAAACTTTTTAGATTGGGTTAAGAACCAGGAGTAGTTCTTGGAGAAAAATAAGAATCTATGTGAATAGTAGATTTTCTTTTTCCTTTATCCAATGCTTTTAGTGTTTCATCATCTCCAAAATATATATCATGAGCCTCTTTATTTTCTTTTTTCTTTTTTAGCTATTGCTGCAAATATTTTCCAATCTGTCACGCACATCAAGTGGTACATTTTTGCAAGAAGCAATATTACCCTTAACACCAACAAGATGTTCTTTCATTCTAAAAATTCCTCTCCGTTTAAATACTCTACAGCAAAACATACAGCTATATTAGGCATTCCCATCAGATGCTTGAGAAGAAGAAAAATAATTCCATGCTAGATCGGACGTACCACGAGTAGATGATGCAATATTCATCGAATCTTTTTCTAATGATTTTATATTCTCCATTATGATTTAACCTAAAAAGTATAAAAATAATTAGGTATACTATGGTCAAGACAAAAGTCTCCTACTTAAAATAATTCTCATCATCAACAGTCACAACTCACAAGTCACAAGCTTAAAATTGTTCTTTAGGATACCCTTTTTTTAACAATTTATAAACCTTATCTCATTAGCTAAGGTAAATTTTAAATATATAAAATTGTTCTTTAATCTCTTTCTCATGCATGTGACTAATTTCAAAAAATACAAAACCAATCTTTGAAGTCTATAATTTTGTGTTTTTGCATTTATTTAAGGGATTAAAGAGATAGAATATAAAAGGAAGTTGACCCCTAATTAATATCTGCCTTTGGTATTTATGAGAAATATTTGCAATAGTCAACAAAAGAATTTTTCATTTACTCAAAAATTCAATTAAAAATAAAATAATTGAGTAAATGAGAAATTCAAAGGAGATTCATAAATAAGGATGAAGAGACTGGGTATTAATTTTGGCCAATACTCATATGATCAATTTTTATAAGTTCAAAGTCATTGAGTCCAGTTTATATTAACTTTGGCCAACACTCATATGATCAACTTTTATAAGTTCAATTAGTTCGATGCAAGTTGAAATCAACAGATCAAATACATTTACAATATCAAAAAAAAAGAGAAAGAAGGAATAGTGATTGATGAGAAGGTAACAATAAGACCCACTTGCTCCATTGGATGAGTATGATATGAGGTGGGTAAGCCATGGAAGGGGAAGCATGCAATCTTAGAAGCAGTGGTTCACCAACTTCTTTAGGTTCTTTTACACGATGAATGAAATCAATTCACATACATTGAAAAAAACTAACAGCAGAATGGTGAATTGTGAGAATTGAATAAATCATTCAAAAATTCTAAAACAAAAGAATTGAACTAAATCACATACATACACCGAATACCAAATACACTCACTTTTTAAGCTTTGCTCCAGCAATTACCTGCACTACTTTAAAATTGTAACTTGCCAAAATAGATACACAGATGACTGTTATCTTGCCAAAATATTGTAACTGTAGTTTTCATTCAGAATTGTATATATAACACAACGTTAAAGAAGACTAATTAATCAATAACTATGAATAAAGTAGAGATCTTCCATACTTGGTACATATCATTCTATCTTAAACATATCAAAAACTTAAATAACACAGTTTCACTCCAAAAAAAATTATGTTAAACATTATCTCCTAACATACCTAAAACTTAAATAACATAGTCCAAAATTTATATTTCACTCCAAAATAAACTTTGTATTTCACTCCAAAGCAAACTCTCGGATTCATGTTAAAGCCATGGTGTTGAGGCGATTGTTTGCAAAGTTTAATCAGCATCTCAGACAGAGATATAGATAGTGAGGCATGATATGAGTTGTGAGAAACTTCTGCCCATCTATATGAAGAATATTAAGTCATCACATAGACAATTATAGCATTCAGAACTCATTTCATGGATTTCAAAACTCATTTGGCTAAGTTCCAAAAGAAATCATCAAGATTGCAAAAGCCAAATTCATCAAATCTATTTGAGGATCAACTTATTTAGACTTCACTTACCATGTCCAAAGGTGTGGAGCTTGCCTGATTCCTTCTCACTCTTTGATTCACACGACCTAAGCTACTTAGAAATACCTAAATCACAAAACCAAAGATACAAAAAAGAAATAGCGATATCCTTGAAAGACATCAAATGTAAAACCAAACGTAGACAAGAAATTTACCTATTGAAGATGGAGGGGTGAGATCTGCGACGAGGACGGCAAAGAGAAGAGAGTAGTGGCAAGTAGAGAGAGTCTTGTTCTTTAAGAGTATGGTGAAGATGATAGATGCCCAGAAATGGAATATGACGGCAAGATATGGCGAAGATGGAACAAAGAAAGATGATTTTGCTGCAAAGAAATCTGAGAAGAGAGAAGATGGTGGAGGCATTTGAGAAGAGAGAACATGGCGGAGGTGACGAGTGTTTTGTGAAACTAAAACATTTGGAGTTATTATCTTCGTATATCGATTAATCGATTCGTAAGAAAACCAACCAGTTTTTTGATAAATCGGCTGATTTTCTAAACCGAACCAGACAGATTGTCAGTTCATACTATTTTCGATCGTACCAGATAATCCGATCTGATTTTTAAAACCTTGTAATTTAACCACTATTTAAAAGGTAAAAGAAAATAATTTTCTAAGTCTTAAGTTATATATTTTGTCTTGACAAATTAATAGTTTCAACTTAAGTAATAAATTCAACATTTTTTTAAAAAAATCGTTTTTATTCCCTTTAAAAATTCAAAATTTTATAACCCAACATAAAACATGTCAAATCAAAATTAATTTATTAAATTTGAGTTAAGTTGAATTAGATTTCAAATTATTTTTATTAACCTTACATACATTAAAAAAACTCATTACAAAATTTCTTTATTTAAAATGTTCTTATACTTAAATCATTAAAAATTTATATTATTTTTGTTAATATTTTTGGGTAATTTCTTATTACGAAGCAATATTGTTGAACCTAAGTGGTTAAAATTAAAATGCAAATTCTAACTAACCTCACGCGGGCTACCCTGGTCAAAGGGTTCGGTGAATCTCAAAATACATAATGCCAATTTCATAGCATATAATTGCAACCACATTAAGAAAGAAAGATTATTTATTTGTATTAAGAAATATACGAATACAACCGAAGAAAAAACAAGGGGAGTGAGAATTTGGAAACCACTAAAATTGGAAGAGAGGAGAAGAGAAATTTGTGACTTGTGAGGAGGATATGCAAATTTGGCTAAACTACGTTGTGCTCCACGCTTCACACTTACCCATTGAGGTGTGGTCATGTCTTTTTCTTCACTTATTGATACCCGACTTGTTTACATGCATATTTGTAAATGATCATCTTTTTCGTTATTTTATTTTATAGAAAGTAAAATCATATTAATAAGGTAGGAAAAAACAATCAAATTCTGTTTTTTGCAAATAATTGAATTTTTCACTTTGTATGCCCTAACGCATAATAATCATAATATTACTGTACAGATATACTGTATGACATTGTTTACATCATTCTATTATGGAATGCTATAGTGTTGTCCTATTAGTCAACCCCAATCTGTACATGTGTACAAGTAGTGCACGTGGATTGAGACACTTGGAACGAATCAGTACCCTAATAATCTGGAAAAACAAGAATAAATGAATGGAGATGATATGGATAAATACGGCCTTCACTCTTAAGTTAGTTATGACGATTTTATTTTATATTTCTCATGAAATCAACCATGTCCATAATTTAAAAAGACATATGTAATGTAGTGGGTGTGACTTGTGGGAGCACCAGCACTGGTGTTGTGTTGTTTAAGGAGAAGGAAGATCCTCAGGGTAGTGAGTATAGAGAGAGAGAGAGAGCAGCAACAAGCAAGAGCTATATAGATGGGTAGCAACCTTTGTTGGAACAGAAGAAGAAGAAGAAGAAGAATACAAGTCACAACTTCTGGCGTCAGAAGAGGAAGGTGGTTGGAGACTGAATATTGACAAGTTCTGGCTTCCTAATGATCACCATCATCAATCCTATTCTCCTTCATCTCATCAATATCTCTTCCATCGCAACCTTCCCACTCCAAGTACGATCACCATACTTTGCATTCTTCATTCTTCTTCATCATTTCATCTTACTATCCATTAGATTAGTTTCATGCTTTCAGGCATCTATTCTATCTATAGTCAATGCTCTATGCACATACCAACTTGTTCTGGGAATTCTAAGTGAAGACAAAAACACATTTGTTATTAGGAAATTACAGAACCTTGTCCTTTTACAAAGAGAATGTCGTTGACAGCATTAATTACTTGGCTTAGGCGTGTTTCCTCCTCCAGTTTGAAGTTTTTCCCAACCCCTTGTCTCCATTACAACTCATTTAACAACCTTTCGCTTTTAAGTGTCACGCAACCATCTTTTTCCTAATCTTCTTTTTGAGGAGGCACCAAACAAAGTTGCACATGCTCCATTATTTCACTTCGTTTATTTGATTAAATTAAAAAAAAGATTACGAAGATATTATTTCCCTTATCTTTAACCGATGAATCTTAGATTTGTAGAACTTAAAAAAGCATATTTTCAAATGATATGAAAAGTGGGTTGGTGAGTCATACGAGTGAATTTCAGGCGCACAAGTCACCTGAGTAGTAGTGGGAAATATGCATTTTGAGGCGGAACGAATGCATTTGAGTTACCCAAGTGTGAAATGCCACATCTAATGGGGTGGTGGCAGTGACAGGGGCACCATTCTTTTTATTAAGGTTCCCCATTAAGTAAAGTAAGAATATTATCCACTGATGCTAGTTGGAATTACGTTCTTCCATGTACTCATATTTCATCGTCATACATATAAATATTATTTTATTGGATTGCATATGCACTTGGACTAGCGTGGAGGTTTCTGCTTTCATACTCCTCACCTTTTCCCAAAGTTGATATTGACATTGATAGAATCATGCCCTCTTCTTCGTGATTCTTCAACATTTCCAAGTGGGGTTGGCTAATCATTTGAGAAAAAGAACTAATAAAGTAAAGTTAAAAAAAAAAAAAACCCTCCTAAAGTTAGACTGGAGAATTATCGAACGTCTGATTTATCAATTTCCTGTTTAGGATTGTTTGCACATGACAGCAAAAGCATGCAGCAAGAAGGAAATAGCATCTTATAAGTTTAAAATGACCGCACTGCTGCTATGAGACCGCTTGACATCCCTCACAACTTTGCTGCTGCTCAATTGGATTTCATGTTCTGTAAGAACTGGCAAGTGAAGAATTACTCAACATACTGCTCTCATGCTTTGTTTTCAATTTTCACAAGAAAAAATGAGCTACTTTATATAGACACGACAGTAAATTTTGTTGGATATAAGAAATCCACTTTTATAGGAGATCTTTATCATAGACTTCGAGAGGGAACATATTCATAGACTTTGACACTACACTTCAACCCAAAATTGTTGAAAACGTGCCTTAGATAATTGATTAGTCAGTGTTTAAAACATGTCTTAGATAATTGCTGGAGAATAATTGGTCTTTAGGATTTTATTTATGTTATTCCTTGTTTAAAATAGTTAGTTGAGATATACTGGGATATAGCAAATCATTTGATTTGATTCTTATATTTTTAGCTCTATATAAACTATGCAATGCGGTGAATAAACATGTGGTTTTTTTCAAAACATAAAAGCTTGCTTTTTTTTTAGCTTATTCATTTTCGTTGATAGTCCTCCGGGGTCAAAAAAAACCAACAAAATGGTATCAGAGCATTTTTGTCTTTAGGGACCTGTGAGATGAGTGAAACCAAAACATAACCTAATTTACAACCCATAATCACAACAAGAATTACAACCATCTTCAAGTAATGGAGATTGAAACACAACTATCTCAAGGTGCACCACCGATTTTTTATGGTGAAAACTGTCAAGTTTGGGCTGTTCGAATGAAAGCTCATCTTGATACTATGGAATGTTTGAGAAGCTGTGGAGGAAGACTATGAAGTGCCTCCATTGTCAACAAATTCTACAATGACTCAAATCAAGATGTACAAAGAAATAAAAAATAGGAAGTCTAAAGCTAAAGCCTACTTGTTTTCTGCTGTTTTAAACATTATATTTATAAAAATTATGAATCTAGAGTCGGCAAAGGATATCTGGGATTACCTCAAAAAGGAATACTAAGGCAATAAAAGAACAAAGAGCATGCAAGTACTCAACTTGATCAGATAATTTGAAATGCTGAAGATGAAAGAGTCAAAAACTATTAAAGAATACTCCAACAAGTTGCTCGGCATAGTAAACAAGATGAGGTTATTAGGTAAGAAGTTTTTTGAGGAACGAATAGTGCAAAAAGTTCTTGTAACCTTACCTGAAAAATATGAATCTAAAATTTCTGCATTGGAAGAAGCTAAAAATCTATCAAGTATGTCTTTGGCAGAATTAGTAAATGCATTACAGGCACAAGAACAAAGGAGGATGATAAGAGAAGAATGAACCATTGAAGGTGCTCTGCTAGCAAAGGAAAAAAATTCAGGAAGAGATAAAAACAAGAATTTTAACAAGATCGAAAACAATAGTAACAGAAACAATAATGATTCATCCACCATGCCCACATTGTAAAAAAACAAATCACCCAAAAAGAAAATGTTGGTAGAGGCCTGATGTCAAATGCAGAAACTATGGACAAATTGGGTATATGGAAAAGATTTGCAAGTTACGAAATGAAGAGGCAAAATTAGCAACTAAGAAACATCAAGAAGATGAATTATTATTAAAGCTTTGCAATTACTAAGGCAAAGGGGAGTGTTGAAAACGTGCCTTAGATAATTGATTAGTTAGTGTTTAAAACATGTCTTAGATAATTGCTGGAGGATAATTGGTCAATGGACCAAATCTTTAGGATTTTATTTATGTTATTCCTTGTTTTAAATAGTTAGTTGAGATGTATTGGGATATAGCAAATCATTTGATTTGATTCTTATATTTTCAGCTCTATTTAAACTATGCAGTACAGTGAATAAACGTGTGGTTTTTTTCAAAACATAAAAACCTGTGTTTTTTTTTAGCTTATTCATTTTCGTTGTTAGTCCTCTGGATGTCAAAAGAACGAACAAAAATTTTAAGGCTTTAAGTTTATGGGTCATTTCTACTTATATGCCCCTCACTAATTCCATGTCTTTCCAACGTGAGATTCCTAATCACACTTAACATATCAACAATCTCCCTCTCAAGTGTGAGCTTCCATATTGGGCTTGGATTCTTTCTTAAGCGAAAGCCTTTTTTTGCCTTTTTTTTAGCAACTCGAGTATATAGCGTCACCAAGAGTCTTTCTACTCCACTGGTTTAGGCCCACCAGAAGTCTCCTTGCTCTTTTTCGTGGGGAGGCAACCATGGGATTCGACTACCTTCTCCATACTCGTCCCTTGCCGAACCATCGACTCTGATATCACTTGTTGGATCTAAAAAGCCACTTTATGGGAGATCTTTATCATGGCTCTAGAGACAGAACATATTCATAGGCTTTGACATTACACGTCAACCAAAAACTTTAAGATTTTAGGTTTACGGGTCCTTTCCACTTATATGTCCCTTATTAATTCCATGTCTTTCCAATGTGAGACTCCTACTCACACTTGACATCTCAAAAAATTTGAGTTATCTTTTTTTAAAATTAGGCTAATGTTGAAGCTAATTCAACAATTTGCATATCTCTTACTGTTTCTCTTATTTATTTGTGTGCTTTGTTATTGGACTTACCACCTCAGCAGTTCTATAGTGTAAAGAATCACACTCTCTGAATCTGAATAGTAGATTTAAAATGCCTTACCTGGTAATCTTGGCTATGATGATACAGAGAGCGAGAATATTGTGATGCTAGTTTCTTGCACTTTCATATGGAACTCAATTGGCCAAGCTGCATTACAACATATTGCGTCTATTTTAGAGCAAATGACTACCTTTGATTTTCTTACCTGATGCCTGATTATAGGGAAGCAAAAGAAGGTCACAGAATATTACAAGAAACACGAGAGGCTTCTCGGGGAATACAATGAAATTGACAATGACAGAATCTGGATATTTACCGGGAAATCCAACTGAGGATGGTTGTTTCTATAGTGAACTTTGCGTATAAAGAGCTAGGATTCAAGTCCTTAATTTTCTCCATGCAGGATGAAATGAAGCAGCTAGCAAAGAGTGATAGAGTGGCTGTTCATATTTCAAATGTTGCTAACCTGATGCTCTTCGGAGCAAAGGTTTATGCTTCAGCTGAGAGCAGATCACAAGCAGTTATTGCTTCGACTTTAGACTCCTTTTTGGATCTGTTGTCAGGGCTTATTTTGTGGTTCACATCTCATGCCATGAGAAAGCCAAATCAGTATCGCTATCCAATTGGAAAGAAACGAATGCAGCCTGTGGTAATTAAGTTTACCATATTCCAAGTCTAGGAAGCTCAATGCTTCTTGAGTTTTGTTATGCCATTCATGGCTTCTTTCCGACTAATGCAACAATATTGCCTAATTATACAACAGGGTATCATGTTTTTGCATCTGCAATGGCAACTCTGGGCCTACAAATACTGCTCGAGTTTGGACGTCAATTTGTTTCAAAGGTATGCCGCTGGAATTCCCAACCCCTCCAAAGATTAGTGAATAATTTGACACATACCTTAAAGACTTTAAGCCAAAGTTTGATGCAAGCAGTTTGTTCCTGCTCACATTTTCCGTGACTTGTTGAAGTACATTTAGGAGATGGGAGGTTGGAGAAAACAGGCTAAATACAATCATACAAAGGAAATGTGTGACTGGGAAGGATAAAGAAAAATTTTCTCATCCAAAGGTCCAAGAGCCGTTCGTCATAAATCACCAGAAATCATAAAGCCACCCAAGTACACGGAAAAGGGCTTTCCTTTTATTTACATTCAACAAGGATGGATAATGCATAGTCTTTACTTTATTTATTTATTATGAAAATAGTGCTGAACTTTTCACTAAATAAGACATGATTTAGATTGCTTTAATCACGAACGTATAGTCTTAGATCCTTGAAATAATCTATTTCCTATTTTTCATTAACATGCGTATGTGCAATCAATTGCCAAGAATGTTGGATAGCTGTTGATAATACTTGGAACTAGTCAATTTATGTAAACCAATGTTTTTCATCCGCCTTAACTGCATAATTCTGTGGAAGTGATTGCTTCCTGTAATTATGGTTTCCAGATTTTATTCCTTATTATTCAACCAATTTGTGTGCGGTACGGTACAGACTGGACCTGAGATGGACAAACACGAGGAGAAATGGATGGTAGCGATCATGGTTTCTGTCACTGCAGTCAAGTTTCTGCTTATGGTCTACTGCCGTAAATTCAAGAATGAAATTGTTAGAGCCTATGCTCAAGATCACTTCTTCGTTGTCATCACAAATTCAGTTGGTCTGATAACGGCGGTTCTAGCTGTTAGATATGCTTGGTGGATTGATCCCACTGGAGCTGTGATAGTGAGTTCCTAATTCATTTAAATCCATCTAGTATTTGTCCTTTTTTATCTTGTGACAAGGTACTAGATTATTGCGTAGTGATTAATGCTTTGAAGAAAGAATTGAGCTTTTGCTGTTTGTCGGTCTGCAGATAGCATTATATACCATCAATGCATGGGCAAGGACAGTCCTAGAGAATGTATGGTCATTAATTGGAAGCACAGCCCCTCCTGAATTTCTAGCAAAGCTAACTTATCTGATATGGAATCATCATGAAGAGATCAAGCACATTGACACCGTGAGAGCATACATTTTCGGTTCTAATTACTTTGTGGAGGTTGACATAGTTCTCCCAGAAGATATGCCTCTCCATAAAGCGCATAACATTGGCGAGACTCTTCAAGAAAAACTTGAACTACTGCCAGAAATTGAGCGAGCTTTTGTGCATATAGCCTTCGAGTTTTCACATAGGCCTGAGCACAAGAGCAAGGTATGATGCAGGTGGTGTTCGTGATGAGAGGTTAGCCTTTCACTATCATAAGATTGTAAGAACATGTATGATACTCGTGCTTCCAAATCACATTTACCATCACTTCTAACAGCTATCCTGATGATTAGGCATGCCTGAGAGTGAATTTTCACTGTACACTGAGCCACGTCTAATTAGTGTAACATATATATGGTAATTATGGTGTTCTATGCTAATCCATGTACTTATCATCCAGCCTTCTTGCTTGCCGTGACAATTGCTGCACAGACACGTTCACTTCAAGTTTAGAATGTTGATGAAGAGATTGTTAATTAGTGGGAAATATTTGAAATCACTGAGCACATGCACTTCAATATGCTGATGCCAATACATATTGATAACGTGTGGAAGTGTGTTGGGTTAAAAAAAAAGCTTTGATCTTATTTTAAAACGTATTGTTAGTAAATTTTAATTATTTTGAAATTTGTACACATTAAATAACATTTAACTATTTTTAATAAATAATTATGAAACAATTTATTTGATTTTACAATTAATATATTTTCTCTAATATTGTATTTAACCAAAGAGGCATAATTCTTATTTAAATTTAACTATTTAAAAAATTTTTCCACTATATTGGAATGTTAACTTAAAATCTTTTCATATTTTTTGATTAGTTTAAATTATATTCATTTATTGCTTGCATGTACAGTTTACAATAATTTGATAAATAAAAGAGAACACACTTATAAAATGTTTGTAATTAATCTTAACTTGCAAAATATTAAAGTTTTAACATAATAACCAATACTTTTACTATGCATTTCAAGAAGTGGATTTAACTACAAGCATTCTTTTAATATTAATTTACTTTTATTTTAAAATTATGTAAAAATACCTCATTAATTATATGTTTATTATATTCACGTAATAATATTCAAATAAATAAATTTGTTTCTATCCACATATATGTCAAAAAAATTAATAATGCTCTTAAACTTCATTTTATATTTCATATCTGTACAATATTCATTTTAATTATATACTAATTTTATAAAAGTACTTAAAAGAATTTATCTCTTTCTAAATGAATATAAAAATAACTTTTTTATAAC